>CM056053.1:22712871-23082887 GCA_029574335.1 Rana kukunoris
GACGTGGCTCCCAAACAAAATTGGCGTCCTTTTTTTCCCACAAATAGAGCTCTCTTTTGGTGGTATTTGATCATCTCTGCGGTTTTTATTTTTTGCACTATAAACAAAAATAGAGCGACAATTTTGAAAAAAATGCAATATTTTTTACATTTTGCTATAATAAATATCCCCCAAAAATATATAAAAAAACATTTTTTTTCCTCAGTTTAGGCCGATACGTATTCTTCTACATATTTTTCGTAAACAAAAATCGCAATAAGCGTTTATTGATTGGTTAGCGCAAAATGTATAGCGTTTACAAAAAAGGGGGTAGTTTTATGGCATTTTTATTAATATTTTTTTTTTTACTAGTAATGGCGGCGATCAGCGTTTTTTTTCGGTACTGCGATATTATGGCGGACACATTGGACACTTTTGACACATTTTTGGGACCATTGGCATTTTTATAGCGATCAATGCTATAAAAATGCATTGTATTACTATAAAAATGCCATTGGCAGTGAAGGGGTTAACACTAGGGGGCAGGGAAGGGGTTAAGTGTGTTCCTGGGTGTGTTCTAACTGTATGAGGGGGGGGGGTGGCCTCACTAGGGGAAATCACTGATCTTCTGTTCATACATTGTATGAACAGAAAATCAGCGTTTCCCCGCTGACAGAAACGAGAGGTATGTGTTTACACACACAGCTCCCGTTCCCCACTCTGTAACGAGCAATCCTCGCGCGCGCCCCCTAGTGGCCGAAAAAGAGAGGACGTAGAGCTACGTGCTCCCGCGAGATAGAGCCACTGTCCCGCAGTAATATGACGGTGGGCGGTTGGGAAGCAGTTAAAAGGCCCATACATGCGATCGGGCTTTCCGACAGACAACGGTCTAATGGACGTCATTTATCGGACAGTCCGACCGTCTGTATGGTCCATCGGACCATTGTTTTCGGTTTTTCATTGGAAAAATGTTCGCTGTGAATGCTCTCACATTCGGACTTTTTAGCAACAAAAGTTTTCCAAAAAATCCGACCGTGTGTACGCTCCACCGGACAAACCTTTTCGGTTTTCATCGGACAAAATTTCGCTCTGCAAACGGACAAACTTTTCGGCAATAAAAGTCTGATGGTGCCTAGTCCGACCGTGTGTACAGCAAGCCATCGGACTTTTGTAGAAAGTGCAAATACGCATGCCCAGAACCAATGTTAAAATCAACCAACAATAGCAGAAGTTGACCAAAGGGTGGCGGTAAAGAGCAGAAAAGAGCTGAAAAAACATGTGATTTGAGGAAAGTTTTAGGAAAGTTTGCAGAAAAGTCCAAGCGTGTGTATGCTATGGGTGTGACCGGCCAACTCCCTTTGGACACAAATCCAAGGAAAAGTTTGTTTGAAGTCCGATCGTGTTTACGAGGCTTTACAAACACGCATGCTCAGAACCAATGCTAAACAGACAACAATAGCAGAAGTTGCCCAAAAGCTGGCGGTAAAGAGCTGAAAAACCAGAAGGTTTGGTGAACGTTGTCTGAAAATTTTCTGCTGTGTGTATGCAGAACAAGTTCACGGCCAACCCCCCCCCTCGGACAAAAATCCACGGAAAAGTCCGATGAAAGTCCGATCGTGTGTACGCGGCATTAGGCCCCGTACACACGACCGAGGAACTCGTCGTAAATCAAACATTGTTTTCCTCGCCGAGTTCCTTGTTGGGCTTGTCGAGAATCTTGACAAGCTTTCTTTGCATACACAATGTCAAGACTAAGGCGGCGTACACACGTACAAGAACCTCGACAGGCGGAACACATCGTTCCACCCGTCGAGGTTCTCTGCCGGCCGTCGAAATCGGCGACCCGCCCGTCGGGAATGGCAACCAGCCATTCATCCAGGCGGGCCGTCGAGCAAATAGAGAGCCTGCTCTCTATTCGCTCGACGGGATTCCCGACGGGGGGGGGGGGGGGGGCGAGCCAGGAGCGTACACACGGCCGAGGTTCTCGCTGGAATGCAGCTCCCAGCGAGGTTCTCGCTGGTTTCTAGCGAGAACCTCGGTCGTGTGTACGCCGCTATAGGCCCAGATTCACAAAGCACTTACGCCGACGTAAGAGCAAATGTGCTCCGGCGTATTTGTGCGCCAGACCCACAAACTAACATGCGCCTAAAAACTGGCCACCCTACGCCGATGTAGCTTACATACCCCGGCGTAGCGTGGGCGCACTTTTCGTCTGGACGCATGTTGCTGCTCCCATTGATTAGGTATTCAAACATGCAAATGAGGGAAATACGGCGATTCACGAACGTACGTGCTCCTGACGCATGCTGCGCAAGGTGTACGTAAGCTGTACGTCCGGCTTAAAGTTATTCCCCATAAATGAGGCGCAAACCCGGCAACAGACATGCAAAGGTCTGCACCAGGGAACACAGGCCGGCGTATTGCGTTGGACATGTGTCAGGTTGGGTGTACGTTAAGTTCACAGCGTACGTGGTGATCTGGCGTAGCTTAGGCAGTTGTGCCGGCGTGGTTGTGAGCATGAGCATAAGGGGGCTGTTTCATGTGTCCACGTCACGGCGCATGCGCATTTCGTGATACGCCGGGCGTAAAACACTGTACCATGCTCGGACCATAATTTGCATGGGGTCATGCCCACTTCCACTTACCTCCGGCCTGCACCTTCGAAAAATACGCCACGCTGACGCATCATTGGGAGCAATAGCTTGCTGAATGCAATGCTTGCCTCTCCGCGCTATGTTGGCCTAGCGTACGGCGTTTGCGCTACGGCGGCATAATGTGTGCCCAACACTCTGTGAATCTGCTTAAAAATCTTCATTCTCAAACGCAGTGACTTACAACACATACAACCGCACTATAACGGGGAAGTTCGATTCCACTGGCACAACCCTTGGGGCTGCTTTTGCTAATCTCATGTTATGGCGTGTTAAGTAAAAGTTTGGTAAGAGACGATTTGCGCTTTTCAGTCTGTTAAAGCGTGACGAATGTGCTATCTCCATTATGAACGCTAGTTTTACCGAAGGTGCGCTCCCGTCTCATACTTTATTCTGAGCATGCGTGGGTTTCTAAGCATACACACGAACGTGTTTCTCGTCATAAACCAGCCCGACGAGGAACACGCCGCGGAAATTGAGGCTCCCGACGAGGAAAAAGAGAACTTGTTCTCTTTTTTTCTCGTCGAGTTCCACGTCAGTTTTCTCGACAAAAAACATACGCACAACCGTTTTCCTCGGCAAAAAAGCTCTGCCAGCAAGTTTCTTGATGGATTCTGTCGAGGAAAACGGTCGTGTATACGAGGCCTTAGGCCGCGTACACACGTACGAGAACCTCGACGGGCCAAACACATCGTTCCGCCCGTCGAGGTTCTCGCCCGGCCGTCGAAATCGTCGACCAAGCCGTCGGGAAAGGCGCCGAGCCATGGTTCTCGAGGGGCCATCGAGCAAATAGAGAACATGCTCTCTATTTTGGCTCGACGGCTTTCCCGACGGGACGCTCGGGGAAAACTTACACACGACCGAGGTTCTCGGCAGAATGAGGATCCCAGCGAGCTTCTCGCTGGTTTCTGCCGAGAATCTCGGCCGTGTGTACGGGGCCTTAGACTTTCAGTCATCACAATAACATCGGCGTTCTGCCTCGCTATGAAGCATTCGGAGGCGGGAGAGTTCCTTCGTTCCTCCAACTTGTTGCGGAAAGTTTAATAGAACTCGGCAGATCTGGAAAGTCGAGTAATTTTAAAGTAAATTACAGTAAGTCGGGTACATTAAATATTAATCTTCCTCAGGAGACGGTGGAAACTGCTTAAAGAGGATTTTTCATTTAAGCGGAAAATGGATAATTTTAAGTTCCCCCGGGGGCTAAGATCTCCGGAGAGAGATATACTTCCCATTATCTTATTTAAATCATTGAATTTTTTTATTTATTTTTTCAAATTCCAAGAGGTCTAACTAAGCCGTATCGTCTCTCCTACCTGAATACCCCATAAGCAGAGCGATTGTACCTCCCCCCCCCCCCCGGTTTGTTTATTCGCTAATATCTTTGTCATTACCTAAGATAACAAAGTCATAAAATATATACCGTATTTATTATCTGCCTATTACGCGCACCGGCGTATAGCGCGCACCCCTAATCTGGATGGGAAATTCCTGAAAAAAAAATGTTTTATTACTTACAGTTTTGGTGTCTTGCCCGGCGTCCATCGGCGGCCTTGTCCGGAACGGCGTCCGTCTGCGGCCATCGTGGTGTCCTCCCCGCTGTGTTTCTCAGCCGATCCCCACTTCCCGTGCTGTGTTTGAACCACTCCGTCGACATACAGTACAGACCAAAAGTTTGGACACACCTTCTCATTCTAAGGCGGCGTACACACAACCGGTTTTCTAGGCAGAATCCAGCAAGAACCTCGATGGGAGACGTATTCTGCCGAGGAAACCGGTCGCGTGTACACTTTTTCGCCGAGCAACCCGTCGAGGAACTCGTCGAGCCAAAAAGAGAGCAGGTTCTCTATTTCCTCGTTGTTCAATGGGAACATTTGGCTCGACAAGCTTTTTGACTGCCGAACTAGGAACTCGACGGGGAAAACGATGTGTTTCGCCTGACGAGTTTCTCAGTCGTGTGTACGCCGCCAAAGAGTTTTCTTTATTTTCATGACTATGAAAATTGTAGAGTCACACTGAAGGCATCAAAACTATAAATGAACACATGTGGAATTATATACATAACAAAAAAGTGTGACACAACTGAAAATATGTAATATTCTAGGTTCTTCTTCTCTGCTGCAAGAGGAGACTGTGTGAATCCGGCCTTCATGGTAGAATATCTGCTAGGAGACCACTGCTAAAGAAAGGCAATAAGCAGAAGAGACTTGTTTGGGCTAAAGAACACAAGGAATGGACATTAGACCAGTGGAAATCTGTGCTTTGGTCTGATGAGTCTGAGATCTTTGGTTCCAACCACCGTGTCTTTGTGCGACGCAGAAAAGGTGAACGGATGGACTCTACATGCCTGGTTCCCACTGTGAAGCATGGCGGAGGAGGTGTGATGGTGTGGGGGTGCTTTGCTGGTGACACTGTTGGGGATTTATACTGAACCAGCATGGCTAACACAGCATCTTGCAGCGGCATGCTATTCCATCCGGTTTGCGTTTAGTTGGACCATCATTTATTTTTCAACAGGACAATGACCCCAAACACACCTCCAGGCGGGGAAAGGGCTACTTGACCAAGAAGGAGAGTGATGAGGTGCTGCGCCAGATGACCTGGCCTCCACAGTCACCGGACCTGAACCCAATCAAGGTGGTTTGGGTTGGGCTGGACCGCAGAGTGAAGGCAAAAGGGCCAACAAGTGCTAAGCATCTCTGGGAACTCCTTCAAGACTGTTGGAAGAGCATTTCAGGTGACAAGAGAATGCCAAGAGTGTGCAAAGCAGTAATCAAAGCAAAAGGACCTAGAATATGACAGATTTTCAGTTGTTTCACACTTTTTTGTTATGTATATAATTCCACATGTGATAATTCATTTTGATGCCTCCAGTGTGAATCTACAATTTTCATAGTCATAAAAATAAAGAAAACTCTTTGAATGAGAAGGTGTGTCCAAACTTTTGGTCTGTACTGTATACCGAGCGCAGTACACTCGGGCACGCTCGGCCACGCTTGGCTCCTCTCGCGTAAAGGACGTACAGGACGCACAGGACGTGACCGCGAGGGGAGCCGAGCCTTCCCGAGTGTACTGCACTCGGTATATGTCGGCGGCTCAGTTCAAACACAGCATGGGAAGCGAGTATCGGCGTATATCGCGCACCCACGATTTTGACATGATTTTAAGGGCAAAAAAGTGCGCGGTATACGCCGATAAATACGGTACATTGTTTCTTTGCGGAAAAAGCAAGCATGTCTTAGCAACATTGTTTTGTATAAATTCTATTTTCCATGGAATTTATAGATATAAAAACTTTAAAAACTTTTAAATTAGTGTCCACAGTCCCTCTTTCCTGCACAGTCCCTCTTTATATAAGACTCCCGATCTCTCTTGTCAGGGAGTAGGGATAGGCTTGCTGTGCCCTGACACCCCCCCCCCTTTTTTTTTTTTAGCTTGTTGGTAAGCGCTTAGACGCGAGTATCACAACTTGCATTTGGCGCTCTATAAGTATTTAATCCAATCCAATCCAATCTGTGCAGATCTCCAGCTCCTCCCACCCCCTGCCCTGCTGATACGATGACATTGTTGGCGGGGAAGGAGAGGACACATAGGCGTGGCCACGCAGCTGGAGGTGAGCAGGGACTGTGGTCTGTGATAGCTCAGCCAGGACCTCGGTCTGTGATAGCTCAATCAGGACCTCGGTCTGTGATAGCTCAGCCAAGACCTCGGTCTGTGATAGCTCAATCAGGACCTCGGTCTGTGATAGCTCAGCCAGGACCTCGGTCTGTGATAGCTCAGTCAGGACCTCGGTCTGTGATAGCTCAGTCAGGACCTCGGTCTGTCCTAACTCAGTCAGAACCACAGTCTGTGATAGGTCAGTCAGAACCACGGTCAGTGCCCACCTCTTCAGCGTTCACCTGTTCAGTCAGGACCTCGGTCTATGATAGCGCAGTCAGGACCGCGGTCTGTGATAGCTCAGCCAGGACCTCGGTCTGTGATAGCGCAGTCAGGACCGCGGTCTGTGATAGCTCAGTCAGGACCTTGGTCTGTCATAGCTCAGTCAGAACCACAGTCTGTGATAGGTCAGTCAGAACCACGGTCAGTGCTCACCTCTTCAGCGTTCACCTTTTCAGTCAGGACCTCGGTCTGTGATAGCGCAGTCAGGACCGCGGTCTGTGATAGCTCAGTCAGGACCTAGGTCTGTGATAGCTCAGTCAGGACCTCGATCTGTGATAGCTCAATCAGGACCACGGTCAGTGCTCACCTCCCGTTGTTCGGCCCGGTCTTCAACAGGTCAAGTATAGGTACCGGTCTGCAGGCCAGGGGTTGGGGACCCCTGGTCTAAAGGACAATAAACTGACACATTGTTTAGAAGGTTTGGAGACCCCTACTCAGTCAGGACCTCGGTCTGTGATAGCTCAGTCAGGATCGCGATCTGTGATAGCTCACTGTCAGCTGTCATTACAGAACCACTGAAGTCTCTGAAGAGAACCCAAAAATGCTGTCAGCATCCACCAGATGACTGACTGGCAGCTGGCCCAACCACTTAGTGTGCTGCTGAGAGCCGATGCCAACCGCTCCAGTCCCCTCCTCAGCCCGGCGCTTCAGTGAGCACTGGATGGGCAGCCCCTGCTCTCTGCTCAGAGGGGACAGAGAACTGAGTGACCAGTGGGCATGTGATCGCTCAGTTATTGGTTTTTGAACTGGTAGGGGACAGCTGCAGCATCAGATGGATTGTCACGGTCAGGCTCGGGGACCAGTGACTATAGCAGTAGAGAGGTTCCCACTAGCTACGACTAAGGCTATTACAGGCTGTCCTCCTCTTCTGCCAGCTGTCATCGGGGGATCTTGGCCCCCCTCCCTCTGCAAAGCTCGGAGCGGGCAAGAGAGCTCAGGCGGGTCACTGAAGTGCTGAGCCAAGCTCAGCTAATACAGGCTGTCCTCCTCTTCTGCCAGCTGTCATCGGGGGGATCTTGGCCCCCCTCCCTCTGCAGTGCTTATGCTATGGAAGAACAATCTGGTGGGTCACGGAAGACGGAGCGGCGCTGTGGGAAGGTATGTGACATGGTTAGACACATATCCATTGCATTATATTCTGCTGTGGTGGCAGGGATTCTGGCAGTCTTCAAGCACTTTTATGCTGTGCACACTGGGGATTAAATTGCAAGCCCTACCCCGAAAATAAGCCCTACTGTGTTTTTGGTTGCAAAAATGTATATAAGACCTGGGCTTATTTTTTTCCGGGGAAACACGGTAGTAGCGATGTAGTAGTGTTGTCCACTTCAGTGTTTTCCCATGGTATCAGCCAGGTATGGTATATATATATAGTTGCATTGCTCCAAGCTGGACCAATGTACTATGAATAGCATACCTGGAATTCATCTTGAAATATCACTTAACCAGTTTGCACCCACGCTGTAGTCGAAAGACATCTACAGTGCGGCGCCCAATTGCCGCAAGGGCATCCCTGGACGTTCTCTCCTTTGCACGCGTGATGCGCGCCCCCTGCAGTGATCACTGAGACTCGGGTGATCACAGATCCGTGTAAGGGGCCGATCCTGGCCCCTTACCACGTGATCAGCTGTCAGCCAATGACAGCTGATCATGTGATGTAAACAAAGGATCAGTAATCTTTTTTTTTCTCCTCAGGCTGATAGCGTGAGGAGAAAAAAAAGCTGATCAGGGCTTCTGTGCAAGTGACATCAGTCCCGAAGAGGAAGAGGCAATTCTGCCTCATCTGTGCCCACAAATACTGCCTGCCAGTGCCCACAATGCCACCTGTCAATGCCCACAAGTGCCACCAATCAATGCCCACAACTGCCACCAATCAATGCCCACAAGTGCCACCTATCAATGCCCACCAGTGGTTGCAATCAGTGCCTCATCAGTGCCACCTAGCAATGCTGCCTATCAGTTTAACCTACCAGTGCTGATCAGTGCCCATTATTGCCACCCATCGGTGCCCATCACTGCCAGATATCAGTGCCCATCACTGCCAGCTATCAGTGCCCATCACTGCCAGATATCAGTGCCACCTATTAGTGCCACTTCTCACTGCCCACCAGTGCCACATATCAATGCCCTTTAGTGCCACCTCTCAGTGTCATCTCTCAGTGCCCACCAGTGCCGCCTATCAGTGCCCACCAGTCCCGCCTTATCGGTGTTCATCAATGCAGCCGACCAGTGCCCATCAGTGAAACCCATCAGTGCAGCCTCATCAGTGTACATCAATGAAGGAGAAAAATTACCTGTTTGCTAAATTTTATAACAAAATCTCAAAAAATAATATATATATATATTTTTTTAAATTGGTCTTTTTATTTATTTTTTAACAAAAAATAAAAACCGCAGAGGTAATCAAATATCACCAAAAGAAAGTGGGAAAAAAGGATAAAAATGTAATTTGCGCATGCTCACAACCACGTCGAAACAACTACCTAAGATACGTCGAATCACTGCCTACGGTGTGAACGTAACCTACGGCCATCCCTATTCATGTACAACGTAAACTACGTAAAATTCGACGGCGTTCGTTCCCTGGTCCATACCTTTGCATGGGTTGCGCCTCATCTATGAGGAATAACTTTACGCCAGACTTACAACTTACGCAAACCGCGTATATTATGCGCCGGGCGCAAATACATCTGTGAATCGCCGTATTTCCCTCTTATGCATATTTGAATCGAAAATCAATGGGAGCGCCACATGCGTCCAGCGGAAATATGCGCCCACTCTACGCCGGCGTAGGAAAGTTACGTTGGTCGGCTGAAGCCTATTTTTAGGCGTATCTTAGTTTGTGGGTCGGCGCATAGATACGACGGCGCACATTTGTACTTACATCGGCGTATCTGGAGATACGTCGGCGTAAGTGCTTTGTGAATCCGGGCCAAATAATTTTTTTCAAAATTGTCGCTCTATTTTTGTTTATAGCGCAAAAATTAAAAACCGCAGAGGTGATCAAATACCACCAAAAGCAAGCTCTATTTGTGGGGAAAAAAGGACGCCAATTTTGTTTGGGAGCCACGTCGCACGACCGCGCAATTGTCAGTTAAAGCGACGCAGTGACGAATCGCAAAAAGGGGCCCGGTCATTAACCTGCATAATGGCCCGGGCCTTTTTAAGGGTGGCTTTTCGCAAAGGCAAAGAGCTGTGATGTTCTGTACTCAACAACAGCCACCAGGACTATCCATGGATTAATGGTCGGAGTGCGGCTGGAGTAGTGTATCTTCTATAGGAAATACATTAAAGTTTCTTTTTTAGTTTTAAAACACTTGCTACTCTTTCAAAGTAAGGAACATCTGATCACGACTCCCCATGCTTCTCCATCTGATCTTTATCCATAATGCACCGGCGTTGCAATTAATGCCGCTCGGCGGCCGCAGTCCTTATTTTGCTGTTTGTTAAGATAAGGACATATTTCATCTTGTTTGTTCTGGCAGGGCTGAGCGCCATTAATCAAATAAAATATCTATCACGGGTTCCTCCAGGCTTTGCCGCGGCTCAGCACAAATTGTTAAAGCAAAGTTTAATAATCAGAGGCAATTAAGCGTCCATTGACCAGAAAGCCAGGGAAAGTTCATATATCACTCCTCCTGTCCGCGCCCCCTGGCCCTTCTTCTTCCTTCGCCGTGTGTGGCTGGGGGCCCCGTCGGAGAGAGAGAGCTGAGCGCGGCGCGTCCATTATAAAAGCGCATACCCCCGTAGGATTTCTAAAGACATTCACAAACTGAATTACTTTACCTGTCCCGGCCCCTGGTAAAAATCAATGCCATCCATTTTATTTCCTCTCTGCTCTCCTCTGGGGGCCCCAAAGTGAAAATGTTTTTATAATTGGCGCCGGCACTCTCCCGCAGCCTTGTGAACGTTTTTTCTTTTTTAACAGCCAGGGCTCGCGTCTTCTTGGTCACCGTCTAAACCTTCTTTCATTCTTAAAAGGTGAAAGAAGAGTGGTGGGGAGGGCTGGGGCTCCTTCCTTCTAAAAGCCTACTATGCCATGTGATGGTAATTAAAGGATCAATCGCTCTACTGATCATTATTGGTCCTAGCGGGAAGAAGAAGAAGAAGAAGAAGAAGAAGACTAGGGCTCCTTCCTTCTAAAAGCCTACTATGTCATGTGATGGTAATTAAAGGATCAACCCACTCTACTGATCATTATTGGTATTAGAGGCCGTCATTTACAGCAATATTACCCAAGAATAATCCTTAAATTGCACCTAAACCAAAAAAGATTTGGTGATGGGGAACATCTAAAAATGTTCTGATCTTTCTGCTGTTTCACTTTTATCTACAGGTCACCCTAGGCTGTGACTGGACAGTGAAAGGAGAAGCAGGATACTGATGAGCTCACCTGAGGCTGTGACTGGACAGTGAAAGAAGAAGCAGGATACTGATGAGTTCATCTGAGGCTGTGACTGGACAGTGAAAGGAGAAGCAGGGTACTGATGTTTTCATCTGAGGCTGTGACTGGACAGTGAAAGGAGAAGCAGGATACTGATGAGTTCATCTGAGGCTGTGACTGGACAGTGAAAGGAGAAGCAGGGTACTGATGTTTTCATCTGAGGCTGTGACTGGACAGTGAAAGGAAAAGCAGGATACTGATGAGCTCATCTGAGGCTGTGACTGGACAGTGAAAGGAGAAGCAGGATACTGATGAGCTCATCTGAGGCTGTGACTGGACAGTGAAAGGAGAAGCAGGATACCGATGAGCTCACCAGAGGTTTTGACCAGATAGTGAACAGAGAAGCAGGATACTGATGAGCTCATCATAGGTTGTGACTGGAGAGTGAAAGGAGAAGCAGGATACTGATGAGCTCACCCGAGGCTGTGACCGGATAGAGAACAGAGAAGCAGAATACCGAGGAGCTCACCCAAGGCTGTGACTGGACAGTAAAAGGAGAAGCAGAATACTGAGGAGCTCACTATAGGCTGTGATTGAACAGTAAAAAGAGAAGCAGGATACTGATGAGCTCACCAGATGCTTTGACCAGATAGTGAACAGAGAAGCAGGATACTGTTGAGCTCACCCAAAGCTGTGACTGGACAGTGAATGGAGAAGCAGGATACTGATGAGCTGACCCAAGGCTGTGACTGGATAGTGAAAGGAGAAGCAGGATACTGATGAGCTCACCACAGGTTGTGACTGGACAGTGAAAGGAGAAGTCGGATAGTGATGAGCTCATCTGAGACTGATTGACAGCAGCGGAAGGCTCCTGCTGCTGTCTCTGAGAGAGCTGGGATAGCAGTTCCCAGTGGCAGCTGGTGCTCACAATTTTTTTTTTTGGGGGGAGGTGGTTTCACAACCAACATCCCCCCTATGGGAGACACAGCTGGGGGCGATCATCCCCCCCCCCACAGGAGATGGACAGCGGGTCATAAACCCCTGGTGGGAGACGGGATGGCGACAGTCACCCAAGTGGTTGCCTTAGCTCACAGGAGACATTCCTCTTCCAGCCAAATAGAAACCAGAAGTGTGTCCTGAGACATGATTGGCCAGGGAGTCCTAAGACTTTCTAGCCAATAGGGGCTTCCTGATTGGCCAGGAGGAGAATGAGGAAGAATAGCGAATATTCTGTATGTAGCTCAGGGGACCGGAAGCATGGAGTGGCCGACACTGGCAGTTGCTCTTGTGCACATCACTGGATCGGGCTTGGGTAAGTATTAGAGGGGGACTCAGTCATTCACGTCCTCAGTGACTGCCCATGTGTATTTTCCAAAAAGGCCATTAATAATTGCACCCTGTGCCTTCCATTTATTTTTTTTAACTGGGGAGGTATTGGGGTGGTTATATGGTTTAAACTTGTATCCTTTTTACGACATTTTAATGCATGCGCTTTGATTTACTGTGAAGACATCCTGTCACAACCGGTTCATTTCACGTTCTCTAGTTTACAAATTTTCCAACGCGGTTCAGAAAATAAACATTGTATCTCTCGGCATACAGGCGTCTAAACCAGCAAGCGTGTTGTGTATATATTATGGAAATGATCCTAGCAGGCAGCCAGGGGTATTCCTGGGACTGCGACTTGGCGTCCTGTTTGATGAGCGCTCCGAGAAGTGGCTGACATGGCAGATGCTTGTACGGAAAACAATTCACAACAAAAGGGTTTTGTTAATGAACTGTTGCAGGTCAATGTGCATCACTGCGACAATTAGTGTCAATGGAACTTCCTCGGAGCGAGCAGTCAATCTACAGAGGCTGGCTTTGTTCAACGCAACAGAAAAAAAAAAAAAAAAAAGTAATTGACGACCTTGGAAAACAATGCAGGATTTCAGCGATAATTTTCAAAGTGATTTCACTGGATGGAAAGAAATATTGGGGGCTTTTAAGGCTCCATCTGCACAAGACTCTGGCCTGAGGGCAGCTTTTGGGCGTCAGATCCATGAGGAGTAATGAAGGAACCCCCGATGATCGGCAGAGGGTCACAATGTACCCAGAGAATATTGGATCAGTGGGGATTACTGTACTTTCAGTATTCCACTTTATGATATTATTGTCACTAGAGGTCGACCGATATGGGTTTTTCTCTGGCCGATGCCGATATTTAGAAATCTGGGCGGCCGATGACCAATATATGATGCCGAATTTTTGCAGCCGATATTTTAGGCCGATTTTTATTTTTTATTTTTATTGGTGGCACTGGCTTGTGGCACAGGATGGCACTAATTGGCACTGGAAGGAAGATGTCATTAGCAGAAGGCACTTATTTGCACTGGCAGGTTGCACTGGATGGCACTGAAAGATGCTACTTGCAGGTGGCACTGATTGGCAGATGGAACTGTTTGGCACTGGCAGATGGCACATGGCACTGGCAGGTGACACTGGCAAGTGGCACTGGCAGGTGGCAATAGTTAGCACTGGTTGGCATTGGCAGGTGGCACTGATGGCTTTAGTTGGCACTGGATCGCACTGGCAGGTGGCACTGGATGGAAGGAGTCACTAATTGGCACTGGATGGTGGCACTGGTATTGCCACTGGCAGATGGCACTGGATGGCAAGTGGCACTAATTGGCACTGGCAGGTGGCACTGGTGCAAAAAAAATGGTGTCACCCCCTCAGTACAGACCCCCCTCTCCCTCCAGTATAGACGCCCCCCGTAGTACAGACACCAGAGAGCGGTATGTGTCCCACGAGTGCAGGCCCCTCCTCCTCTGTGGGCGTAAACAGAGGAGGAACGCCACGCTGGGTGTACCAAGATGGCCGCGGCTCTGGAGCTAGGCCAAAGTCGCGGCCTTTCCTGATGCTGTGACCGAGGCGGCAATCCGCGGATTCGCGGATTGCCGCCGCGGTCACAGCATCAGGAAAGGCCGCGGCTTTGGCCTAGCTCCGAAGCCGTGGCACCGCTAGCGGGAATTGTAAAATATCGGTCTGATTTGGATAAAAATCGGCCGATGCCGATTTCTCCAAAACGGCCAAATATCGGCCGATATATCGGTCGACCTCTAATTGTCACTATGTCTGCTTCTCAGCCCTGATGAAGGAGCCTGGAGCCCCTGAAATGTGTTACTTCATTCTCGTGCTCTATTATTGTGCAAAATAAAAATTCATTAGACCTAAAGGGAAAAAAAAAAGTATTTGATCGGCTGCTGATTTTGTAGGTTTGCCCACTGACAAAGAAACGATCAGTCTATAATTTTATTGGTCAGGTTATTATAACAGTGAGAGACAGAATAACAACAAAAATATCCAGAAAAATGCTTTTCAAAAAAATTATGAATGAATTTGCATTTTAATGAGTGAAATAAGTATGTGAACCCTTCGCAAAACATGACTTAGTAGTTGGCGGAGTAACCCTGGTTGGCAATCACAGAGGTCACATGTTTCTTGGAGTTGGCCACCAGGTTTTCGCACATCTCAGGAGGGATTTTGTCCTCTTTGCAGATCCTCCCCAAGTCCTCAAGGTTTCCAGGCTGACGTTTGGTAACGCGAACCTTCAGCTCCCTCCACATATTTTCTATGGTATTAAGATCTGGAGAACGGCTAGGCCACTCCAGGGCATTAATGTGCTTCTTCTTGAGCCACTCCTTTGTTGCTTTGGCCGTGTGTTTTGGGTCATTGTCATGCTTGAATAACATTCTCATGGTGACTCCCAGCTGTCTAGAGATCATTGACAACAGGCCCGGACTGGGACAAAAAATAGGCCCGGGCATTTTAGACTGAGCAGCCCAGAGGGGGGGGGGCACAGCGGGGGTTAATGACGGGATGTGGGGTGAGATAAAAAAAGATAGATAGATAGATAGATAGATAGATAGATAGATAGATAGATAGATAGATAGATAAAAAAGATAGATACAGATAGAAAGCAAGAAGGGAAGATAGATAAAGATAGATAGAAAGAAAGAAGGGAAGGAAGATTGATAAAGAAATAAAGATAGATAAATATAGAAAGAAGGGAAGGAAGATAGATAGATAGATAGATAGATAGATAGATAGATAGATAGATAGATAGATAGATAGATAGATAGATAGATAGATAGATAGATAGATAGATAGGAATGGAGATATATAAAGAAAGAAAGATAGAAAGAAAGAAGGGAAAGAAGGAAGATAGATAAAGTAAGATAGATACAGATAGAAAGAAAGAAGGGAAGGAAGGAAGATAGAGATAGATAGATAGATAGATAGATAGATAGATAGATAGATAGATAGATAGATAGATAGATAGATAGATAGGAAGGAAGGAAGATAGATAAAGAATGAATAATATAGAAAGAAAGAAGGAAAGGAAGATAGATAGATAGATAGATAGATAGATAGATAGATAGATAGATAGAGATAGAAAGCAAGAAGGGAAGATGGATAGATAGATAGATAGATAGATAGATAGATAGATAGATAGATAGATAGATAGATAGATAGAGAAATATAAAGATAGAAATAAAGAAGGAAGGGAAGGAAGGAAGATAGATAAAGAACGAAAGATAAAGATAGAAAGAAAGAAGGGAAGGAAGGGAGATAGATACAAAAAGAAATGTAGATAAAGAAAGGAAGATAGATAGATAGATAGATAGATAGATAGATAGATAGATAGATAGATAGATAAAGATAGAAGATAGTAAGGAAGGAAGATAGATAAAGATATAAAAAAAGAAGAGAAGGAAGGAAGATAGGTAGATAGATCTAGATAGATAGATACAAATAGACAAATAGATAGAAAGGAAGGAAGATAGATAAAGATAGAAAGAAAGAAGATAGATAGATAGACAGTGGCAGTGCATCTATAGAGGGCGCCGGAGCGCCGCTCCCTCTGGCTCAGCCGCAACAATGGGCACAGTGGCGACAATGGGCACACTGGCATCAATGGGCACACTGGCATCAATGATCACAGTGGCATCAATTGGCACAGTGGCGACAATTAAAGGGCACAGTGGCTGCGTTTGATGGCACAGTGGCTGTGTTTGGCATGGCACAGTGGTGACAATTGATGGCACAGTGGCTGTGTTTGATGGCATGGCACAGTGGCTGCATTTGATGGCATGGCACAGTGGTGACAATTGATGGCACAGTGGCTGTGTTTGTTGGCATGGTACAGTGGTGACAATTGATGGCACTGTGGCTGTGTTTGATGGCATGGCACAGTGGTGACAATTGGTGGCACAGTGGCTGTGTTTGATGGCATGGCACAGTGGCTGCGTTTGATGGCATGGCACAGTGGTGACAATTGATGGCACAGTGGCTGCGTTTTGATGGCATGGCACAGTGGTGACAATTGATGGCTGCATTTGATGGCATGGCACAGTGGTGACAATTGATGGCACATTGGCTGCGTTTGATGGCATGGCACAGTGATGACAATTGATGCCCCAGTAGCAGCATTTGATGGGCCCAGTGGCTGCATTTGATGGGCACAGTGAGGCTCAATAGCCGCCGGGGGCCGTTCGTGGGCCGCGAGGGCCGTTCGCGGGCCACAACCGGCGCCCGCGGGTCTCCACGGCCCACCGGGCATTTGCCTGGTTTGCCCTATGGCCAGTCCGGGCCTGATTGACAAGATTCTCCCGTGTAGTTCTGGGCTGATTCCTCATCGTTCTCATGATCAGTGAAACTCCACAAGGTGAGATCTTGTATTGAGCCCCAGACCGAGGGAGAGTGTCATTGTCTGGGGATGTCCATTGCCACTGTCTGAGGAGGTCAACTGCCATTGTCTGGGAAGGTCAATTTCCACTCTCTGTCTGGGGATGTCCATTTGCAATGTCTGGAGATGTCCCTTGCCACTGTCTGGGGGGGTCCTTTGCCATTGTCTGGAGATGTTCATTGTCACTGACTGAGGAGGACAAGGGCCATTGTCTAGCAAGGTTCACTTCCACTGTCTGTCCTTTGCCATTGTCTGAAGATGTCCATTGTCACTGACTGAGAAGGTCAAGTGTCATTGTCTAGGAAGGTTCATTTCCACTGTCTGGGGATGTCCATTTCCAATGTCTGGGATGTCCATTGCCACTGTCTGGGGAGGTCCCTTGCCACTGTCTGGAGATGTCCATTGTCACTGACTGAGGAGGTCAGGTGCCATTGTCTAGGAACGTCCACTTCCACTGTCTGGAGACATCCACTGCCAACATCTGGAAAGAACCACTTCCACTGTCTGAGGAGATCCATTACCACTGTCTGGGGAAGTCCGATTCCACTGTCTGGGGATGTGTACTATCATTGTCTGGGAAGGTCTTCTGAAGTAAATTTCTCCTTTGGACCACCATACCCATTTATTTAGCAAACTGACACTCGGTGCAAATCCTAATGTAGCACTACCCCCGAAGGAGCTGCTGGTTTGTTTTGGGTCCACGCTCTGTGATCAACACAGTGGCTCAAAACCCTCCCCTGGCACAATTGGTAAAATGGGAATTGTGGACCCCAATAAATCGGGCACAATATCCTGTTTTGGTACAACAAAGTATGTAAATTAGAGGTTACCTTAACTTGAATGGATCCTGCAGTATGACAGATAGACTGTACACAGATTTCAGCATAACCAAAGTGAGATTTTACTTGGAAAATAAAGCAAAGAAACAGAAGGATAAAACAGTGATAAAATACCCGCAGAGCCCTGCAGAGTCAGTAACAATAATAACACATAGATGTAGGTTTAACTACAATGTCTATCTGACCTGTGTAAGCACACAGCAAGGAGATTCCTTCAACAAGACATCCACATTGAAACACCCCCCTGTCAAGTCTCACCCAGCTCTCTCTCTCTCTAATACTGCACAATATAATAAAACAGTTACTCAAATAAAGAATATAAAATGGATATCCACACTCTGTAATAACTAAGTAGGCAGTCCTTAAGTAGTATCCCTAACTAACGTGGTTTGGAGGGCCAGGCCAAACCTCAGTTCAAATTAGTCCGTGGACTGTTACGTTGGCATGCGTTGGCGAGCAAGGAGTAATTTGTAATCCAATATGGGTATAAATAAACTGGCAAAATAACCCAAAACAGCGAAGTCTTGCTGGCCAATGGGGACGATCCATCCTCCAACAACACAGTCAGTAGGTCTTTGGATAGGTGTCCGCCTCACCCAACCAGTTCAGGCCTTGCCCTTCCGTGACACTCCGTCCGCGATCTCCGGTCACAGTCCTGCTAGACGGCAGCCTCCGGTTCTCAGACAGGTCGTAGGTATACCGGAAGCCTGTCCAATTACTCCGTCGGAAGTTCTGTCTCTCCTTCTGAAAGGCGCTCCACCCAGGCGTATGTAGGCCTCAACTACGGCCTACTCTCCGTGGGGACACTTCCACAGGTGTCCTCCTGGGTTGAAAAGGTGGTCCAGAGTGAGCGTGCCAAACACACCCTCTCCCTTAAATTACCTCCCCCAGCAGGCCGCATGGAAAGCAAAGCATCCTGGGATTGTACAGCTGCTCTCTGGGTAAAGTAGTCTATTACAGGCCAGGGCAAATGGAGTCTCTTCCCCCCCTGTACTCAATCTCCCAACACTCTCTGCGGTACCAAAACAAAAGGTAAACAACAGGTGGCTCTAACTCATCTCGGCCACCGGAGGGAGCTGAGAACCTTCTAATCCAGCAATGGTAGTCTTTTATATCACATTAAAAAGGGTGATATCCCGCTACACTAAGTTGATCTTTTTCATCTATAACTGCAACGTTTTAGGCAAAAGACTTCACCCAAGAGAAATGAACGATCAAGACCAACATTTCTCAGTCTGTAATGTTCTGCAGATGGTTGTCTGCATATTTTATCTGTGTGAATGATCTTTCAGGAGACCAAGCAAAGTAGTGATTAGAAAGGAAATATACTGTATAAGCATCAAGAAAAGAGCTGGGGGGGATTCAAGTAAATTGTAGCTTTTCTCTACATGGACAAGGCACAGGTTCACTTTAAACAAAACTAAAGGGACCGTCAGCAGATGTACAATGTCCCCCGTGTGCTGATTACACTTGGTGTTGGGAGTTGCACTTTACTTTACTGGCACTGACATTGGCTGTAAGCTTGCTGTGAGATGACTGTTCAGCCAAGTCAGGCGGTCATCCAAATACTGAATAGTCCGTGATTGCTGAGGGCCACCGGAGCTGTGAAATAACTCCAGTAAGAACAAAATTGATATATTTACACGAGGAGTGTGACTTTGACTCGGGAATTTAATCTGCACTTCCTGGAAATGGGTTTTCTTTGCAGACAAACAGAGATAATTGTCCCATGTTCCAGCATGGCCTCCCCCAGTTCAGTCACAATGCTTCGTATGGAAGGGTTTCATGTTCCTATTACCATAAGGTGACAAGATTTTTTTAATGAAATCCGGGGACATCTTTTTTTTTACTAGTAATGGCGGCAATCAGCAGCTCTGCCCATCACCGCCGCCCGCCTCACAGCCTCTCAAGTCTTACCCTCTGGGCCCTTGGTACTACTGGGTGGGGAGCGGAGGAAGATAACTCCACTGGGGAAGACAAGGAGATAAGCAGGCAGGCAACTAGCCGGGACTTAGACCGCGTACACACGAGGAGACATGTCCGATGAAAACGGTCCACGGACCGTTTTCATCGGACATGTCTCCTGGGATATTTTGGTCTGATGTGTGTACACACCATCAGACCAAAATCCCCGCAGACAGAGAACGCGGTAACGTGGCGGTGACGTGACGCCGCGACGTGCGCAAACAAGGAAGTATAATGCTTCCACACATGCGTCGAATCAATTCGACGCATGCGGGGGATTTCGGTCCGCTCCAAGCCAGAACATGCGGAGCTGGATGGTCATGCGCCCGAAACTGAAGAAATGTTCCCTCCGCTCCGACCAGCACATGATCATCAGAAAGGGGCACAGATAATGGAAAACACACCCCTCTAAGCTAGTAGGAGAGGCGGGGTTTGTAATTCAGATTTTTTTTTTTATTCTGCACTGTCTTTGAAATTGCCCCAGCCCCTGTTTAAATCCAATCCGGGGACAAAACCGGGGACAGACTTGGTCTGGGGACAGTGTCCTCAATCCGGGGACTGTCCCCTGAAACCGGGGATGTCTGGTCACCCTATATTACCAGAGACTCCAGACAATTTGTTTTCCTTCTGTGTGAATATCCTGAGCCTGTCCTGTTTTCTCTCCTCACAGAAACACTAAGGCGGCGTTCACACGACCGAGGTTCTCGCTGGAAACCAGCGAGAACCTCGCTGGAAGCTGCATTCCAGCGAGGACCTCGGCCGTGTGTACGCTCTCGGCGAGCTTCCCGTCGGGAAGCCCGTCGAGCAGAAATACAGAGCACGCTCTCTATTTGCTCGACGGCCCGCCTGGATGAATGGCTGGTTGCCATTCCCGACGGGCGGGTCGCCGATTTCGACGGCCGGCAGGGAACCTCGACGGGCGGAACGATGTGTTCTGCCTGTCGAGGTTCTCTGCCGTGTGTCAGAGAGTTTTATAATGGACTCTGTGAACTTTAGTGATTAGCCTTTAGTTAGTGTAGCACTACCCCCGTAGGAGCTGCTGGTTTAGATTTGGGGTTTTGCACGTTACCCCTAAGTTCGTTGCCCAGGGGAGGAAGTCTGTAGAAATTGCAATGTCCACACGAGATGTAAAACCGTCATCTGTAGGCTTTATTTTTGCTGCATAAAACTTGTGAAGGAAGTAGAGAGAGTATAGAGAGAAGGGGAAGGTTCAGGTGCACAGTACAGAATGCACAAAAAGTATTCAAAGTTCCAATATTCACCGCTCACTCCTGAGTGGGTATTGCTCACCCGGATAGACCCCTAGCAGCCGGAATGGCGCACGGACCAGTATGAGAACAGTCTCTGCCACAGACCGTCTGAGAACACAGGATGGATGTTCAGGAATCCTCTGCCACAGCATTTAAAGTCCCGAACTTCCTGCCTTACAGCCAAAGAGCCTTTAAGCCAATCCGGCGAGCTGTAAGACCATTTGCGTATCGGATCCCTTTTCCTTAAAGGGTCACTAAAGGATTTTTTTTTTTTTTAGCTAAATAGCTTTCTGATGCAGTCCTGGTTTCATGTCCTCATTGTTAGTTTTTGCTGTAATCCTTCTCTGTTCTGCACACTTCCTGGTTTCATTTTAAAAACAAACACTGCCCTGTATTGGCTCTGTGTCTCTGTACTTCACACAAGCATGAAACTAGATGAAAAAAGAAAATGAAACTGGAGGTACAATATATGATTGATTTTTTTTTTATCTATTTCTAATATTTTTGTAAAAGGACTCAGTTAACTATTGTGGGCCAGATTCTCATAGAATCACGCTGGCTTAGCGTAAGGCATTTACACTACGCCGCCGCAACGTAACAGAGCAAGTGGCGTATTCTCTAAGCACTTGCTCCGTAGTTTGCGGAGGCGTAGAGTAAATCGCTCAGCGTAAGCCCGCGTAATTCAAAGGGGGCGGCTTGTATTTAAATTAAGCGCGCCCCCTAGTCGAACGAACTGCGCATGCGCCGGCCGGGGAAAAAGCCCAGTGCGCATGCTCTAGCTCACGTCGGAAAGCGTCGTGGAAACCGACGTCAAAACGACGTGATCGTCACTACGCAATGCCCTATTCGCGAACGAGTTAGTAAAACGACGTAAGCGACGGAAAAAGCCGACGCTGACCCGACGCCATACTTAACATGGCATCCGACGGCACCCGACGGGACTTCGTAAGGTTACTCCTCATAGAAGCAGGGGTAACCTTACGAGTTCGTAAACGACGTACACGACGACGGGGCGGCGTAAAAGCGATCGGGAATTGGCGTAGTAGCCTCATTTGCATAGGCAAATGAGAAAACAACGTAAAGGCCACCTAGTGGCCGGAGTTGTCATTACAACTACGATTCGCAAGTGTAATGGTATTACACTTGTCGGATGTTGAAGCGTATCTGGCCCTTTGTCTCTATACCCTGTAAACAGTCATTTCAGCAAAAACATTTTTTTCCTTTACAACTCCTTTAACAAGGTCACCAGGCCTATCCTGAGACATTAGCCTGCCTTGCTCGTCTCCTCCAGGGTAAGTCCTCCCCCAATTTTCTTTCGCTAAGAAGCTTCTTCCACTTGGATGGACAGCTTGGGATCCCCTGTAGAACCACAGGCCCAAGCCAGCATAGCTGGGCCTACTTAATAGGAACACAGCTTCAGACCAAAATGGTCCAGACACTGGAATCACGCACATCCACCGCGCGCCAGGAGGGCCACGAGGCTAAGGACCCCGAAAAACGGCATCTGCCCCTTAAGTATGACCTTCCAGCATGGACAGCGGGGCACCACTGCCACTGGGCTGCTGCCAAGAAGGGTCACTCAACACATTATGGTTTGCCCGAGTTCCAACATGGGCCTGAAGTGGTAACGCCACCTACAGGCAACAAGGGAAAACTTCTACCGAGCACAACCACAGCCAGAACAGAGGCTAATCTAAATAGAATTAACAGAGTCTGAGCCCAACTATAGGCTCAGACACCCCTAAATTTACAATAGCGGTCGACTTGTTGGGAGACCAGCGCTACATTTGTTTGTTTTTTGTGTGAATCCCAGCAAATTACTGTGTTTTTTTTCAAGCTTGCTCCTGCTGACCACCATTTCTAGTACAGTATGCTGATGATTCTTACTAGAATGCAGCCCTCCACCAAGATCATCAGTAGGCAACCTTCTTTTTTTTAATAGTTTTACTGCCCCCCACCAAAATCACTAAACCAACACAGGACACAGAAATTACTTATCATGGAAATTACATGTGTAGCAAGATCCCAGGCCTCCTTTAGTCTAATGAGAACCTCCAGAGTCAAAAGCTGCTGACATCCTTCCATACAGCGTGGGTTGTAAGGCATAGTGGGTGTAGTGCAAGGTTGATTCATGGGCGCCAGACACTTCTTGAATGCAAAGAAATTGTATTTCTCTTGAACATAACTGTGGGAGAGAGGGTTAGGGCCAGGACACCCTTAGGTAGTTGCAATGTTAATTGGCAGACTCCAGGACTTCTATAGGTTGACGGCCATGTAGAGAAAGGCATTCAGCAAAACTCCACATCTGTATGTGTAGGAATGCTGACTCCTATGGAAACAATCTTAAAACAGTTTCTCAATTTGTAATGAACTCCTTTACTTTCTCTACAGTCACTTATTGTAGGTTCTCAACCCGCTGAGCTCTCAGTCTCTCTCACAAGACTTGCTGATTTACTGCCACCGAATCCCATGAGCTCTTCCAATCTTCTCTTAAGTATCTTCCTCAAGGGTCACCCCCACCTCTCTGCTGGGCCCCTAGCTACGCACTCCAGATACTTCTTAAGCATCACCCCACTGGCCTGCTCAGTCCCTGGCTTGACACACAAGGCTACTCTACAATGTCACCTCCGCTGGTTGGGTTCCTGGCTTGACACCTGCTGAAGTTTCCAGATTCTTTGCCTTCCCCCGTTGGTGAGAATACTGCTCCGGGATACCTCCCAACCTTTTGAGATGGGAATGAGGGACACCTTGTTGAGCGTGGGGGGGTTCCGCGGATTGGAGTTGTGGAGCGGGGGGGGGGGAGGTATGCTCCGGTACTTGCTTTGGTTACTCCCTGTGGTCCCTGGTAATAAGACGGTTGGTGGTGATATGGTGGATGGTCCCTTAGTGGCGACTGCTTCCCCTCTACCTCCCACCACAACAGGTTATCCGGCCGGCAGATCTGCCATTTCTGGTTGTTCTGCAAGTCACACACCCAACCCTACACTGCTCTCTTGGTTCTGGATAGACTCTCAGACAGCCTAGCAGCCAGATGTCCCTGGGATAGGCCCAATCTCCGGCCTAGCAGTCCGGACAGTACAACACACGTCCACCCAGACAGCCGTCCAGGTGGCACAGAAAACCAATCACCTGACTCCACCAAAAAATATAGGCTCTCCCAACAGGCCAAGGGATTTAAAAAAAAACCTGCCCATTGGCTGAGGTACCCCATATACACCTAATCTGTCATTGCATTTCCTTTTTCTTATCTGGTGTCACTAGGCACCTGGCCACCTAGCGGCAGAAGAGAGAAGACTTAGGGAGAACTCAACTGATACCTGTAACGGCACCCCAAATGGGACAGGAGTTAACGCTGTTTAGGATATTCCATTCCCGAACACAAGACAGCTACCGACACTCCACAATCCAGACAAACAAGACCCATAAGAATTATTCCATTAATGAGACACAGCTCTGCTTGAGGTTCAACAGGAACGACCCTTTATTGAGAAATACAGGCTCTTTATATACAATTTAGGATACTGTAGTAACCAAATGAACAATGACCCAACTCCACCCACAACATCACACAATGGTTACCTAATGAGCCCCTCAATACATCTTTTAACAGACATCCTGACGCCAGTCCTGATCTAATTTACATGAGCTAATTAACTACAGCTGATGACTCAGACACCTTAGGCAGTCTGCTAACTTACAATACACTTAATCACAGTAGCAGACTTAATTACCAATTAGACAATAGAATGCAATCACACCCCACCTCATCACAGCAAGCTTTATAGTACACAACAGCCAGCACACAATATATACAGTGCGGAAAAAAAGTATTTGAACACCCTGCTATTTTGCAAGTTCTCCCACTTGGAAACCATGGAGGGGTCTGAAATTGTCATCGTAGGTGCATGTCCACTGTGAGAGACATAATCCAAAAAAATGTTTCCAGAAATCACAATTTATGAATTTTTAACTATTTGTATGATACAGCTGCAAAGAAGTATTTGAACACCTGTCTATCAGCTAGAATTCTGACCCTCAAAGACCTGTTAGTCTGCCTTTAAAATGTCCACCTCCACTCCATTTATTATTCTAAATTAGATGCACCTGTTTGAGGTCATTAGCTGCATAAAGACACCTGTCCACCCCATACAATCAGTAAGAATCCAACTACTAACATGGCCAAGACCAAAGAGCTGTCCAAAGACACTAGAGACAAAATTGTACACCTCCACAAGGCTGGAAAGGGCTACGGGGAAATTGCCAAGCAGCTTGGTGAAAAAAGGTCCACTGTTGGAGCAATCATTAGAAAATGGAAAAAGCTAAACATGACTGTCAATCTCCCTCGGACTGGGGCTCCATGCAAAATCTCACCTCGTGGGGTCTCAATGATTCTAAGAAAGGTGAGAAATCAGCCCAGGACTACACGGGAGGAGCTGGTCAATGACCTGAAAAGAGCTGGGACCACCGTTTCCAAGGTTACTGTTGGTAATACACTAATGCCGCGTACACACGGTCGTTTTTTGCGATGAAAAAAAACAACGTTTTTTAAAACGTCATTTAAATTGATCGTGTGTGGGCAAAACGTTGTTTTTTGTCTTAAAAAAAACGACCAAAAAAAAATTCCAACATGCTTGAATTTTTTGTGTCGTTTTTCAAAACGTCGTTTTTTGTTTCACAAAAAGTCACCGTGTGTAGCAAAAACGTCGTTCAAAACAACGTTTTTCAACCCGCGCATGCCCAGAAGCTAGTTATGAAGCGAGCTTCAATGGAAAAGAGTGTTGAACGTAAACCTCGCTTTTTGTGAAAAAACGATGGTGTGTATGCAAAATTGTCTTTGAAAAGTGACGTTTCAAAAACGTCGTTTTTTACTTCACAGAAAACGTCGTTTTTTTTCATCGCAAAAAACGACCGTGTGTACGCGGCATAAGACGTAATGGTTTGAAATCATGCATGGCACGGAAGGTTCCCCTGCCTAAACCAGCACATGTCAAGGCCCGTCTTAAGTTTGCCAATGACCATTTGGATGATCCAGAGGAGTCATGGGAGAAAGTCATGTGGTCAGATGAGACCAAAATAGAACTTTCTGGTCATAATTCCACTAACCGTGTTTGGAGGAAGAAGAATGATGAGTACCATCCCAAGAACACCATCCCTACTGTGAAGCATGGGGGTGGTAGCATCATGCTTTGGGGGTGTTTTTCTGCACATGGGACAGGGCGACTGCACTGTATTAAGGAGAGGATGACCGGGGCCATGTATTGCGAGATTTTGGGCAACAACCTCCTTCCCTCAGTTAGAGCTTTGAAGATGGGTCGAGGCTGGGTCTTCCAACATGACAATGACCCGAAGCACACAGCCAGGATAACCAAGGAGTGGCTCTGTAAGAAGCATATCAAGGTTCTGGCGTGGCCTAGCCAGTCTCCAGACCTAAACCCAATAGAGAATCTTTGGAGGGAGCTCAAACTCCGTGTTTCTCAGCGACAGCCCAGAAACCTGACTGATCTAGAGAAGATCTGTGTGGAGGAGTGGGCCAAAATCCCTCCTCCAGTGTGTGCAAACCTGGTGAAAAACTACAAGAAACGTTTGACCTCTGTAATTGCAAACAAAGGCTACTGTACCAAATATTAACATTGATTTTCTCAGGTGTTCAAATACTTATTTGCAGCTGTATCATACAAATAAATAGTTTAAAAAAATCATACATTTTTGATTATGTCTCTCACAGTGGACATGCACCTACGATGACAATTTCAGACCCCTCGATGTTTTTCAAGTGGGAGAACTTGCAAAATAGCAGGGTGTTCAAATACTTATTTTCCGCACTGTATATATATAATATATAATAAGGGACTGTAGGCTAAACACCATGAAGGGGCGTAGGATGGATACCAAAAGGGGGCGTAGGTTGGACATCATAAGGGGGCGTAGGTTGGATACCATAAGGGGGAGTAGGTTGGATACCATAAGGGGGCGTAGGTTGGACATCATAAGGGGGCGTAGGTTGGATACCATAAGGGGGAGTAGGTTGGATACCATAAGGGGGCGTAGGTTGGACATCATAAGGGGGCGTAGGTTGGACACCATAAGGGGGCGTAGGTTGGACATCATAAGGGGGCGTAGGTTGGACATCATAAGGGGGCGTAGGTTGGACACCATAAGGGGGCCTAGGTTGGACACCATAAGGGGGCCTAGGTTGGACATCATAAGGGGGCGTAGGTTGGACATCATAAGGGGGCGTAGGTTGGACACCATAAGGGGGCCTAGGTTGGACATCATAAGGGGGCGTAGATTGGACACCATAAGGGGGCGTAGGTTGACACCATAAGGGGGCGTAGGTTGGACATCATAAGGGGGCATAGGTTGGACATCATAAGGGGGCGTAGGTTGGACATCATAAGATGGCGTAGGTTGGACACTATAGAGGCTACAGTTTGGACAACATAACGGGGTGTAGATTGGACACCGTAAGGGACTGTAGGTTGGACACGAGGGGTATATACAAACAACTAAGTATCAGTTGAGGTGCGGTAGATCACGTCTAAGAGCACTGTGTACTGAACAAAGAATTGAGACTTTGTGCCTCAACGTAAGCACGCGGCTCTTCTCTGCGCAGCCGATCATGGCACAAACCAAGTGGAGCATTTGCCAATATAGTCCCAATTAGGCATTAATGAAGTGTGACTATTTCTGCGGCTGATTAATGAACTTTGAATAGCATTTCAGGAGGGCGATTGCTCATTCCTCATTTATGCCGTGCCTCATTTACCTTTTATATTGCTATTTTTATAGCTAATTATTTGATACACACGTATTTTATTTTCAATGAATAAATGTTACATTTTAAGTAGGGATATTTTTATTTTTATTTTTTTCATCCGTTCTCATAGTTACAAAAAAGATATTGGAAGTGTTTAAAGATTAAAGTGCATGAATTGCTTCACACTATTCCATGGATTTCCTGTATTATTTATTTTAAATGTTTATTGCTTGATTCATTCCTGTTTTGTTGTTTTTATTGAAGTGGAGAAAAGTAAAAGATCCGATCAGGTTTATATTTCTGTTCTGTGACTTCATTCGTGTGATTTTTCCTCACTTCCTGTCCCTGTGATGTCTGTGCAAGAAATGAGGTGAGTTGTTGTAGACCCCTATAGGCTGCAATGGGGAATTGCGGTTATTTGTATTACTGCTCACATGGGTTAGCGCCACTCCATGGCCGGAGGCCAAATTACTTGTCCAGGCCTCACACGCCGAAGGATCACGTCTTATCACTTATCCCGGCCCTGACTACAGAATCAGCGCCATACACTGATCCTTCTTCACAAAACTCCTTACGTATGTTCAGCTGAGGCTCCATTCAAACTTGTGCGATTTCCATTGTGACTTTGAAGCAATTTTAGATGGGCGCCACTTTGGCTGTTGCACAACTGGTGCATTGATAACATTAAAGTCACATCAAAGTAGTGCAGGAATCTTTTTAACCACTTAAGACCCGGACCATTACGCAGGTAAAGGACCTGGCCAGTTTTTGCGATTCGGCACTGTGTCGCTTTAACTGACAATTGCGCGGTCGTGCGACGTGGCTCCCAAACAACAGATTAACAATCATAAATCAAATTTTTACTTTTTAATACTTGGTTGCAAATCCTTTGCCGTCCATTACAGCCTGAAGTGTGGAACGCGATGACATCACCAGACGCTGGGTTTTATCCCTGGTGATGCTCTACCAGGCCTCTACTGCAACTGTCTTCAGGTCCTGCTTGTTCTTGGGTGAGTGAATAACTTATATAGCGCTACAAATGCGAACTGAATCGCCTCAAGGCGCTTGGTATCCATTTCCTTCTATTTAGCCTTCAGAATAGGTGGGTCTAGAAAAGCCCGTAGCAAAGAAAAGAAATGCCATAGGCGGAGGGCTGGCATGACGATGGGAACAGGGCACTGGAGTAAGGGGTGTTAGGATTGGAGGAAGGAGGTGGGAGGGGGGAGAGGTCGTATAAATTAGTTAGTCCCGCCCACCTCTGTAACACAGTTCCCTGGGAAAGTTAGTGCCAACATGTCCAGGGTGGAGGAGCTGCTAGCAGAGCTGAGGGCCGAGGCCTCAGCGAGAGGGCAGGACTGGGTTCAGCAGAACCTTGCGCCGCTGATGGGGACACAGCCGGAGGTTCCCCAGGTTAGGGGGAGGGAGTCAGCGCGAGCTAGGCAGTCTAGGCCGCCTGAGCGCTTCTCTCCTGACCTCTCCCCCGGAGCTAGACGCCGCACCGGGAATCCCGCTCCTCGGGCCCCTTCGGGTCCTCCCGCGAAGCGGAGGAACGCCGCCGGCGGGGGGGACACCGGAAGGAATCCCCAGCACGGGCGCAGCTCCACGGGCGGCCGGTCCGGGAGCTCCGGATCGGCAGCTACGCCCGTTCGTCGGCTGGAACCGGAGCGCGCGGGCCCCTCCTCCCACGTGGGGGGGCCTCGGCGGACAAGATCGCAGGTGGCGGGATCTGGGCCTACCACCGCGGCCGGGTGTCAGCACCAGATGGAGGGGGAGTCCGGGAGTTCGGCGGCGCTGCAGGCGGGAGACGGCAGGGCGGGAGACAGCCCCCCCGGTCCGGGGAAAGCATCCAAGAAATCCACTCACGGGTCTGTGGGCCTGAGGCGCAGGCAGGCGGCGACAGGACCCGCGGCACCCAGGGCCCCATCCCCTGGAGGGCTTTCGTCCGAAGAGGAGCAGGCCGTGGACCGATCGGAAGGGGAATTGTCCGGATCGGATGAGGATCGGAGGTCACCGGAGCGAGCGGCAGCGAGGGATGCAGGACGGTCGGCTGATGGGTCTCATCCTAGGCAGCCCGGTGAGTCCATTTTAAATTTACCTTCTAATGACATGGATGGGGTTGGGGCTGCTAGGAGTAGTTATGCTGGTGTGTGTGGGCAGCGCGGTTTGGTTTTGGGGGCCCCCGGTGGGGAGGAGGCTGGGTTTCAAGGGTTTTTAGCAGGTATTAAGGACTTGGTGAGACGTTTTGAACAAGGGGGGCCTGGGGATTGTCCGGCGGCTGCTTGGGTGTCACCGGCTGGGGGAGACAGTGTGAGGACTGCGGCGATTGTAGCTCCTGTGGTTGCGGCATCTGTTCACGCCCCTGTGGTAGCTCCTGTGGTTGCGGCATCTGTTCACGCCCCTGTGGTGGAGGGGGCCGCTGCGGTGGGGCAGGATTCCCAAAAAAGTGAAAGGCAGGATCTGGTTAGGTTGGCAGACGCAGCAAAATGTGAGGTGTATGTTTGCTTTGAGGGCCCGTTAGGTACCCATCTGAAGGCAGAGGTTCGCGAAAGGATCGGCAAGGGTGAGTATGTGGAAATTTTTTCCTTGTTACCACTGGAAAAGTTTAACCTGGATAGGGTTAAGCCGGATGACTCCAAAAAGGAGGATGAGGAGAAGCGTAGGTATCGGCTGATTCCGCGTACGTTCACAAACTGGCTGCAGGCTTTCGGTATTTTGGCTAGTTTGATTTGTACAAAAAAGCCAGAATGTGGGGCCGCGCTGTTTGGGTACCAGGACTCCATTGGGGAGGCTTATAGGATATACGGGGGCACCGCGTGGCTCCGTTACGATGAACAATTTAGGCAGCGTATGGCGGTGCGTCCGGAACTGCGTTGGGACCACAAGGATATAAATTTGTGGGTGCGTTTGATGATATCCGCCAAGGCCCCGAACCAGTTTTTTCAGGGGGGGGCCGGCGGATCGTCTTCCCCTGGACAGCCGGCCAGTAGAACAAAGGGGGTTTGTTGGCAGTTTAATTCAGGGAGTTGCAAGTTTGGATCCTCTTGCCGTTTCAAGCACGAGTGCTCGGGATGTGGGGGATCCCATGCTTCAGCCCGGTGCTTCAAGCAAGGAAAAGGGCGTCAGGGTGACCCTTCTAACAAAAGGGAGGACTCCAGTGATGGTGGGAAGGATGCGCCCGTTTCTAAATAGGTACCCGGACAGGCAGGCGGCGAGGTTATTGGAACGGGGTTTCTCGGACGGGTTTCATATTCCGTGTTCATTGCAGTCAGTTCCGCCTGTCCCCCGCAATTTGCGTTCGGCATTACGCCACCCAGAGGTTGTTTCTGAGAAATTGTTCAAGGAAGTTTCCTTGGGTCGCATGGCCGGCCCCTTTGCGGAGGCTCCCCTCCCGGATTTGGTGGTGTCCCCGTTGGGGGTGGTACCAAAAAAGGAGCCCAATAAGTTTAGGCTGATTCACCACCTTTCTTTCCCAAAAGGGGGGTCGGTGAATGAGGCTATTGACAAGGACACGTGCACGGTTAATTACACGTCTTTTGACGCGGCAATTCATTGGGTGCGTTTTTACGGTCGCGGGGCTCTGATGGCGAAAGCGGATGTGGAAGCGGCCTTTAGACTCCTGCCTGTCCACCCTGACAGTTTCAGGTTCTTGGGATGCAGGTGGGGGGGGGAATTCTTTGTGGACCAGTGCCTGCCCATGGGTTGTTCGGTTTCATGCTCCCTTTTCGAAACGTTTAGTTCTTTTTTAGAATGGGTGGTTCGAGATGTCTCCGGGGTTAATTCCGTTATACACTACCTGGATGACTTCCTTTGCGTGGGACCGGCGGGATCCAGGGTTAGTGCAGTGCTGTTGGGCACTTTGCAACACATCGCGGACAGGTTTGGTGTTCCGCTGGCGCCGGACAAGACGGAAGGTCCCACGACTACCATTACATTTCTGGGGATCACGATTGATTCCGAGGCCATGGAATGCCGCCTGCCGGACGGCAAGGTTGCAGATCTGAAGGAAGTGATTCGAGGTGTGTTGGACATGCGTAAGGTTCAATTGAGGCCGCTGCAATCTTTGCTGGGGAAGCTCAATTTTGCTTGTCGCATCATACCCATGGGTAGGGCCTTTTGCCGACGGCTGTCGGCGAGTACGGCGGGGGTGGGCTCACCTCATCATTTCGTTCGCCTGGGCAAGATCCACAGGTCGGATCTTCGGGTGTGGCACACATTCTTGGAGTCCTTCAACGGCAGGGCTCTGTGGATGACCGGGCCGGTCAGCAATTTCGATTTGGAGTTGTTTACCGACGCTGCTGGTTCCACTGGTTTTGGAGCATTCTTCCGGGGCAAGTGGAGCGCAGGTCCGTGGCCGCAAAGTTGGGTGGACGCGGGGTTTACGAAGAATCTGGCGCTGTTGGAATTATTTCCGGTGGTACTGGCAATTGAGTTATGGGGCGAGGGCTTCCGGGATCGGAAGGTTCGCTTCCATTGCGACAATTTGGGGGTGGTGCAGGCGATCAACAAATCATCCGCTTCTTCCCCCCCGGTGGTGCGTTTGCTCCAACACCTAGTGCTGCGGTGCATGCAATTGAATGCGTTCATTTATGCTGTGCATTTGCCCGGTGTTGAAAACGTCATTGCTGACGCTTTGTCTCGATTCCAGTGGGACCGGTTTCGGGTGTTGGCGCCGGAAGCGGAGCAACAGGGGTTACCGTGTCCCGAATGGCTGTGGAGGATCGCCTTGGAGTAGTTTGCGGATGGATCCGTAGGTCGGTGAGTGAGTCGACCTGGGCTGCCTACAGCAAGGTGTGGCTGGAGTGGACGGAATTTGGGCGCGAGGTTGGGATAGCTGGCAATGGGACGGACTCGCGTTTGCTGGTGTTGTATTTTGTGTCACGGGAGATGGAAAATGGGGTTTCAGCTGCTGCTTTGGGTAAAAAGATGGCCGGCCTGGCCTTCTTATTCAAATGGCAAGGTTTACCGGATTTCACCAAGGACTTCTGGGTACGTCAAGCGTTAAAAGGGTACCGTAGGTCGGTCCGGTGCAAGGATTCCAGGCGCCCGGTGTCGTTTGGAGTCCTTCAGGGCTTGTTGGCTATTTTACCAGGGGTTTGTTCTTCATCCTATGAGGTGGCGTTGTTTCGGGCTGCCTTCACGTTGGCTTTCTTTGGGGCGTTCAGGATAGGCGAGTTGGTCAGCCCTTCGAAACGAGTGCACGGCGGATTTGAACGGACCGAGGTGAGTTGCCAGGCAGACAAGGTGGTGTTGTGGTTGCGCAGATCCAAGATGGACCAGCGCGGCAGAGGTAAGGCTATTAGGATTTACGCGCTCCCAGGGTCTGAGCTTTGCCCAGTCCGGGCTGTGGGTAGTTTCTTGGAGGTGCGCCCCAATGCGGACGGATCATTTTTGATACATGGGGACTGTTTGCCGTTGTCAAGGTTTCAGTTTATAGCGGTTTTTAGGCAGTGTTTGCGGGGTATGGGGTTACCTGAAAAGGAGTATTCATCTCATTCGTTCAGGATAGGGGCTGCCACGGAAGCAGCTCGCAGTGGGATGGATGATGAGTCTGTGAAGCGCATTGGGAGGTGGGAATCTAACCGATTTCGCATTTATGTTCGCCCTCAGTTAATGGTGACTGTTTGAGGGCTGGGGGGGGGGTTTGAATGCAATGGTTCTAAAAAGGTGGCAGTTGTATACCTGGCAGTTTGGGTTACGGTAGAGTGTTCTTTCTCTTTTCTTTCAGATGCGGATCCGGCCCTGGTTTGGATACTCGGGCACTCTTATGTTTTTTGGGGCGGAAAGAGGGCTGAGGCTAGGCCTGAGGGTCGGCAATTGGGCTTCCCTAGGCAGGAAGCCCGAGTTCGCTGGGTGGGTGTGCCGGGCATGCTATGGAGCCGAATGGTACCAGAAGTGCACCGTTATGCACGGCTGGACCGCCCGCCTGACGTTCTGGTTTTGCACGTAGGCGGGAATGACTTGGGTCGTAGATCCATGTTAGATTTGACTAAAGATATCAAGTTTGACATCTTGCGGCTGCGCGTGGCCTTCCCGGACATGGTTATAGTCTGGTCTGACATGGTGTCGCGCTCTTCTTGGCGCTTGGCCAGGTCTTGGGAGGGGATGAATAGAGCCAGGAGGAAGGTGAATAGGGACATCGGCAGGTTCATGGAGAAGAACGGAGGTTTAGTGATTCGCCATCGGGATTTGGAGGAGGAGACATGGAGGTACCTTCGGGCAGACGGGGTGCATTTAAATGATGTGGGCATAGACATGTGGGCCTTGGGGATTGAAGACGGCATACGGAGAGCTCTTAGGGTGTGGAGGGTCGCCCACCTGTAAAGGTTTTTACAGGGGGGCGCTGTGGCGGGTGTCTGGTCGTTGCAGGAGAAGGAGGAACCTTGGAAACATGGGTCAGGACTCGTCGTTGGTATGGGTCCTGAGGTTTTGGGCTTTCAGTTAGCGGAGGTTAGCTAAAAGCAGGTGGAATGGGTGCACTGCGGTCAGCATCGTCTCTGAGCCAGCATGTCGGCTTGAGGCCTAAACAATGGACTGGGAGGACCGCAGTGCAGAATGTTTTTTATGGAAGCGGTAATAAAAGGTTTTCTCCTGCAAAATGGCCGACACAGGGACTGATGGGTTTTGATATTGTTTTTGAGAACTGTTTTTTGGGTTATTGTTAAAGTTAATATATTTAATAAAGGAGGCTGCTACGGCCATGTTTACTCCACACCCCGGTATGGTCTGAGTTAATTTGAATAGAAAAGGGGGGGAAAAGGGTTTAAGGTACACGGAAGGGATTTATGTTATACAGCAGTCAAGAAAAGCCCGTAGCAAAGAAAAGAAATGCCATAGGCGGAGGGCTGGCATGACGATGGGAACAGGGCACTGGAGTAAGGGGTGTTAGGATTGGAGGAAGGAGGTGGGAGGGGGGAGAGGTCGTATAAATTAGTTAGTCCCGCCCACCTCTGTAACACAGTTCCCTGGGAAAGTTCCCGCCCACCCTCCCTTAAGATAAGTGTGGTAGGTGTGAGGATGTGTAGGGTTTGTCGTTTCTTTCTTTGTTTTTGTCTTCCCAAAATATGCAGATTATGACGTTGCCAAAGTCGTGGCAGTGGCGGGTGTCTGGTCGTTGCAGGAGAAGGAGGAACCTTGGAAACATGGGTCAGGACTCGTCGTTGGTATGGGTCCTGAGGTTTTGGGCTTTCAGTTAGCGGAGGTTAGCTAAAAGCAGGTGGAATGGGTGCACTGCGGTCAGCATCGTCTCTGAGCCAGCATGTCGGCTTGAGGCCTAAACAATGGACTGGGAGGACCGCAGTGCAGAATGTTTTTTATGGAAGCGGTACTAAAAGGTTTTCTCCTGCAAAATGGCCGACACAGGGACTGATGGGTTTTGATATTGTTTTTGAGAACTGTTTTTTGGGTTATTGTTAAAGTTAATATATTTAATAAAGGAGGCTGCTACGGCCATGTTTACTCCACACCCCGGTATGGTCTGAGTTAATTTGAATAGAAAAGGGGGGGAAAAGGGTTTAAGGTACACGGAAGGGATTTATGTTATACAGCAGTCATGAGTTTTTTCCTGAAGGCCTGGTGATTCACTTCTTTTTTTTTATATCCAAAGTCTTTTATTGAAAACAAAGATGGTACATGAAAAATTGGGTAACAGTAATACATGCAGTTGAAAAAGTTGCTATGGTAACGGTCACATCACAGTAATGAAGTATGCAGAAGAATGCGTACACGAATCAGCAGGAACAGCGGGAGTACCCACAGGTACATGACAAACCCACATGGAGTCTCGCCTCCCAGAATGACTCTCCACCCCAACCCAACCCCCAGATCACACCCCAACTACCAGCGAGGCCTTCAAAATAGTGGAGAATGGAAAGGACACTGCCCTATAATGCATTGCAACTCATTACATACAGGTGTCAGAAGATTTTAACCACTTGTCCCAGACCTTTTCGAATTTGGATGGGCATCCCCTGTGTGCATACATTAATTTCTTATATGGTAACACTGCGTTGACTTCCGCTAACCAGTGCGATAGTAGCGGGGGATCAGAACACATCCATCCCCTGGCAATCACTTTCCTAGCTGAGAAAAGTGTCTCGTGTAAGAATAGTTGTGTACACTTGTTACCATCTGGATTGGGGAGGATGCCTAGCAGACATAGCTTTGGCTGGAGTGTTACAGGGGAGCCCATCTTGTCGTGTAGAAATCCAACCACCTGCGACCAATATGTCTGTATCCTAGGACAGGACCACAACAGATGGAAGAAATTGGCAGTCGGATGAGCACACATGGGACAAGTAGAGGGAAAATCCTGTTTATATTTTGATATTCTTAGGGGCGTGAGGTACGACCTGTGTAGTATAAAAATCTGGGTAAGCCGATCTGACAGCCTGGGGGAGACCAACCTACAGGTGTCTAGAGCATCACTCCACTCGTCATCTGCCACCGGGCCCAGATCATCCACCCACCTAGCCTTCACTGCATATGCTCCCACAGTCGCCGAGGGGAGCGAGAGCATGGAATAAAATTGTGAGATTAGTTTTTTTGGATCAGGGTATTTTATAGCCGCCATTAGTGGGTTAGCGTCTAGGGAGACATCTCCCAGAGGAAATTGTGTGTAGTAGGCATGACGTAGCTGCAAGTAACGAAAATGCAGTGGGTCGGGAAGGGCGAACTCCAGTTGTAGGCTGGACAGTGATTTAAGTCTCCCATTGGCCGTAATGTGGGACAAGTAGAGAATACCCCTGGAGCTCCACCAACTAGCGTCCGGGATGTGGGCAAATTCAGGCAAGGTTGAGTTATGCCATAAGGGAGTAAAGGCATTTATGGGCGGTATATGTAACGTTTTGGAGGCTATGGTCCACACTTTCCTATACTGGTATAATATCGTCTTGCGGTCAACAGGGCCACCTCTTCCCACCGTCACCCCCGCGATCACTACCATGGGGTCTAATGACGTCTCGGCCCACTTCGGGCCCAGAAGACACAAGAATCTGTCCCTATCCGTCTTGTCCACATGGAACAGCTGCGAGAGCTGTGCTGCCAGATAGTATAAGTTAAAGTCGGGAAGGGCAAGACCCGCCAGGTCCGTCGGGCGTTTAAGTTTGTGCCACGGAAGTTTGTGCCTGCTGGGTCCCCAAACAAAGGGCTTAAGAAGGGCCTCGAACGCCATGAAATGTCTAAGGATAAGATAAACTGGGGAGTGCCAGAGCATATAGAGAATTTTGGGCAGTATGACCATTTTAATGAGGTTTACTCGGCCCGTCACCCCCAATGGGAGACGTGCCCAAGTCTGTGTCTTCTGTTTGAGCATCCCAAACAGTGGGTCTATGTTGAGAGAGACATAATCCCTGGGATCTTTGGTCGTCCTAATGCCTAAGTATTTAATAACACTGACTCTCAGTAGGGGGAGTGTACTCCTATCCTCCGTAGGAGGGTAACTATCCAGCGGGAGCACTTGAGACTTATCCCAGTTGATCTTTAAGCCAGAAAATGTGCCAAATTTCTCTATGAGGTCCAAAGCCAGGGGTAGGGAGCTGGTTGAGTCATCTAAATAGAGAAGCGTGTCATCTGCGTACGTACTGATTTTTTCCATCACCCCCCCCCCGCTGCAGACCGACTATACCCGTGTGGGCACGGATCGCTATGGCGAGTGGCTCTGCCGCCAGCGCGTACAGCAGTGGCGACAGAGGACACCCCTGCCTAGTGCCCCTGTGGAGAGAGAGCTGGTCCGAGAGCCAGCCATTAGCCAGGACCCTAGCCACTGGACCTTGGTAGAGGAGCTGTACCCATTTGATGTACCTGGGCCCTATTCCGAACTTACCCAAACAGGACCACAAGTATCGCCATTCGACAGAATCGAAGGCCTTGGCAGTGTCCAGGGTTACAATCACCCTGGATCCTGAATTAGTATGAGGGGCCTGGAGGTTAATGAATAGTCTCCTAAGATTGAATGACGTGTTCCTGCCTGGCATGAACCCCGTCTGGTCTCCATGTATTAATGAAAGGATAACTTTGTTCAGGCGGATGGCAAGCACCTTTGCCAGTATCTTGACATCTACCTGGAGCAGGGAAATGGGGCGGTATGACTCCGGGCGGCAAGGATCTTTGCCCGGCTTGGGGATCAGAACTATAGTAGCTTCTCTCATAGAGTGTGGCATTTCAGAGTTCTCAAAGATAGAGTCATACAGTTTTAATAGTTGGGGCGCCAAAACCTCCGCATAAGTGGAGTAAAACTCCACCGGCAGGCCGTCAGAGCCCGGTGCTTTGGACGCGGGGAATGTCGCCATTGCCCCAGTGATCTCCTCCAAAGTCAGGGGCTCCTCTAATTCTCTAGTCTGGGTTTCTGTTAGCCGCGGAACCTGTATTCCATCCCAGAAGGACTCCATCACAGAGAGGTCATCCGAAACCGTGGTGGCATATAAGGAGTTGAAGAATTCGCGGAACATCTCCGCAACCTGAGCAGGCGCGTTCACCAGGGTATCGTCCGGGGAACGCAGGGAGATCACAACCGGGGGCCTCTCCTCGCTATGGACGAGGTAGGCCAGCAGTTTCCCAGCACTTTCACCATGCTCGTATGACCTCTGCCTGAGGAAGAATAGTTTACGTTTAGACTTCTCATAGAGTGCCTGATCGAGTGCCCTGGAGCACACTCTAAGATTGCCCGCCCTATCTGCAGTGGGGTCGTTCAGAAAGTCCCTTTCCGCTGCTTCTAAGGCAGACGTTGCGTTATCGACCACCGTTGCCGAGGTCCGTTTAATTTGGTTTATGCGATTGGTAAGGGTCGTCCGGGCATAAAGTTTGAAAGCCTCCCAAACTATCTGTGGCCGTGCTGAGTCATCATTGGTCACGAAAAATTGTTCCCAGTCAGTCCCCAGGTCGTCGTCTTCTGGTAACAAGGTCAGCCAAAACGGGTTCAGCCGCCATGTCAGTGGTGGCCGGGCGTGGGGCAAAGACAATGTAGCCCAGCAGGGGCAATGGTCAGACAATGATCTGGGCAGGAGCCCAGCATCCCCGAGCCTGGGAAGGAGAAGCTCAGAGAATAGTATAAGGTCAATGCGGGACATGGTGCGGTGGGTGGCAGAGAAGCACGAATAGGCCCGTGTGGTGGGATACCTGTGCCTCCAGGTATCCACCAAATGAAAGTCATCAAGGAGGCGAGCAAATCTTGTCAATTGCTGGCCCAATGGGGGTCGACTTGACCCGGACAACCTATCATTGGTGATATCAAGTACATTATTAAAATCTCCCAACCAAATAGCGGGCGTGGCCGGGTATAGGGCCATGAAATTGATTCCCTCAGTGAGCACATCAAATTGGAACGGAGGTGGGACATAGAAGGCTAGTAGAAGGACCACGTCACCATACAGCTTTGCTCTTAGAAACACATATCTGCCCAGTGGGTCCAGGGCCAAGTCTAGGAGGTCAAAGTGGGTTGTTTTGGCTATCAAAAGGGATACTCCTCTGGAGTGGGTGCTGTATACGGAGTGGAAAGCCCAGCCCACCCAGGGCCTCTTAAGCGCCCTCAGCATGGAGCCCTCCGCGTGAGTCTCCACCAGAGCCACCACGTCCGCCCTAAATTTTTTCAATTGCCCAAACACCGCAGACCTTTTAATGGGATCTCTCATACCCCTCACATTCCACGTGAGGACCTTCAGCGTGGCCATGGGTTAGAATAAATCCAATATGGAGCACCAAGGTCTGGGGCATCTGGGCAATGGAGCCACACCCGGCCGGGTGCGACCGTAAACGACACCAAGATACCATCGCAATAGTCATGTGAACTAGCATGCATGCATAATAAAGACAACACAATAAGAAGACCATCTCTCAACAACTTAGCCCCCCCAAACCCAACCACCCCCCTCCCTGCCCTGCACTGACCCCAACTGGTGCGGGCACCAACCCCTAACTGCCAACTTGGCATGAACGGTGCACAACCTGTGAAGGAAGGGTATGTTAGTAAATCAGCGTACACATGGGCTCCAGCAGTCAAGCTACCAACTGCGGGCCAAATAGTCCAGCACAGGATGCGCAAAATGACGCACAGGGCGAAACTTCGCTGCAGTGCGCGGCTTTCCATAGGACTTGGCTTACCAAACAGAGTGAGCGTATTCAAAAATAGGTCCCTCCGCCGACCAGAGGGAGGAACGGGAGTTTACATTCGGTCTATGCAAGTAGAATAATAAAAAAAAAAAAAAAAAAAAAGTTTTGTAAGAAAACATCCACAAAGTTTGCATCCCTTTTTTTCTTTTTTTTTTCCCCCATATGGTTAAGGCATGGGGGGAGGGGGGAAAGGAACAGCAGGACACAACAGTTTCCATGTATTCGTGTAATTCCTCACCCCCAGCAGGTCCCCACCGAAGCAAGGGGGGCATACTATAAAAAGGAGCAGTGTATGCATACAGTAAAGGTGGGGACATAGACAGACACGCACCTGCAAAAAGGGAGTCACAGCAGAGAACACGTAAAACAGTGAGCAACGTCCAGCGTGCAGTGTCCCGCCCACTCAGTAGCAGTATGAAGACAGGATACCTCACAAGGGGGGGGCACACCATAACACAAAGGTAAAAAACATTGAAAGTAAAGGGGAGAAGGAGGGGGATGCAGGGAAGCAACAGGAGGGAGCAGGAATCAGGGAGAGCAAGTATACTCATCAGCGGCCATCTTGTCGTTCGAGCCACGCTATGACTGCTTCAGGGTCTTCAAAGAAGTGTACCCTGTCTTCCCCTTCCACACGCAGTCTGGCTGGGAACAGCATCGCATATTTCACGTGCTTGACACGCAGGCGGCGTTTTGCCTCAGTGAACGTCTTGCGCCTTCTCTGCACATCCGCCGAGAAGTCCGGGAAGACTGCCACCATCTTATTTCCAAACGGGATGTTGCCCTTTTCCCTGCTGAGGCGGAGGATGGTATCCCGGTCCCTGAAGTTCAAAAGTTTAGCTATGAAAGTGCGGGGGGGGCGCACCCACAGGTGGCGGTTTGCCTGCCATGCGGTGTGCCCTTTCCACCACAAACGTAGATGAGAACGACTCCCTGCCATATGTATCTGACAGCAGGGTCTCCAGGAACGTCGGGGGGTCTCTCCCCTCCACCCCCTCCGGCAGACCAATGAAGCGAAGGTTACACCTACGCAGTCTGTTTTCAGTTTCATCCTGCTTCTGGAGAAGCTGATTAATTTGCAGTTGCATGTTCTCAGTGGAGACCTGTAAGGGGGGGAGGGAGTCCTCCACCATGCCGATTCTAGTCTCAGCTTCCGTGACCCTGTCTCTTAATTTCTGGAAGTCCTGCCTGACCAGCGAAATATCCACCTTCACTTCCTCAATCCAGTGAAGCCCGGAGTGACAAAACAGAGGAAGATAACGCAGGGCTGGCATGACTGGGGTGGAATCAGGGGCAAGAAAGGGTTAAAGAATGAGGAGGTGCCTTCAGGGGAGTGGCTGTAGGATTAGCCATGGGAAGGGGAGGAGTGCTATATATAGGGGGGGCGGAGTCGGCGCCAAAAGCTCAGGCAGAATTGAGGGAGACACAGGGAAGCAGTTTTTTATCCTCTGCTCCCTGAAGTTAGGCCAGCATGGACATTGACACGCTTTTGGCGCGGCTGCGGGCCGCGGCGGCAACTCGGGAGCCTGGATGGCTGGAGGCACAGGTGGGGGGCCTGATCGAGGATGTGGCGGGGGGGTCTCGGGAGGGATCGCGGACACCACGCGCTCGACGGTCGCACCCGCCGGAGCGTTATTCGCCGACCCCCACCGCCAGGGCCCAGCGGCACAGTCGGAGCCCACAAGGGGACCCGTCGCCCCCCCCGGCCAAGCGAACGCATGCTTTGGCTGGGGGTGATGGTGGACGGCATCCGCCGCCCAGCCTGGGCCCAGTGGGCGGGGCTTCGGGCAGCAATGGCGCCCGGACCCCAGCCACGCGTCGGAGCAGCATCGAGCAGCCGGTCCCCTCCCTGAGCGTGGGGACGGCGGGGGGGGATCACAGCGTACAAAGCGCAGGGCAACAGCCGGAGGGTCCTCTAGGATCGGGGCCGCCGGTTCCCAGGCAGGGGGGAGGCCGGAGTCCCCAGTGCGGAGGCCCAGTCGGGGCTGCGGAGCAGCAGAGACAACCACGGCCGGGTCCAAGGGTAGAGGACGATCCGCCGGGAGGCTGGGATCCACGGCCTCCAGGCCTCCTGCGCCCGGGAGGCAGACGTCGCCAGTGTCGCCGGCCTCGGAAGATCCATCCGGGGATGAGGGATCAGAAGCGGAGGAAGTGTCGCCCACGGTGGAATTGCCGGTATCGGCTGTGAGGGACGTGCCCGGCCAGCCTGGTAAGACATCTTTCAATTCTAATAATGAATTTGCTGCTGCTTTGTGTGCACTGTTAGGGGTTGGGGGTGGGGGTCCTTCTGGGTTGCCAGGTAATGCTTTACCCACTGTGAGGTCGCCGACCGGGGGCACCGGGGTGGCGGGGGTTTCGCCTGCTGCCCAGGGTTCCCCTGGTGGGATGCAGGATTTGTTGGGTGGGTTGCAAGACCTGTTGCACCGTTTCGTTGGGGGGGGTACGCCGCCGCAGGCGGCACCATGGGTGGGAGGTCCAGCTGGGGGGGGGGCCCCTGGAGACGGGGGGGCGCATGCCTCGGCTGGGGTGTCGCCGGATAGTGGGGCTAGCAGTGACACGGGGGGCGAGAAAACGGGGGGGGTCAGGACAGACGTGGTAAGGATGGATGATTCTGCGAAAGGTGAGGTATACGTTTGCTATGAGGGGCCGCTGGGGGCCCACCTGAAGCAGGAGGTCAGGGATAAGATCGAAAAAAGTGAGTACGTGGAGATTTTTTCCCTGTTGCCGTTAGAAAAATTTAATTTGGATAGGGTGAAGCCGGATAGTTCAAAAAAGGATGATGAGGAGAAGAGGCGGTACAGGTTGATTCCCCGGACGTTCAACAATTGGTTGCAGGCATTTGCTATCATGGCCAGCGTCATAGGTGAAAAGAGCCCGGAACACTGTTCTGCGCTTTTTGGCTATATGGACGCCATTGGGGAAGCTTATCGGGTTTATGGGGGGACGGGGTGGTTGAGGTACGACGAGCAATTCCGCCAGCGGCGGGCTGTGCGTCCTACATTGCGATGGGATCACAAGGACATCGTCCTGTGGATGCGGATGATTTCCGCGCCCCGGACGAGTACTCCGTTTTTTCAGGGCGGGGCCGGGGGTACACCCACCTCTGGATCGCCGGCCGGAAAAAGATGGGGTGTGTGTTGGCAGTACAACGAAAGTTCCTGCAAATTCGGGGGTACCTGTCGTTTTAAACACGAATGCTCCGGATGCGGGGGGACTCACCCCCTGTCCCGCTGCTTCAAAAAAGGTAAGCGGACGGGGGATGCTGCTAAAAAAGGGGACAACGCCGGTGAAGGGGGAAAGGATGGAGCCTTTTCTAAATAGGTACCCTGACAGGGCCGCGGCGCGGCTGCTCGCGGCCGGGTTTTCCGAGGGTTTTGTCATTCCCTGTTCTCTGTCGAAGGTGCCTCCCTTGGCAAGGAATCTGCGGTCTGCCTTGGAGAACCCGGACGTGGTGTCGGCAAAATTGGCAAAGGAGGTTGAGTTGGGTAGAATGGCGGGTCCGTTCACAGAGATGCCATTGCCGGATTTGGTGGTGTCACCTCTGGGGGTGGTCCCCAAGAAGGAGCCAAACAAGTTTCGCCTCATTCACCACCTGTCTTTTCCAAGAGGGGGGTCGGTGAACGATGCAATCGATCCGGAGGCATGCACGGTATCCTACACGTCATTTGACGCGGCGGTGCGGTGGGTGCGTCGGTACGGGAAAGGGGCTTTGATGGCAAAAGCGGACATCGAGGCTGCGTTCCGTCTGCTACCAGTACACCCTGACAGTTTCCGACTGTTGGGCTGTCGGTGGCAAGAGGGGTTCTACGTGGATCGCTGCTTGCCAATGGGCTGCTCGATCTCGTGCGCACTGTTCGAGACATTTAGTTCCTTCTTGGAGTGGGTGGTCAGGGATGTGTCGGGCTCAGACTCCGTCATTCATTACCTGGATGACTTCCTGTGCGTGGGCCCTCCGTCATCCAGGGTGTGCGCAATTTTGCTGGCAACATTGCAGCACATGGCTGATAGGTTCGGGGTGCCACTGGCAGCCGACAAGACGGAGGGCCCGGTCACAGCATTGAGTTTCTTGGGAATCATGATTGATTCCGAGGCGATGGAGTGCAGGCTGCCAGTGGATAAGGTGGAGAATCTTCGGCTGGAGATTCGGGAGATGCAAGGGCGGGACAAGGTTCAGCTGCGGGCCTTGCAGTCTTTGCTGGGCAAGCTGAATTTTGCTTGCCGCATCATTCCCATGGGCAGGGTTTTCTGCCGACGGCTGTCGGCAGCTACAGCGGGTGTTAGAGCTCCAAAGCATTACATCCGTATAACAAGGGAACTGAAGGCTGATTTGCAGGTGTGGCATACGTTCCTAGAAACGTACAATGGGAGGGCGATGTGGATGTCGGGGCCCGTCAGCAACTTTGATTTGGACTTGGCCACGGATGCGGCCGGGTCCACGGGCTATGGGGCTTTCTTTAAAGGAAGATGGAGCGCGGAAGCGTGGCCAGAGTCCTGGGTGTCAGCAGGTTTTGGTAGGAATCTTGTGCTGCTTGAACTATTCCCGGTAGTGGTGGCGATAGAGTTGTGGGGGGCGGAATGCAGAGATCTGAAGATCAGGTTGAACTGTGACAACATGGGCGTGGTGGAGGTCATCAATCGGGTTTCCGGCTCCTCATTGCCGGTGATACGACTGCTGCGCCACCTCGTGTTGCGCTGTTTACAGTGGAACATATTTCTGTACGCAGTGCACATACCGGGGGTAGAGAACAGACTCGCTGATGCTTTGTCTCGATTCCAGTGGGACAGGTTCAGGGAGCTGGCCCCAGGGGCGGATGCAGTCGGGGTCCCTTGCCCGGGGTGGATGTGGGGACTTGCGTTGGAGTAGCAGCAAATTGGATCAGGAAGTCGGTGAGTGGGCAGACATGGACCGCATATTCTAAGGTATGGGAAGAATGGGATGGTTTTAGACGGCTGGCGGACGCTGGGCTGGGGGAGAAGGAACTGGGCTGGTTGGTAATGTACTTTGTGGTGAGGCATATGGAGAAGGGCGGGTCTGTGTCGTCCTTGGAGAAAAAATTAGCGGCCTTGGCATTTTTGTTCAAACTAGAGGGGCGGGAAGATTTCACGAAAATGTTCTGGGTAAAACAGGCGGTTAAGGGATACAAAAAAGGGCGGCAGTGCAGGGATGCGCGGAGACCAGTGTCGTTTTCTATTCTTTGTAGGATTTTTGAAGTAGTTGGGGAGGTTTGTTCATCGCGGTACGAAATACAGTTGTTTCGGGCGGTTTTTTTCGGTCGCATTTTTTGGGGCGTTTCGGGTGGGGGAAATAGTCAGTCCTTCGAAGCGGGTGGCCGGGGGCCTTTTGAGTGAGGACGTCAAGTGGGCAGAGGACAAGGTGAGTTTTCGGCTGCGGCGGTCTAAGACAGACCAAAGAGGTAGAGGGGTAGACGTAGTGCTATATCCGCTGCCGGGTTCGGAGGTGTGCCCGGTGCGGGTGGTAAGGGAATTTCTAAAAGGGCGGCCAGCGGGTGGTGGGCCGTGCTGGTTACATGAGGATGGTTCTTTTCTGTCACGTTTTCAATTTATAACGGTTTTTAGGAAATGTCTGCAGAAGGCGGGGTTGGACGAGCGATTGTTTGCCTCGCACTCCTTCCGTATCGGGGCGGCGACCGAGGCGGCCCGGTGCGGGTTGGATGAGGCGGCAGTGAGAAGGATTGGGAGATGGGAATCGAGGAGATTCCGTTCTTATGTGCGCCCGCATATGGTGGTGGAATAACAGGGTTGGGGGGTGCATTGACTGACATTCCAGGATGGGATTGTGGGGATGAATGTGGTTAGTCATGCTTGCTGTTTTGTTTTTCAGATGGAGAGCAGGCGTGCCTCGTGTGGATCATGGGGCATTCGTACGTTTGTAGGGGGGCCCGTAGAGCGGATGCCAGGCCTGGAGGACGGCAGTTGGGCATTTCTAGGCGGGAGGCGACGATCAGGTGGTTGGGCATCCCAGGGATGGGTTGGCGCAGGGTGCTGCCGGAGGTGCAGCGCTACGCTCAGCTCGACCGACCTCCGGATGTGTTACTGTAAAAATATCCACCTTCACTTCCTCAATCCTGGCCGTGAGAGTAGTCTGGCAGGACGCTACAGCCTCTTGGCACGCTGTAATGGCCTGTAGAAGCCGGGTTGTATCCGAGTGCTGAACTCCTGACTCCTCTCCGCATACAGCGGCGCCATCTTGCTCCGCCGATCCATCTTCCAGATGGCGGAATTGAGCCAGCTTTGCGGCCGCACCGGACCTGTTTTTGGGAGGCGACATGTTCCTGCTAGGTGCCCGGTCTGGTGGGACTGAAAAAATTAGCGATATGTCCAAGGATAGCGGGTATAAGGATGTTCGGTCGGCGGAGCTCAGCTCACATGCGTCCTATCTCATGCCGCTCCAGGCCACGCCCGCTGGTGATTCACTTCTGTTCGGATATTAGTTGGTAACGAGTTCCACAGTCGAGGTCCTTGGACTGCAAATCTTCGTTCTCCTTTGGTCTTGTATCAGGCCTTGGAGATTTGCAGTAGATTTTGGTTAGTTGATCGAAGAACGCGATTGGGGTTGTGGTATTTTATTTTCTCACATAAATACTGGGGGGCGATTCCTTGTACACATCTGTGCGTCAGGCAGAGCGCCTTAAATCGGAGGTTCACCCTCAAAACGAAGTTTACAGGATTCCTATCTTTCACCCGATTTAAGGATGATAGTGTTGAATTTTTTTTTCTATGATGCTTCCTTACCTCTCATCTCCTCCACTTCCTGGTTTTCATCCCTGCGGGGAATGGGCGTGTCGCTCTATTCCCCGACCACTCGGTGCATTGTGGGAGCATTTTGTGTATTATCCTAGGAGTGACGTGCAGGCCAATCACAGCACATCATCTCCAATAGCTGGGCGAGTATTCTCGCGCTAGCTGGGCTGTCACGTGACGCGGGTCACATGACTCGCAAAGCGCGTTCTGAGCTTAGCTGATAAACAAGCACTATTAGAATTATCACAGCGGGGCGTGTCCTTTTAAGGACGCCGCCGGCCGTTGTTATAGTAACCACGCAGTGTTGACGGCGCTGACACTGCGCATGCGCGGGATTACGCAGTGAATGCTGGGAGATCAGCATTCGCCGCATCCCGGAAGAAAACGCAGGAGGGATTCAGAGCGCCCACAGATAAGATGGCAATGTCCATCGCTAGATTATATAAACTATTCTTTGGTCGGAAACGAGCATCCTGACGCCTAATGAAAGGGGACATGTGAGTAACAAAAATACTATAGCAAATGCAGCTGATTAGTGTTAAAAAAAAAAATTGTTTGCCCACAGAACCTCCACTTTAAATGTGACTTGGTCCTTTACGAACAGCCAGTGGAGGGACTTCAGGGAGGGAGTGATTGATTCCCAGGTTTTTTTTTCCTGTCGTGCCTCCGTGTTCAGGACGACTTGTAGGCGACCAATCTGGTATTTTGGGAGTCTGAGGTAGAGGGAGTTTGCATAGTCGAGCCTGGAGTTGATAATTGTTCCAACCACTACTGCTGTGTCTTCTTTCGGGATGAAGGGAACGAGTTTTCGTAGCAGAGGCAGTGAGATCTGCTGACTAATGATCCAATTTGTGCATCCATTGTCATGTTGGAGTCAAAAGTGATTTAGAGGCTTTTGACTTTGATGCTTGGTGTGATGGTTTGTCCCAAAATGGGTGGTGGCGTCCATGTTGTCCTAGCAAGTCTCTTTCGGTTTTCGTGGAGCAGAAGTTCTGTTTTTGATCCATTGAGTTTAAGGTCATCCAGTTGTCTATCAAATTGGTCCTTTTTGTTGCCGATGCGAAAGTAAAGTTGAGTGCCGTCAGCGTAACAATGGTAGAGTAGGTCCTGGTTACTGATAATTTTGAGGAGTGGGCGGAGATAAATGTTGAATACGGGTGACAGGGGTGATCCTTGAGGAACTCCGCATGACATGGTATGTGCTTCAGAAGTAAAAGGTCCTAGTTTCACTGTCTGGGATAGATTTTCCAGGAATGATGAGAACCAGGGTAGATGTCAGGAAAGGTTCCCTCCGCTGGTGACACTGCCTGATATTTGGCGTGCAGTACTGTGGTCCACCCAGAGGCGTATCTAGTGAAAATGGCACCTATGGCAAGCACTAAAACTGCGCCCCTGTCAAAACATTTAAAACCTTTCATATAACCAGAGACAAGGAGGGACGCAGTGCGATGAGGACAGAGAGGGACACTGGGGACCACTGGCCGGTGGTACTTGGCCAGTCATCGGCCATCATGGGGGCGCCTGTCACTCCCCTCCCAGGGCAAGTAGTAATATTAGCAATTGCTGTGCTAGCGCCTCTCTAGCAGGCTGACCGCAATGCCGGGAGCTACATTAGTGCCGGAGACGGCCGAAGGATGACGGGTGAGGTTTTTTTTATGTGGGGGTAGCTTTTTGCCGCCCCCCACCCCATGGCGCCCATGGCACATGTCATGGCTGCCATACCCTAGATACGCCACTGGGTCCACCATCAGGTGTCTCCTGGCAGTCCGGAACTGCCAGGGGAGCTCTCCCCTGGTGGTGGTATTATGTAATCTTTGGGCCGCAGTACTGGCATCCACCAGCGGGGGGTTCCTGGGAGTGTGGGGCCGACATCTCCTGCAATCAGGCCTCACCTGAGACTGATTGTATGAGATGTGTATAAATATACCCGGCAAGTGCACTCTCACACGGCCCTGGTACTGTCCTTGTGCCCTGATCTTTACCTGATTATCTAAACCTGTTCCTGGAAACCTGCTACCTGAGTTCCTGATCCTGTCTCCCTGTCCCATCCATCCATCCTTTCCCTGTCCTGTGTTCCTTACCCCATCTGCTGATCTCCCGGTGTATGACCTTGGCCTGGCTAACGTTTATGCTTCTGGAATACCCCTTTGTCTATCTACCGATCTGCTGTATATGACACTGGCCTGGCTATTGTTTAACATTCTGGCATTTCCCTTTCATTGTATATATTTGTCATATTGGAGGTGGTTGTATTCATATGTGGTGCCCCCCCCCCTTTTTTAGTGGGGCGTTACACTAAAGTTAGTGGGGAATGGGAGAGTTAAGTTTGCTCCCATTCACAAATTGTTTAGATTGGTGCTGCTGCCGGTTTGAAACTGCCTTGTAGGTCAATCTGCGTGCCAGGGGTGTGTTATCACCCCTGGGTGACAGTTGGCGCTAGAGGGGTTCTGACGGACCCGCCTTCCCCCAGCAGCCAATCAGAGGAGCGGTTCCTTTCTCTGGTCATGCTGGAGGGGGGGTATATCTGGGGAAGCCGCCATTAGTGTTCTGTTCTACGCGGGGCCCGAGTTCCAGGTGCGGCATCCACCTTCAGGGTGCGCTCATCCATGGACCCCACCATCGAAGCCCGCCTGGCCGAGGATGCGCATCAAGCGGAGCTTCACTCGGATGCAAAGAGGGGCCCCAGCGGCTTGCTGGGTGCCAGATCCTAAGCTGGGAGCTGTACGGTGGGGGATTGGCTCGGGAGAACCCCGAGACAGAGGTTATCCGCGAGGCCTGGACGAACCACCGGGGATCCGGTCACCACGCCACACAACAGGTACACTTCACCTGTCAATTGGTGACCTTAAAATTGGACTTACTAGGGGGACTCACTAGTTCTAACTCTGACAACTTCAAAATTTACCAGGCCTGTGGCAGAGGCCCTGTTTCCTCCCAGTGACTTTGTTTGAAAGTGGCCCTTCGGCTGCCAGGCTCAAGTTAATCGCCTGTCAGGGGAACTTTACCCACTCTGGCGAGAGTGGCGGCGTTTGAACTTGATGATCCTGAGAGCAGGCTTGCTCTCTCTTTGATATCCAAGGCCTGATACTGTAGTTCTCTGTCTGCTCATCAACCTTTTCTCTATCGTGTGCCATGTTGGGCCCTGGAATAAAGCATTGAAAACTCAAGTTGATGTCTGGAGACTTGCTCTGTATCCACCCGGTCCCTCACCAATATTATCCCTAGACAAGAACCACTGGTAACACAACATGCCGGTCCCAAACTAATCAGCGGCTCCTTCGGGGGTGAGCGCTACACATATTATTTCACTAACCTAAATAAACCTTTATATTTTCACATATATGTGTTTGGTGTTTCTCTGTTGCTAGCCGCACAGTTCTGGTCACACTTGGTACATGACAGTAGATCCGAGTCTTGTCTTCAGTAAGTGAAATGCAAGCTCAATCGGATTCAGGTCAGGGGGATTGACTTGGCCATTGCATAACATTCCACTTCTTTCCCTTAAAAAACTCTTTGGTTGCTTTTGCAGTATGCTTCGGGTCATTGTCCATCTGCACTGTGAAGCGCCGTCCAATGAGCTCTGAAGCATTTGGCTGAATATGAGCCGGTAATAATATTCCCCGAAACACTTCAGAATTCATCCTGCTGCTTTTGTCAGCAGTCACATCATCAATAAATAAAAGAGAAGCAGTTCCAAATGTGGCATGTAAGGGGGTGAGGAGTGCTTACAGTGGAAGTTCCACTTTTGGGTGGAACTCCACTTGAAGGACAGTATTCTGGCACTTGTTTAGGAAAGTTTGGAGACCCCTACTATAGACAATATATTGTTAAAAAAAAATATATATATATATATATATATATATATATATATATATACAGTGCGGAAAATAAGTATTTGAACACCCTGCTATTTTGCAAGTTCTCCCACTTGGAAATCATGGAGGGGTCTGAAATTGTCATCGTAGGTGCATGTCCACTGTGAGAGACATAATCCCCCAAAAAAATTCCAGAAATCACAATTTATGATTTTTTAACTATTTATTTGTATGATACAGATGCAAAGAAGTATTTGAACACCTGTCTATCAGCTAGAATTCTGACCCTCAAAGACCTGTTAGTCTGCCTTTACAATGTCCACCTCCACTCCATTTATTATCCTAAATTAGATGCACCTGTTTGAGGTCATTAGCTGCATAAAGACACCTGTCCACCCCATACAATCAGTAAGAATCCAACTACTAACATGGCCACGACCAAAGAGCTGTCCAAAGACACTAGAGACAAAATTGTACACCTCCACAAGGCTGGAAAGGGCTACGGGGAAATTACCAAGCAGCTTGGTGAAAAAAGGTCCACTGTTGGAGCAATCATTAGAAAATGGAAGAAGCAAAACATGACTGTCAATCTCCCTCGGACTGGGGCTCCATGCAAAATCTCACCTCGTGGGGTCTCAATGATCCTAAGAAAAGTGAGAAATCAGCCCAGGACTACATGGGAGGAGCTGGTCAATGACCTGAAAAGAGCTGGGACCACCGTTTCCAAGGTTACTGTTGGTAATACACTAAGACGTCATGGTTTGAAATCATGCATGGCACGGAAGGTTCCCCTGCTTAAACCAGCACATGTCAAGGCCCGTCTTAAGTTTGCCAATGACCATTTGGATGATCCAGAGGAGTCATGGGAGAAAGTCATGTGGTCAGATGAGACCAAAATAGAACGTTTTGGTCATAATTCCACTAACCGTGTTTAGAGAAAGAAGAATGATGAGTACCATCCCAAGAACACCATCCCTACTGTGAAGCATGGGGGTGGTAGCATCATGCTTTGGGGGTGTTTTTCTGCACATGGGACAGGGCGACTGCACTGTATTAAGGAGAGGATGACCGGGGCCATGTATTGCGAGATTTTGGGCAACAACCTCCTTCCCTCAGTTAGAGCTTTGAAGATGGGTCGAGGCTGGGTCTTCCAACATGACAATGACCCGAAGCACACAGCCAGGATAACCAAGGAGTGGCTCTGTAAGAAGCATATCAAGGTTCTGGCGTGGCCTAGCCAGTCTCCAGACCTAAACCCAATAGAGAATCTTTGGAGGGAGCTCAAACTCCGTGTTTCTCAGCGACAGCCCAGAAACCTGACTGATCTAGAGAAGATCTGTGTGGAGGAGTGGGCCAAAATCCCTCCTCCAGTGTGTGCAAACCTGGTGAAAAACTACAAGAAACATTTGACCTCTGTAATTGCAAACAAAGGCTACTGTACCAAATATTAACATTGATTTTCTCAGGTGTTCAAATACTTATTTGCAGCTGTATCATACAAATAAATAGTTAAAAAAATCATACATTGTGATTTCTGGAATTTTTTTTTTTTGATTATGTCTCTCAAAGTGGACATGCACCTACGATGACAATTTCAGACCCCTCCATGATTACCAAGTGGGAGAACTTGCAAAATAGCAGGGTGTTCAAATACTTATTTTCCGCACTGTATATATATATATATATATATATATATACAGGGCCACCATTAGGGGGGTACAGGCAGTACACCTGTAAGGAGCCCGGGGGTCCCCAGGGGCCCAGATGGGAACCACACTAAAAAAAAAATATATATATATTTTTTAATATATTTTTCTTTTATTTTTTATTAAATGGCCAATTTTTTTCTTTTATTTTTTTTAGAGGTTCGGAGGTCCACAGGGGCCCGGAGGCCCCCAGGGCCCCGGGTGGCAACCCCCCCTTTTTTTTATAAAAATAATATAATTTTTAATATATTTTTATTTTATTTTTTATTAAAGGGATTTTTTTTTTAGGGGTCTGGAGGTCCCCAGGGGCCCGGAGGCCACCAGGGCCCCAGATGGCAACCCCCTCTTTTTTTATTAATTTTTTTATAAAAAAATATATATTTTTATAATATATTTTTCTTTTATTTTTTATTAAAGGGCCAATTTTTTTTTCTTTTATTTTTTTTAGAGGTCCGGAGGTCCACAGGGGCCTGGAGGCCCCCAGGGCCCCGGATGGCAACCCCCTTTTTCTATTTTTTTTTATAAAATAAATATACTTTTTTAAAATATATTTTTCTTTTCTTTTTTTATTAAAGTGACACTTTTTTTTCTTTTCTTTTTTTAGAGGTCCAGAGGTCCACAGGGGCCCGGAGGCCCCCAGGGCCCCGGATGGCAACCCCCCTTTTTTTATTTTATTTTTATTAAAAAAATATATTTTTTTAATATATTTTTTATTAAAGGGACCATTTTTTTTATTTTACTTTTTTAGAGGTCCGGAGCTCCACAGGGGCCAGGAGGCCCCCCAGGGCCCCCGGATGGCAACCCCCCTTTTTTTATAATTTTTTTTTATTTATTTTTTATTTTTTAGGCGTCTGGAGGTCCCCAGGGGCCCAGATGACAACACCCCCCCCCCCTTTTTTCATTAAAAAAAAAATATTTTTTATATATTTTTTTTATTTCTTTTATTTTTATATTATAATTATTATTATTATTATTGTTAAAGGGCCCAGAGGTCCCCAGGGCCCCGGATGGCTACCCCCCTTTTTTATATATATTTTTCTTTATTTCCCCTTTTTGTAAAGGGCCCCCCGCTACTCAATTCGCGGCAGTAGCCCCCCCGCTTCTCAATTTCATGCACATCCCCCCCCGGTTCTCTGCTCCAGGGGGCCCATGCCTGAAGCTGTGTAAGTAAGGGGCCCCACAATTCCTGATGGCGGCCCTGTATATATATTTGTTTCAAATCATAGTCTAGCACAAGCACCGAAATCGGTCTTTAAATTAGCAACTTGAACCCACCTGCAGTAACAACAAAGGACCCGGCAGTGAAGGAATACAATGCAGAGCGGCCTTTGGAAGGACGAGGATGAAAGACCTAGAAGAAGAAATCTTCTATAAACACAAAGATCAGCTTTGCCCGGGCTCTCTGATATTTTCTGCCATTCTCGATGAATACAAGTAAGAAACAAGACAGGAGAAGTATTGATGCTTCTGAACTTTGGCGTTGGGGAAGAGTTCAAAGAACATCATGGGCAGCAAGGAGACCAAACAAATGGGCCCTTCGATTAATCAATCCCAACCATTCTACAGAAGCCCAGACGGCTGAATGTGTCTTATTTTGGACATGTTATGAGAAGAACCATCTCACCGAAAAAGACAATGATACTTGGAAAATGTAAAGGGAAAAGAATACGGCCAGCAATAGGGGAGAAAATGGCGGGCTGAAAGGCAGAGTGTAGGGGTGCCGCCCCCTATCCACGTGCCTGGCCCCCTAATCTACACAAGGGTAGCCAGACACATGGATTCAAATTGGGTTTTTATTAGAGGCTCTAACAGGTTTAAAAAAAAGGGGTTGACTCTGGGGTTGAGCACTATAACAGCTTAAGGTCTTATCGTGGGATATTTGTGGATGAGGCTCTTTATCTTATCAGATGGTGAAGCTCCCCATTCCTCTTCCAGTTCCTGTAAATTCTTGTCTCGCATGAACGGCACGTCTGAGATCTCCCCAGAGGGGCTCAATGATATTGAGGTCAGGAGACTGAGATGAGCACTCCAGAACCTTCACTTTATTCTGCTTTAGCCAATGATAGGAGGACTTGGCCTTGTGTTGTGGGTCATTCTCATGTTGGAATGTCCGTCCCATTCGCAGCTTCCTGGCTGATGAATGAAATGTTCCTCCAGTATTTTTTGATAACATTCTGCATTCATCTTGCCATCAGTTGTGACCAAATTTCCTGTGTTTTTGTAGCTCACACATCCCCAAAACATCAGCGACCCACCACCGTGTTTCACAGTAGGGATGGTGGACCTTTCATCATATGCCTTGTTGTCTCCTCTCTAAATGTAGGGCCGGATCCACAAACACCGGCGTAACTTTGTGCCGGCGTAGCGTATCTTGTTTACGCTACGCCGCCGTAAGTTAGGAAGGCAAGTTCCGTATCCACAAAGGACTTGCGTCCTAAGTTACGGCGGCGTAGCGTAAATGGGCCGGCGTTAGCCCGCGCAATTTAAATGTGGATTAGGTGGGCGTGTTTTATGTAAAAGAATCGTGATCCCACGTTTTTGACGTTTTTTTCTGAACTGCGAATGCGCCGGCCCTGGACGTATCCCAGTGCGCATGCTCCAAATCACGTCGCAAAACGTCAATAAAAACTACGTGAACGTAACTTATGCAAATCCCTATTCGCGAATGGTTTACGCAAACGACGTGAACGACGGAAATTTTGACGCTGGCCCGACGTCCATACTTAACATTACATACGCCTCTTAAAAGCATTACGTACGCCTCTTAAAAGCGGGGGTAACTTTACGCCGGACATACGCTTATGCAAACGACGAAAAAACACTGCGCCGGGCGTACGTACGTTCGCGGATCGGCGTATGTACCTCATTTGCATATTTTACGTGGAAAAACAACGGAAGCGCCCCTAGCGTCCAGCGTAAGTATGCAACTAAGATACGATGGCGTAAGAGACTTACGTCAGTCGTATCTTAGCGTAATTACAGCGTATCTTGTTTTGTGGATACAAAACAAAGATACGCTGGCGCAGATTTGCATTTGTGGCGGCGTATCTGGAGATACGCCGCCGTAAATTTCTGTGGATCTGGCCCGTAGTGTTTATGGCTACATTTTGGTCTCATCACTCCAAATGACTTTGTGGCAGAAGGTTTGGGTCTTGTCTCTGTGCTGTTTGGCGTATTGTTAGTGGATACTTTGTGACATTTGTGTAGAAATGACTTTCTTCTGGAGACTCGATTATGCAGCCCGTCTTTCTTCAAGTGTCCCCTTATTGTACATCTTGAAACAGCCACACCTCATGTTTTCAGAGAGTCCTATATTTCGCCTGAAGTTATTTGTGGGATTTTCTTTGCATCCTGAACAATTTTCCTGGCAGTTGTGGCTGAAATTTAAGTCGGTCTACCTGACCGTGGTTTGGTTTCACCAGAACCTCTCAGTTTCCACTCCTTGATTAGAGTTTGAACACTGCTGATTGGCCTTCTCAATTCCTTAGATATCTTTTTATATCCCTTTCCTGTTTTCTACAGTTCAAATACCTTTTCCCGCAGATCCTTTGACAATAATTTTTGCTTTCCCCCATGACTCAGAATCCAGAAACGTCAGTGCAGCACTGGATGGAAGATGCAAGGGTCTGTCAGGAGTCCAGAAACTCATTGAACTTTTATACACACACACACGAATTACAAACAGATCACAGGTGAGGATGGTTACCTTTAACCACTTCAGCTCTGGACCATATTGCTGGTCAAAGACCAGGCCACTTTTTGCGATTCGGCACTTCCTCACTTTAACTGACAATTGTGCGGTCGTCCTATTGAGAACGTCCTGTTGATGACGAAACGCGTCTAGGAGGACGTGCAGTGACGTCACCACGCTGAGGAGGAAGGGCTCCTAGAATCTGCCGGCCGGCTTTTCTTTCACTATACGCTGTTTTAATTTCATCGTTTGTGAGTATTATACTTATTTTTAATAAATGCTTAGCCTTTTACGGAATTATGCTATGGCACTTTTTTCTTTTTACATCCCTGTACATCGGATGAGGCTGTGAGTGTATCTAAAGCCTTTTTCCTGGGACCTGTCTCCCCCTGTGAAATCTGTGAGTCTACCTAAGTCCGTGGCTGGACTATAGCCGACCGCACAGAAAGCTTGCCCTCTGGTAAGCGGCCATTTTAATCGGCGGAGGGTCACCTTTTATCACACTTTAGTACATCATTATAAGTCACATTGGTGGTGAATTAAGGATTCCATAATTGCATGAACTTCTATTTATCAACCAACCTCAAGCATCTAATGCTTAATGTGGACTTGATTTACATGACCTATTTTAATTATTTTATTTAATATTGGCGCGGCTTTGTTTTTATATCTAATTGCGCGGTCGTGCGACGTGGCTCCCAAACAAAATCGACGTTCTTTTTTTCCCACAAATAGAGATTTCTTTTGGTGGTATTTGATCGCCTCTGCGGTTTTTAGTTTTTGCGCAATAAACAAAAATACAGCGACAATTTTGAAAAAAAAAGAATATTTTTCACTTTTTTCTATAATAAATATCCCCCCCAAAAAATATATAAAAATAAAATTTCCTCAGTTTAGGCCGATACGTATTCTTCTACATATTTCCCGTAAAAAAAAAAAAAAAATTATTGATTGGTTTGCGCAAAAGTTAAAGCATCAACAAAATAGGGGATAGTTTTATGGCATTTTTTTTATATATTTTTTTTTTACTAGTAATGGCGGCGATTAGCGATTTTTATCGGTACTGTGACATTATGGCGGACACTTCGGACACATTTTTGGGACCATTGGCATTTTGATAGCGATCAGTGCTATAAAAATGCATTGATTACTATAAAAATGCCACTTTCAGGGAAGGGATTAACACTAGGGGGCGAGGAAGCGGTTAATTATGTTCCCTGGGTGTGTTCTAACTGAAGGGGGGTGGAACTGACTTGGGGAAATGACTGATCGCTGTTCATATATGAACAGACAATCAGGCATTTTTCCCCCTGACACACACAGCTCTTGGTCCTCGCTCTGTAACGAGCGATCGTGGGTGCCCAGGGGTGATCGTGCCCGCCGTGCACGCACGTCGGTGTCAGGGGCGCGCACGCGCCCCTAATGGCTGCTCGGCGGGATGACATATAGCTACGTGATCTCGCCCAGCAGAGCCCACCTGCCGCCGTATAACTGTTATACGGCGGCTGGTCGTCAAGCGGTTAATAGCCATTCAAACCCCTTTGTGTCACCTTGTGTGCGTGTTATCAGGCAAAAATCACCAGGGGATGTAAACTTTTGATCAGGGTCATTTGGGGAGTTTCTGTTGTGATTAAAAAGAGCAAGCACAGTTGATTGATAATAAATGTAATCAGCCAAACACTAACCATGAGTGAGAGAAAAGTTTTAAATGGCCAATAAATCATAAATTCTGCCAGGGTATGTAAACTTATCAGCACAACTGTATATATGTAGAGTAAAACCTTGGTTTGAGAGTAACTTGGTTTGGGAGCGTTTTGCAAGACAAGCAAAATGTTTTAATACATTTTGCCTTGATATACAAGTGTTGTTTTGATATAAGAGTAGCGTCATGTCACAGGAAAGAGGGACAGAGGGACATTGCTCCAAATCCAGGACAGTCCCTCCAAATCCGAGACACTCCCTCGAAAATCCGAGACAGTCTCTCCAAATCCGAGACAGTCCCTTCAAATCTGGGACAGTCCCTCCAAATCCGAGACAGTCCCTCCAATTCCAAGACAGTCCCTCCAAATCCGAGACAGTCCCTCCAAATCCGAGACAGTCCCTCCAAATCAGGGGCAGTCCCTCCAAATCAGGGGCAGTCCCTCCAAATCCAGGACAGTCCCTCCAAATCCGAGACACTCCCTCGAAAATCCGAGACAGTCTCTCCAAATCCGAGACAGTCCCTTCAAATCCGAGACAGTCCCTCCAAATCCGAGACAGTCCCTCCAATTCCAAGACAGTCCCTCCAAATCCGAGACAGTCCCTCCAAATCAGGGGCAGTCCCTCCAAATCAGGGGCAGTCCCTCCAAATCCGAGACAGTCCCTCCAAATCCAATACAGTCCCTCCAAATCCGGGACAATTACTCCAAATTCGAGACAGTCCCTCCAAATCTGAGACAGTCCCTCCAAATCCGAGACAGTCCCTCCAAATCCAAGACAGTCCCTCCAAATCCGGGACAATCACTCCAAATTCGAGACAGTCCCTCCAAATCCAAGACAGTCCCTCCAAATCCAAGACAGTCCCTCCAAATCCGAGACAGTCCCTCCAAATCAGGGGCAGTCCCTCCAAATCCGAGACAATCCCTCCAAATCCAAGACAGTCCCTCCAAATCCGAGACAGTCCCTCTAAATCAGGGGCAGTCCCTCCAAATCGGAGACAGTCTCTCCAAATCCAGAGACAATCACTCCAAATTCGGGGCAGTCTCTCCAAATCCAAGTCAGTCCCTCCAAATCCGAGACAGTTGGGAGCAGGGGCGGACTGACAACTCATGGGGCCCCCAGGCAATAGTAGATTATGGGGCCCCCGGGAAATAGGAGATTATGGGGCCCTAAGGCAATAGATTATGGGGCCACACAGTATACACACACATAATGGTGAGATACCAACAGGGGCAGACTGACAACTCATGGGGCCGCCGGGCAATAGGAGATTATGGGGCCCCAGGGCAATAGTAGATTATGGGGCCCCCGGGAAATAAGAGATTATGGGGCCCTAAGGTAATAGATTATGGGGCCACACAGTATACACACACATAATGGTGAGATACCAACAGGGGCAGACTGACAACTCATGGGGCCGCCGGGCAATAGGAGATTATGGGGCCCCAGGGCAATAGTAGATTATGGGGCCCCAAGGAAATAGGAGATTATGGGGCCCTAAGGCAATAGATTATGGGGCCACACAGTATACACAAACATAATGGTGAGATACCAACAGGGGCAGACTGACAACTCATGGGGCCCCTGGGCAATAGGAGATTATGGGGCCCCATGGCAATAGGAGATTATGGGGCCCCCGGGCAATAGGAGATTATGGGGCCCCCGGGCAATAGGAGATTATGGGGCCCCAGGGCAATAGTAGATTATGGGGCCCCAGGAAATAGGGGATTATGGGGCCCGAGGCAATAAATTATGGGGCCACACAGTATACACACACATAATGGTGAGATACCAACAGGGGCAGACTGACAACTCATGGGGCCGCCGGGCAATAGGAGATTATGGGGCCCCCAGGCAATAGGATATTATGGGGCCCCCATTATCTTGGGATTTTTTTTGAAAAAACACCGATTTTTACACACAGATTTTTACATACTGTCCCGAAAAGGGTCAGTCCACCCCTGGTTGGGAGCTATGTAATAGTGATTGTCTAAACAGCGGTGTTCATGTTGGAGAGGGGTAGGCAGCACTCTGAGCCAATCAGATCTTGCTCATTACTCTGACTCTTTCCAGGGAGGACAGCGACATGGACTAGCGATGCAGCGACTACTTAAGCTTTGTTTGTCTGCGACTTCTTCCTTCTACAAGTCACATTAATCCAACATGCTCCACAGATTTATCCGAGCTTAAATATATATTTGCCTACTTCCGTTGAGAAGCCTCGCGCGCACACACTGCTAACGGGCCCGCGTTCGCCGCCATTCATAATACATGGACGGGGCTCAAGCTACACGGCACTAGAAAAATGTTTGCCGTGCGGAGAGACGTCATTAAAATTAAAGGCAATCTATAATATTTGTCCTGACGTGTATATATATATCAGACCTTTTTATTCATCAGAGCGGCCAACTCGCGGAGGCTGGTCGATGGAAATTGAATCCGCCGCGCTTCGAAAAAAAAAAAAACATGTTGCTTTTCAGACCGGAGCAGCAATCGTCTCGCAGGCTGCGGAAGTCTCGGTGGGACGGCTGTAATTAATTGGCGCCTAAGAACATATGTCACAAATATTTAACATTGTGATTAGCTGCTGGAAATGAAATGGAGGATCATGTAATGTAATATCAGCCAGAGCTCCTGAGACAATATTGTTTTTAGCCGGAGATACTTATATGATTCTCTTCTCTCTTATTAAGCTAATATTGGCCTTCCACGTTGTGTACGCTGAATATGCATGGAGGGGAAAAAAATAAATAAAAAAAAGGCCTTTCTGGTAAATGAGAAATATAGACGCCAGTCATAGCCGCATCCCCGTGTTAATTGGCGCGCTTGATGTGTAAATGGATACGATTGCGGTCTTAAATAAATAAACGGGTCTATTTAACCCCATCGCTGCCAGAGCTGTTTTTGCACACATTTTTTTTCATTTATTATTTTTATTTTATTTTTATTAAATGATTTTAGACCTGAAGATTACGTAAAAACCCCAAAAAGGTTACATACAGCCATGGCCAAATTTTTTGAGAATTACACAAATAATAATATTCACAAAGTCTGCTGCCTCAGTTTTTATGATGGAATTTGCATATACTCCGGAATGTTATAAAGAGCGATCAGATGAATTGCAATTACCGTATTTATTGTCGTATAACACACACTTTTTCCCACTGAAGAAATCACGGGTGTGTGTTATACGCCGATAGTGTACCTTGGACACGGAGGGGAACGAGCGCTGCCGAGAGCCACCGGAATTCACCGAGCCGTCATCTCCTGTTTACTCGGCTCTCACGTCACACACACACACAGTTCCACCTCTGCCACCGGCATTGGACCAGTGTTCTGTCAATCACAGGTGGTCCAATGGCAGAGGCGGGACTGTGTATGTGACTGCCGACATAAGCCTGCAGATGGACACAGATCAGGCTGCAGATGGACACAGATCGGGTTGCAGATGGACACAGATCGGGCTGCAGATGGACACAGATCAGGCTGCAGATGGACACAGATCGGGTTGCAGATGGACACAGATCGGGCTGCAGATGGACACAGATCGGGCTGCAGATGGACGCAGATCGGGCTGCAGATGGACACAGATCGGGCTGCAGATGGACACAGATCGGGTTGCAGATGGACACAGATCGGGCTGCAGATGGACACAGATCGGGCTGCAGATGGACACAGATCGGGCTGCAGATGGACGCAGATCGGGCTGCAGATGGACACGGATCAGGCTGCAGATGGACACAGATCAGGCTGCAGATGGACACAGATCGGGCTGCAGATGGACACAGATCGGGTTGCAGATGGACACAGATCGGGCTGCAGATGGACACAGATCAGGCTGCAGATGGACACAGATCAGGCTGCAGATGGACACAGATCAGGCTGCAGATGGACACAGATCAGGCTGCAGATGGACACAGATCAGGCTGCAGATGGACACAGATCGGGCTGCAGATGGACACAGATCAGGCTGCAGATGGACACAGATCAGGCTGCAGATGGACGCAGATCGGGCTGCAGATGGACACAGATCGGGCTGCAGATGGACACAGATCGGGCTGCAGATGGACACAGATCAGGCTGCAGATGGACACGGATCAGGCTGCAGATGGACACAGATTAGGCTGCAGATGGACACAGATCAGGCTGCAGATGGACACAGATTAGGCTGCAGATGGACACAGACTTTATTCTAGAAGCAGAGAGCCTGGAGAATAAAAAGGTGATAGTTCCAAATTTTTTTCAAGTCCAAATTTCAGCAAAGTATGCACTAAAGATATTTTTAGGAGCGCAAACGTAATATATTACCCAATTTTTTTTTGTGGTAAAATATAAAAGATGAGGTTGTGCCGAGTAAATACTGTAGATACCAAACATGTCAATATATATTAGCAGATTATGGTGTGATCACACAAGGAAGGCACCACAGCGGGAAGGAGGGACAGTTCAAGACTTCATTATTACACCAATATGCGGTGTGGCTAAGCATACCCAATATACAATATACAAAAAGATTGGGGGGCACCTAAGCTGAGCTGCAGCTCCACGTGTCCATTCAGAACTGGTGCTGTGATTCGGCCCCGCCTCCTTTCTCTCCCGATTGGCTAACTGACTTTGACTGATCGCAATGGCACCGTTGCTGTGTCTCAGCCAATCAGGAGGGGAAGACCCAGGTGGCTGAGGTCGTGTACATCGCTGGATGGAGATGGGGCTCAGGTAAGTTTTAGGGGGGGGGGGGGGGCTGCCGCACAGAAGTTTTTATCTTAATGCCAAGAATGCATCTTGAATGAATTCATTGATTCCCAGTGCTTATGAGATGAGATGTACAGTAAAACCTTGGATTGCGAGGATAATTCATTCCAGAAACAGGCTTGTAATCCAAAGCACTTGTATATCAAAGCATTTTTTTTACAGGGTATAAAAGAGAAGAGAGGCACCTCTAAGTATAGCAATACGTTTCTAAATGTTGTCCCTTTAATAAATGTAACCATATTGCTACACTTCGAGGCTCCTCTCTTCTTTTTTATACTCAGTGGTGACATGACGCTACTCTTATATCAAGACATCGTTTGTATATCAAGGCAACATTTATTAAAACATTTTTCTTGTCTTGCAAAACGCTCTCAAACCAAGTTACTCTCAAACAGTGGCGACTGGTTCTTACAGATTTTTTTTGGGCCGCAAACAAACGAAAAAACAACAACAATTGCAGCCTCACTGTGCCATCAATCGCAGCCACTGTGCCCATCAATTGTCGCCACTGTGCCATGCCTTTAAAAGCAGCCACTGTGCCATCATTAGTCACCACTGTGCCCATTAATTGTCACCACTGTGCCATGCCATCAAACGCAGGCACTGTGTCATCAATTGTTACCACTGTGCCTTCAATTGTCACCACTGTGCCATCAATTGTAGCCACTGTGCCCATCAATTGTCACCACTGTGCCCTGTAAAATGCTGCCAGATTACCCCCCCCCCCCCTGCCCGGCACTTACCTTTCTGGGGTCACCCATCCTTCTTATACCATCCCTTGATGTCTTCTCCCGCCCTCGATGACGCTTCAGCCAATCAGGTTACCGGTAACAGAACCGGTGAACCTGATTGGCTGAGATACCTGTCAGTGTTAACCAGGGAACGCACCCCCTGTGCATCCCCTGGTTGACTATTTGGAAGCTGATTACAGCCCTCAGGTTGTAATCGGAAAGCCTAAAGCCAACCAGCTGCTTTTATTCAGATGGCCGGCGCTCACCAGTGGGCCGGCCATCTGTATTGTGGGCGGCAGCAACAATATATAGAGTCATGCATGTATCAGTGGCGGTGCAGGAGAGAGAGGGGGCGGCGCTCCTGCGCCCTCTATGGACGCACCGGCACTGCTCTCAGACCAAGGTTTTACTGTATATAAATAGCTGCACGTGCTTTAAAGATTCTGATGTGTTCCTATATAAAGAAGGGGCGTGATCTTACTAGCCCAAAACTGTCTTTATGGGATACTTCTAATTAATTTTTCTATCTTTTTTTATTTCTTTGTTTGAATAAATATTTTTGTGCAACAATCCTTTGAACTTTTTTCTCTCTCTCTATATATATTATGAATAAACAACATAAATTCTCATGTATTTGTATGATGTCTCAATGAAGCGGACGGTCGCAGAATAAAATAAATATTAAGAAGTCCTATCTCGGCGCGGTGTCTGGCGTAGATTGATGTCCCCCATTGACAGGATAATAACAGATTCCCGGGGACACGGAGGAATGCGGACATCAATGTTGATCTGTTTAATGCAGTGGAAAAGCAGCTGAGACTCTTGAAATGAGACAAGAAGTCAGCGAGGACGACATGATCATACTTATTAGTGGTACTGATGGTCCGCGCCGGTGTCACCGGGCTGTCTGTCGACTTCCAACATTAATTCTCCGAAATGACTCATCTGCAGATGTGGAAATAACAGATAAGTCAAGTTCTGTCAGAGACAAAGCAGCAGACCGTCGTTCAAAAACAAAAAAACTTTTTCGGCGGAAGGCACAAGAGAAAGGAATCAATTTAAAGAGTTCTTCCATTACAAAAAATAAATAAAAAAATATATACAGTATGGCCCCGGATTCACAGAGAGTGGGCGCACATTACGCCTCCGTAACGCAAGCGGCATACACCACACCGACGCAGCGCGGAGAGGCAAGCACTGAATTCACAAAGCTATTGCTCCCAACTCAGCGCCGGCGTAGCGTAATTTCGAAGGCGCAGGCCGGCATAAGTGGAAGTGGGAGTGACCCCATGCAAATGATGGTCCGAGCATGGCGCAGTGTTTATACGCCGGGCGTATCACGAACTGCGCATGCGCCATGACGTGGTCGTGACGTGGACGCAGGAAACAGCACCCTTATGCGCATGCTCACAACTACGCCGGCACAACTTCCTAAGCTACGCCGGATCACCTCGTACACCGTTGACGTAACGTACGCCCAATACGCTTCTCTGGTGCAGACCTTTGCATGTCTGTTGCCGGGTTGCGCCTCCTTTATGGGGAATAACTTTACGCCGGACGTACACTTACGCGCACCGCGCGTAGCCTGCATCAGGCGCACGTACATTCGTGAATTGCCGTATTTACCTAATTTGCATATTTCAATGCCTAATCAATGGGAGCAGCAACATGTGTCCAGACGAAAATGCGCCCACGTTACGCCGGGGTAAGTAAGATACGTCGGCATAGGGTGACCAGTTTTTGGGAGTATATTGGTTTGTGACTCTAGCGCACAGATACGCCGGCGCACATTTGCCCTTACGTCAGCGTAACTTGAAGACACCAAGGACATACCAGGTACGTGACTGGCACAATCACTTGAAGACACCAAGGATGTACCAGGTACGTGACTGGTACAACCACTTGAAGACACCAAGGACGTACCAGGTACGTGACTGGCACAACCACTTGAAGACACCAAGGACGTAGCAGGTACGTGACTGACACAATCACTTGAAGGCACCAAAGAAGTACTAGGTAGGTGACTGGTACAACTACTTGAAGACACCAAGGAAGTACCAGGTATGAGATTGGTTGGCAAGTGCTGCTTTTACTAGGGGAAGTGATGGATTTTATTAATTGCTTTGCAGGGACACAAAATCCATTACTTTCCCCCGTCAGAACTGTATTCTGTCTTGTTTACATATGCACAGCTCCGTTCTGTGTCTCTGCTCGATGATCGGTGGGTGCCGGCCAACATCCAGTGCCCGGCATATATATATAGTGCCTTGAAAAAGTACACCCCTTAAAATTTTCCACATTTTGTCATGTTACATTTAAAAACATGAATGTATTTTATTGGAATTTTATGTGATAGACCAACACAAAGTTGCAAATAATTGAGAAAAGGAAGGAAAATGATAAATGATACAAATAAATATGTGAAAAGTGTGTGTGGGGGGGGGGGGGGCATTTGTATTCAGCCCCCTTAACTCTGATACCCCTAACTAAAATCTAGAGGAACCAAATGCCTTCAGAAGTCACCTAATTAGTAAATAGAATCCCCCTGTGTGTAACTTATTCTCAGTATAAACACAGCTGTTCTGTGAAGCCCTCAAGTGTTTGTTAGAGAACCTTAATGAACAAACAGCATCACGAAGGCCAAGGAACACACCAGACAGGTCAGGGATAAAGTTGTGGAGAAGTATAAAGCAGGGTTAGGTTATAAAAAAAATCTCCCAAGCTTTGAAGATCTCACGGAGCTTCTGTTCAATACATCATCGGAAAATGGAAAGAGTACGGCTCAACTGCAAACCTACCAAGACATGGCCGTCCACCTAAACTGACCGGGCCGGGCAAGGAGAGCATTCATCAGAGAAGCAGCCAAGAGGCCCATGGTAACTCTGGAGGAGCTGCAGAGATCCACAGCTCAGGGGGGAGAATCTGTCCATAGGACACACCATTAAGTATCAGGGCCATGGCAATGTGAAAGGACCTAAGGGCAAATCAACCGCAAGTTTTTACTGCCCCTTTGCCACCTTAAGTGCAGACAATCAGCGCCTGTGTACACAAGACCTTGTTGAACTCCATGACAGATGCTTTAAAGCCCAGCTCTAGGTAATATTCTTACCTCGCTGAATCACCCCGATGGCCTTCATTTATAATGTACTGAAGCAGAAGACACCAGCAATGCTTCTGCAGAGGATCGCCTGGGGGCCCGGGAGAGGAGGCAAGAAGAAAGAAGACTCGGCGTGTCAAGTGAATTGCCTGAAGACATAACAAATAAGTGAATATAAGAGAATATAAAAATCAAAAACATACACCATGGGGGGCCTCCAGGGAGAAAAGGGGGGGGGGGGGTAATGGCGCGGGTTATGCCTGGAATTGGTGTCACTAAACCCACATCATAAAAAACGATGGTGTCTTCCATGCTGTTGCTACTCACTCACCACTATGGGATTCCTTTTCTGTATTCTGCGAAAATCATGGTGGATCCTGCTGCTCTCTATCTCCCCCTTCTGCCCTTATCCCCAATTCAGCTAGGGATTTTACAGAGCAGTGTTGGCAGCTCTGCACATGCTCAGTTGTCAGTGTGTTTCTATGATGAGCTTTTCCTCCCTATCACATCTGAGCAGCCCATGTGACTATAGAGTCACACATGTGGGCGTATACACCAGGCCTCGACAAAATCCGGGCACCGGTCGCAATTGCGACAAGAAATTGTAAACTGGCGTCTGGGGAAGCTTAGGGCTGCAGAAGGCCGCAAAGCCGCGGCCTCAATTACCGGCTGGTGGAGGGGGGGGGCGATCGTGGCGGGCCCGCGCCTGCCGGTAATTGAGGCCGCGGTTTTGCGGCCTTCACAGAAGGAAGCTGAGGCCTGCTGAAGGCCTGCAAAGTCGTGGCCTCAATTAGCGGCCAGTAATTGAGGCTGCGGCTTTGCGGCCTTCTGCAGGCCTCAGCTTCCTTCTGTGATCTGGTGCCCACCTTGTGGTGGCCGTTGGCATTACAGGTTACATTACATTACATTACAAGTAGCAAAACAGCAGTTCTAATGTGTTTTTCACTGCCATCTCCTTCCCTCCAATTAGAACCCCACAAACATTATATATATTTTTTATTCTAACACCCTAGAGAATCAAATGGCGGTTGTTGCAATACTTTCTGTCACACCGTATTTGCGCAGCGGTCTTACAAGCGCACTTTTTTGAGGGGGAAAAATACACTTTTTTAAATTAAAAATAATTTATATAAAGTGTATATATTGCGCTAAACCAAATGAGCTTCTGGGCAGCCAGCACAACAAAAGATAATTGTGAAAACAGTGTAAAAATAAAATGCAGCGCCCAAACCAAAAGAAGGGCCTCGCTGGAGGGAGGACCCTATAGAATGAATAGTGACGTGAAAGAGTGTAGCACTAATTTAGATCAATAAATCACCGAAATCCAGTGATGGTTCCAGTAATAGATAAACTATTTATCTAACTGAGCCAAGGGCAGGAACACTGTAAGGAAGAGAGCCAACAAATCAGATTCCAATCCTGGCCTTAATAAAATTAATATGTGTCTACAGTGAGTAGTGCATATAACCAGATGTGCTATACCTCCCATGTAAGGGTATAGTGCACCCCACAAATGTGTATATAAGTATGTCCAGTAAATCAATAAGGATCCTATTCAACAAACATATAAGCAGTCCATGCACAAATAGGCATAAAGACACGGAAATTCCTCTTGGGTGAAGATACGGCGGTATTTCCGGTAATTGGAACGCAAACACCCGGAAGTGCGCGACAATTGACACGCACGCCAACAGGGAGATGGCGGAGGAGGTGGAGGACACATCCAGGTGGGTACAGGCTATTTAAGTGCAGTCAGGAGCTGGGGTTCAGCTATACACCCCTGTTGATGTCTTTTTCAGACGAAACCGGTCGGGTACGCTGACCTTATCATCACCTACTGCACACCATTGGGAATATACTCTCCATTTTAGGTGGAAGAGTCATTGTGTGTTTTGTTTGCTGTTTTTGCAACTTACAGTTTGGATTTTTTGGACTTTTATGTTTATTCCATCTTTTCACTCATGGGACATTGTTGTGATTTTTATTTGATTTTATCAACATTTTTTCACTCATGTGTTTTTTTACTGTGAAGTGTATTAAATCTTTTTACACTATGAGGAGTTTTTTCTTTCATATTCCTCAATACAACACTATTTGAGCACTATCACGGAGCTCACTTTCTACACTGGAAAACCTCAGTGGATAACCTCAGCGAACCCTTGGACACAGCATACCTCAAAGGCAACAACTAAAGGTGACCAGAGAGGACAATCGGTCCATACAGGCCTGAATGACTCCACCGCCGTAAGGTGTAGTGCGAGTCCACCTTGTCTGGTAAGGGTGTCCATTCTTACCATATTATCACTGAGGATTCCACTGTTGATGTTTGTATCTTCACCCAAGAGGAATTTCCGTGTCTTTATACCTATTTGTGCATGGACTGCTTATATGTTTGTTGAATAGGATCCTTATTGATTTACTGGACATACTTATATACACATTTGTGGGGTGCACTATACCCTTACATGGGAGGTATAGCACATCTGGTTATATGCACTACTCACTGTAGACACATAATAATTTTATTAAGGCCAGGATTGGAATCTGATTTGTTGGCTCTCTTCCTTACAGTGTTCCTGCCCTTGGCTCAGTTAGATAAATAGTTTATCTATTACTGGAACCATCACTGGATTTCGGTGATTTATTGATCTAAATTAGTGCTACACTCTTTCACGTCACTATTCATTCTATAGGGTCCTCCCTCCAGCGAGGCCCTTCTTTTGGTTTGGGCGCTGCATTTTATTTTTAAATTAAAAATAAGACAACAGTAAAGTTAGCCCAATTTTTTTTTTTTATATTGTGAAAGATAATATTCCGCTGAGTACATTGATACCCAACATGTCACGCTTCAAACTTGTGTCCGCTCGTGGAATGGCGACAAACTTTTACCCTTTAAAATCTCCATAGGCGATGTTTAAACAATTCTACAGGTTGCATGTTTTGAGTTACAGAGGAGGTCTAGGGCTAGAATTATTGCTTTCGCTCTACCGATCGCGGCGATACCTCACATGTGTGGTTTGAATACCGTTTACACATGCGGGCGCTACTCACGTATGCTTTCACTTTTGCGGGCGAGCTTGGCGGGACGGGGTGCGTTTTTTGTCTCCTAACTTTTTTAGCTGGCTCCTAGATTCCAAGCAAATTTGTCAAACCCTGGGATACACAATGGCAACCCACTCCCTGCCTCCTCCTCCATACCAACTAACCAGCTAAACACAACGGAGGCGGGATATTACATGTAGATTGATGGAGGCTTCACTTCCCTGTTATTCTGAAGGGGCGTGACACAGCCTGTGACTGGCAGAAATCTGAGCACATCTTGTTACTGCCAAAAAAATTATAACGTTTTGATCTCAAATATATAATTGTATGACAATTTAAAACAGTTTATTGATATTATCGTATTTATCAGCGTATAACTCGCACTTTCTCCCCCCTGAAAATAGGGGGAAAATTGGGGGTGCGTGTTATACACCGTCATAGTGCTACCTTGGAGGGGACGAAAGCCGCCAGATCTCCTGTGTACTCGGCTCATTTTGGCTCGCAATAAAGCCCAGTCACACCTCCTGGACTGCTCCTAGCATGTCACATGTCCCGGATTGCAAGCCGAGTGCCAAGCTGAGCCGAGTACACAGGAGATATGGCTCTGTCTACATCTGCACTGGCTACATTAACAGGCACTGGTAAAGCTGCAGATGGGCACTGAGACAGCTGCATTGATGGGCAATGGCAAGGATGTAGATGGGCACTGATCAGGCTGCAATGATGGGCAATGGCAAGGATGGAGATGGGCACTAAACAGGCTGCAATGATGGGCAATTGTAAGGCTGCAGGGACACTGAACAGGCTGCAGTGATGGGCAATGGCAAGGCTGCAGGGGCACTGGTCAGGCTGCAATGATAAGGATATAGATGGGCACTGATCAGGCTGCGATGATGGGCAACGGCAAGGCTGCAAGGGCACTGATCAGACTACAATGATGGACAATGGAAAGGCTGTAGATGGGTACTGATCAGGCTGCAATGATGGGCAATGGCAAGGCTGCAGATGGGCACTGATCAGACTACAATGATGGACAATGGAAAGGCTGTAGATGGGTACTGATCAGGATGCAATGATGGGCAATGGCAAGGCTGCAGATGGGCACTGATCAGACTACAATGATGGACAATGGAAAGGCTGTAGATTGGCACTGCTGAGGCTGCAAATGGGCACTGATCAGGCATAATTATTGGGCAATGGCAAGGCTGCAGAGGGGCAATGGTGGGGCTGTAAATGGGCACTGATCAGGCTTCATTAATGGGCAATGGTGAGGCTGCAGGTGGGCACTGATCAGGCTGTATTAATGAGCATTGATCCTTATTTTTCAAATTGAACATGTGACCAGCAGCAGAGGACTAGAAGCTCCTCCTGCTTATGTTTCCCTGCAGACATGTTGGGAGAGAGCCGGGTCATGTGAAAGCTGAAATATCATTAGGAAAAAGGGACTTAGATTTTTTTAAATTAAAATAATTACAGTGCCGCCATCCAAATACAGATGTAGAATGAGGAATATACATAACACAGCTAGTGCCTAGTATCACGGGTACGGGGAAAGCTCATTTGGCTCTACTTCTCCTGTGGATCACAGTAGTGCAGTTCATTTTGCACTCTCTTGATCAGTTTTTTAGTAGACGGCGGGCTGAAGTCCGCTGTCTGCTGATGTCACAGAGCCTGTCCAGGCTTAGGAAAGATAAGGATATATAGTCAGGATCCTGGCTCTGCCTTTCTGCATGGCGACCCTGGTGGCTCCTGCCCCATCCGCAGCCCAGCACTCCAGTGATCTTGGGGGGGCAGAGAGGAGAGTTGGTGTGAAACAAATGTTTGAATCACAAAACACACAAAACAATGTGATATATATATTGATATAAATCATAAACTATGTGGTATATGATGGTATATATAAATCACTAATATACCAAAAAACAAGAGAGGTTGATAGCCACTAGAGGGCAGTAAATAGCACTATCAAGTCCCTCAATAACAGTGAAACAGTGATAATATTGATAATGAACATCAAAAAAAATTAGATCATATCATTAGATCAATAAATATTGATCAAATAAAAAAAAATATATGGACATATAAATGAAACAAATATTGTAGCAATAAAGGCCCGGATTTACATACATCGGCGCATATATATGCCGCCGTAGCGTATGTCTTTTACGCTACGCCGGCGCAGTGCGGAGAGGGAAGCACGGAATTCACAAAACAAATGCTCCTAACTCTGCGCCGGCATAGCGTATATTCGTAGGCGTAAGTGGACTGGAAGTGGGCGTGATACATTTAAATGAAGCGTGACGGAGCATCACACAAGTACTCAAAACGAACGGCGCATGCGCCGTCCCATAGACGTATCCCAGTGTGCATGCTCACAATTACATCGAAACAACTAGCTAAGATACGTCGAATCACTGCCTACGGTGTAACCTACGCCCAGCCCTATTCACACACTACGTAAAATACGACGGCTGTGTTCCCTGGTCCATACCTTTGCATGGGTTGCGCCTCCAATATGGGGAATAACTTTACGCCTGACGTACGACTTCCGCAAACCGCGTATATTATGCACCGGGTGCAAGTACGTTCGTGAATCGCCGTATTTGCCTAATTTGCATATTTAAATAGGAAATCAATGGGAGCGTCAGATGCGTCCAGCGTAACTATGCGCCCACTATACGCCGGCGTAGGCAAGTTAAGTCGGTGGACTCAAGCCAGTTTTTAGGCGTATCTTAGTTCTCTGGGCACGGCGCACAGATACAACGGCGCATATTTACACTTACCCGGCGTATCTCGAGATACGTCGGCGTAAGTGCTTTGTGAATCCGGGCCGTAGTCCATAAATGTTTAACACATGAAATGCCAAACACCCGTGCTCTGTGCCAAGTTCCAAAATCAGTTGAAAACATGTCCAAAGCAAAGTGATGTATCCTCCACCAAACTATAGATTGGCTCCTTACCAAAGTCACCAGCTCTCTGCTCACGAAGCTCTGAGAACCGATCGAGCGGCAGTGTTTGATCGCTCGGTTCTCAGTGTTAGAGCTGGCGGGGGACCGATGCTGCATCCAGGTAAATAAGCATGACTCTACTTTCCGTATTTTTCTTTTACGATTCTCTCACCTCGGATAGGTCGTGTTTCTTGTGTCATCAGTAATGTAATTTTGTCACATTTGACTGCATTAATAAAATGCGATGACGCTCGTTCAAAAGTAAAATAAAACTGCTTAAAAGTTGAGTGAGGAAAGATTAAAAATGTTGACAATTAGCTGGGTATTCCTGCTTTTTTTAACGACACGACTCACCTTGTGTGTAGTATATGAAAACAGAATGTTAATAAAATATTGCAATTAACTGGAGAACGATAAATCTGTCTGGTGTCTCGTCGAGTGCCGCTCATTGAGAAGACGGAGCGGAATACACCGGGGATCGCTACAAATAATGAAGTCATCTTGTACTGCCATAATAGAAGCTTCACAATATAATTAAACTGTTAAAAAGACAGTATAACTTATCTTGTCAGGCCCAATATTTCTACAATATTTCAGGCTGATTACTTCCCTCCATATCTGGAAACTTCAGGAGCAAAGCTTCCAGAAGTTATGGCTGGTCGGCTTTCTTAGTTTGTTTGGGGATCTCTTCATGTGACTCCTCTTCCAAAACCATGGAGGTCTACCGAGCTTCCAATTTATAACTTGCACAGTGCTCAGTTCTCTCACTTCTAACCAATCACCCACCCTCTACGGGGCCCAGACCAACTGGGTGAATCACATGTGGCCAGGGAGGGTAATCAGAATGGGGGAGGGGGCAATTACTGGAACCGATCCCCTGTATGGCTCTCTCTCTTCAGCAGCTGAAAGTTAGCTTCTTCTCCTCCCCCGCTCATTGGTTTTCAGCTGCTGCAGAGAGAGAGAGACATACAGGGGATCGTTTCCAGTAATTGCTGGCTTCCTCTCCTCTCCCTCCCATTGGCTTTCTGCTGCTGGAGAGAGACCCACACAGGGAATCAGTTTCAGTAATTACCCCCAACCCCCGGCACCCATCACCCTCCCTGTGTACCATAAAGTCCCCCTGCTGCCCAGGCCTCCCTGTATTCCCCCACCTCCACAGTGCTGTCAGCTTCCCTTCTCCCTAGGGTGACCACGTGTCCCGTATTGTCTGGGACAGTCCCGCATTTTGCAGGTCTGTCCCGGGCACCTTCATTCCAGGACAATAGAGTGTCCCGGAATGAAACTGACACAGCCACCCCCCAAGCCAAACTAGTGCCCCCAAAAAAGGCTGCCACATCACCGATTTACTCACTGACAGTACTTGTCCTGGGTCCCCGTCCCCTGCTTGTGATTGGAGAAATCATAAATCCCGCCTCTTGTGTCCAATCACTGTGCTGTGATTTGTTACACCACAAGCTGAGTTTTAGGAAGGGGGGTGTCCCTGAATGGTAGTTTGGAAATGTGGTCACCCTACCTTTCCCCCTTCCACCAGCTTTCAGCTGCTGCAAAGAAAGCCATACAAGGGATCACTTCCAGTAATTGCCCCCCTGCTGCACCCACCACCCTCCCTGTGCACCATACATTTCTCCCCTGATTCCCAGGCCCCACTGTGTTTCCCCAACTTCACAGTTCTGCCAGCTTCCTTCCTCTCCCTCCTACCAGCTTTTAACTGCTGCAGAGAGAGCCATACAGGGGAATGATTCCAGTCCCCCCCCCCCCCCAGCACCCATCACACTCCCTGTGCACCATACATTTCCCCTGCTGACCAGGCTCCCCTGTGTTCCTCCAACCCCACAGTGCTTTCGGCTTTCCTCCTCTCCTTCCCGCTGAAAGTGCAAGCACTCAAAAGGATCCTTCAGGATGGAAAGCAGGGGAAGGGTCTGGCAAATATGTCACTTGAAGAAACACGAGTGATCAGTACCAATAACTCACTGTGTTCATTCATGACTGAAGCATAGTAAACTGTATTTGTTGGATGGGTGGGCCCCGTCAGGTTGGTATGTATGTTCTATATGTGCCTCCCCAGTCCTCCCGACTGTGCATATCACTCACCAGCCCTCCCCTGGCTACGTCCAGTTGTTCTTCTCCATGGAGACTTACCTGGGAATGCTCTCTCCTGCTGTCCTCTCTTGCTCTGGCTGTACAGACCCTTCATACTTTCTTGAAGGTCTCTGTCTGCACCGGAACCCCAGGCCCAAGGTCACCAACCCCTTCCTCAAAGCCCCAGACAGCCTAGCATTCCATCTCCAAGCTCTGAACAACTCCAACACCTCCTCAGTTGGGCTAACCCTAGGTATTTAAGGAGGCCTGCCCCATGCCAATCCAGGTTGAGGATTGGTCAGGGCTCCTTAGACTACCCAAGGCAGTTCCATCTCTCCTCCTCTCCTTCCAGAACCTTTTAGAAAGAAGTGGAAGGTCCTATCGATGCTGCCTGTGAGTCACCAGCTGCTACTCTCTAATCTCCTCCACATCCCCAAGTCTTGCTACAAATCGAAAGATTCACAGTCAAGGAACCACGGCTATGGAACGCTCTACCCAAGAGCATCCGCATGACTGACTGCCAGCCGGAGCTACCGAAATTTACCGGAATGTACCTAACCTACCAAAACTTGCTCTCGCTAGCATCTACCTACCTAGAGGGTGCTACACCTGTCCCTGGATTGATGACTTCACTGCTGGGTTCTGATGAAGAAGCCTTGAGCTTTGAAACGCGTAAACCGGTAGTGATCCTCATCACATCCTCCATGACCTTTCGGAGTGTGATTTGAGTTGTAGATGCTGCAGCCATTTCTGGATACTTTTTTACTGCGAACATTTCAGATACCTGTCCCCTAACAATACCAAACTCAGAACTTCAGAGACACGTTCTCTAACAATACCCAACTCAGGATAGAACAATACCCGCTGTATGTCCGCGTTGTACATTTCTCTACTTGTGTCCTCTACGTCTCGGTGATTTCTCCTCGGTTAATGCATCTTGTCTCCCGATCTCACCTTCCATCAATGGCCACCGTTCACATAACAAAATATTTGAAATGACTGGAGACACAATGATGGACGGCCTACACATGTCCTAAAATACTAACCACGTCCAAGGCTCATCCATCTCCCCGACGTTTTTATTGAATCAAATAAAGAGATACTGTATCTCATAATTCTGTTAGCGGCCCGGTTTGGAAGCAGCCTCGGGTCCCTGACATTGCCACGCACCAGTAATTAGTCATTGCCACGCCGCGGCGCTTTCTATGGACGGAGCTCATGCAGCCAAGAGAATGCGTCTCCTGTCGCTTGACTTCCCAACCCCGGGACGGCCAATACAATGAACAACCTTTGAAGGAGAACTTCACCCAGGGCTGTTTTGTAAAAGGCTTAAAGTAAAACCTCAAACTTTTTTTTTTCTGGTTTCGAAGCGGAGAAGAACCTCTGACAGATTCCTATTGATTAATACAATACAAAAAGTTGACCGGCACATTTTTCAGCCAGTCAGCGCAAAAAAAACAAAGTCTAAACTGTCGAAACAATTTGTATCATAAAATAAAGGTTTTCCTTGCATGCTTTAGCAAATATAGGAACGGTTAAACCACCACGCCAAGGCACCTCTGTAAATTGTGGCCTCCACCTCCAGTCTAGCAGAGCCGCCATCTTGGAATAAACTGAGTGCAGATTTCCTTTTTGAGGTAGCCCATTCCTCCTCTAGGTCCGGTTCACACTTCTGTGAATGCAGATGTGATTTTGATCCGTTCTGAATGCAAAGATAACTAAAATAACATTGTTTTCTATGAATGGCGTTCATCAATGTGGTGCAATTCTGACGTGGCTAAAAAGATGGGTCAGGTGTGAGTTTGATCCGGTGCGGTGTGAACAGCTCCACAGACTTCAATGGGACCGGATTGAAATTGCAGCCCTGTGTTCACATCAATGCGAATCCAGCTCCTGCCCCCATTCCTGTCAATAGAAAGTTGATAACCACTTCAGCCCCGGGGGATTTGGCCACCAAATGACCGGGCCACTTATCTTAATAGCTTCCTTTACCTTAATGCAGTGCTGTTTTCATGTCCTCATTGTTCGTTTTTTGCTTTCAAGTTGCTGTAATCCTTTCTCTGATCTCCACACTTCCTTGTTGTCTGTTTCCTGATGACCACAGTACTGGGAGCTTCTCTCTGTGGTCACTAATCAAGGAGGTGTGATTACTGTGTGTCTAAGGCTCCATTCACACCTAGGCGTATTTACGCCTGAAGCGCGACGCTACAATACGCCGGAGGGTCGAATTTGCATTGTTCTCTATTGAGACAGTTCACATCTCCTAACGCAGAACGCCGTACATCGATAGAACGCCGAACGACGACTTTCAAACAAGTCCCAGACCCTTTTTCGACGCGCGTATCGGGCGGCTTCGGTGTTCGGCATTAGTGTTGAGCAGAATATGCCATATTCGATTTTGCGATATATCTCGAATATATAGTCGAATATTCGAGATATATTCGCTAAATACGAATATTCGTGATATTTTTTGGAAATGAAATGATTGCGAATTTTCGCTATCGCGAATACGAATGCGAATTGCGAATTGCGAATGCGAATATTCGAGAAATGCGGAATGGAGCACTCTGATTGGCTCAGAATATTCGTGATATATTACAATACAAAATAATTGCGAATATTCGGCAAATGCGGAAGGAGCACTCTGATTGGCTCAGAATATTCTTGATATATTACAATACAAAATAATTGCGAATATTCGAGAAATGCGGAATGGAGCACTCTGATTGGCTCAGAATATTCTTGATATTTTATCGTAATTTCGCAAAAATGCGAATGAGAAATTTATTGCGGAATTTCGACAGTAACACTCTGAAATCGAATATATGTGTTATTTTAGCTAAAAACAATATTGCGAATTTCTCGAAAATAATCGCGCGATATCGCTATTGCCGAATAATCGCATTGCGATTTTTCGGCAATATAAATTGATCGCTGCAGCTACTCGGCCCAAGGTCTCTAATCATACCAGCAATGCTTTTAGACGTCGATGGGGATCTCTAGGATGTGATCTGTTCTAAAAAAAAAATAAAAAAAATACGAATATTCGAAATAGCGAATATTCACCGCGAAATTCGCAATATATCGCGAATACTCGAATATGCCATATTCGAGCCGAATATTCGCAATACGAATATTCGTGAGCAACACTACTTATCAGATGTCAGTGGTTTCCCACCGACAGCTAAACTGTAAACCAAAGAATGGCGGCAATAAAAAAATTCTGAGAAAAATGTTGTAGGGGCTTCCCCAAAACCAATACCAGACCCTTATCCAAGCATGCAGCCTTGGACAAGCGAGCACTCCCCCTCCTAAACCATACCAGGCCACATGCCCTCACCTTGGGGTGTGCTTTGGGGTAGGGGTGTTCCACCCAAAGCACCTTGTCCCCATGTTGATGAGGACAAGGGCCTCTTTCCGGCAACCCTGGCGCAGTGGTTGTGGGGTGCGGGGGGGTGACTTATTTGAAAGCCCCCGGAAAAACAATCGGTAACACACTACCCCGGGAAGGACTAAAATCCTGAAGCGTCCACAAGGTCCCCTTGCTCAAGAAAGCACATGTACGTCAAAGGGACGATGGACGGAGCCATAAACCATCAAATCTTGGGTGAGAACATCCTTCCCTAAATCAGGGCATTTGAAATAGTTCATGGATGGGACAAAGGTGTGGTTCAAGAACAAAGCACATTAACCCCTTGCCGACCGCCCGCAGCTGCCAGAACGGCTCCCCTTCGTGATTCGCCGTAGCTGTACGGCAGCCGCTTTAAGGGGCACCCGTGCCTTGATGTCCACTGGGCACCCACGACTGCTCCTGACAGAGTCAGAACAGGCATGTGTGTGTGTGTAAACACACACATCTCTGTTCTGGCAGGGGTGAGGAGACAGATTGTGTGTTCCTAGAATATAGGAACAACGATCATTCCCATCCCCCCTACAGTTAGAAAACACTGAGGGAACACATTTAACCCCTTGATCACCTCCTAGTGTTAACCCCTCCCCTGAAAGTGACATTTATAAGTAATCAATGGCTATTTTTTAGCTCTGATCATTGCATTAGTGTCAATGGTGCCAAAAAAGTGTCAAAAAGGCCGCAATGTTGCAGTCCCAATAAAAATCACAGATCACCGCGATTACTAGTAGAAAAAAAATGCCATAAATCTATTTCCTTTTTTGTAAACGCTATAACTTTTGCGCAAACAAATCAATATACGCTTATTGAGATTTTCGAATATATATCGAGCTAAACTGAGGAATATATATATATATATTTTTTTGGATATAAGTCCTGGCAGAAATTCTAAAAGAACCATTGGAAGTCCTGGCAGGGATTCTGCAAGTACCATTGTACTTTGGTTTATTGGCAGCCACAAAATAAACTAAAGTATCCCTGGATCAGTGAATCCTTTATATTTTGAATATAAAGGTATTCGGCTAGAACCATTGGAAGTCCTGGCTGGAGTTCTGGAAGTAACATTGGAAGTCCTGGTAGGGTCTTATGAAAGAACCATTCAAAGTCCTGGCAGGGATTCTGCAAGTAACATTGGAAGTCCTGTTAGGAATTCTGTGCAAACCATTAGAAGTCCTGGCAGCGATTCTGAAAGAATCATTGGAAGTCCTGGCAGCGATTCTGAAAGAACCATTGGAAGTCCTGGCAGCGATTCTGAAAGAACCATTGGAAGTCCTGGCAGCGATTCTGAAAGAACCATTGGAAGTCCTGGCAGCGATTCTGAAAGAACCATTGGAAGTCCTGGCAGCGATTCTGAAAGAACCATTGGAAGTCCTGGCAGCGATTCTGAAAGAACCATTGGAAGTCCAGGTAGGGATTCTGAAAGAACCATTGAAAGTCTTGCCAAGGATTCTGCATGTCCTATTAAAAATCTTGTTAGGAATTCTGAAAGAACCATTGGAAGTCCTGGCAGCGATTATGACAGAACCATTGGAAGTCCTAACAGGGATTCTGCAAGTAACATTGGAAGTCCAGGTAGGGATTCTGAAAAAAAACATTGAAAGTCTTGCCAGGGATTCTGCATGTACCATTAAAAATCTTGTTAGGAATTCTGAAAGAACCATTGAAAGTCCTGGCAGCAATTTTAAAAGAACCATTATAAGTCCTGGCATCGATTCTGCAAGTACCATTGGAAGTCCTGGCAGGGTATCTAAAAGAACCAGTGGAAGTTCTGGCAGGGATTCTTCAAGTTCAATTGGAAGTCCTGGTAGGAATGTTGTGAGAACCATTGGAAGTCCTGGCAGCGAAACACTTTTGTTCTATCATTGTATGCACACCTATTAAATAAACCTCCTGGTGTTCTTCACCTTTGTGATTTGTATGTTATGCAAGAACAGACAAAAACAGTCTGGCGCCAGGAAACTGGGACATCTATTGCACTTCTATTGGACCATTGAAAGTCCTGGCAGGGATTCTGAAAGAACCATTGGAAGTCCTGGCAGGGATTCTGAAAGAACCATTTAAAGTCCTGACAGGGATTCTGAAAGAACCATTGAAAGACCTGGCAGGGATTATGAAAGAACCATTGAAAGACCTGGCAGGGATTATGAAAGAACCATTGAAAGTTCTGGCAGGGATTCTGAAAGAACCACTGGAAGTCCTGGCAGGGATTCTGAAAGAACCATTGAAAGTCCTGGCAGGGATTCTGAAAGAACCATTGAAAGTCCTGGCAGGGATTCTGCGATAACCATTGGAAGTCCTGGCAGGAATTTTGCAAGTAACATTGGAAGTCCAGGTAGGGATTCTGAAAGAACCATTCAAAGTCCTGGCAGGCATTCAGCAAATACCATTGAAAATCTTGTTAGGAATTCTGTGAGAATCATTGTATGTCCTGGCAGCAATTCTGAAAAAAAACATTGAAAGTCATGGTAGCAATTTTAAAATAACCAATGGAAGTCCTGGCAGGGAATCTGAAAGAACCATTGCAAGTCTTGACATCGATTCTGCAAGTACCATTGGAAGTCCTGGCAGGGGATCTGAAAGAACCAGTGGAAGTTCTGGCAGGGATTCTGCAAGTTCAATTGAAAGTCATGTTAGGAATGTTGTGAGAACCATTGGAAGTCCTGGCAGCGAAACACTTTTATTCTATCATTGTATACACAGCTTTTAAATAAACCTCCTGGTGTTCTTCACCTTTGTGATTTGTATGTTATGCAAGAACAGACAAAAACAGTCTGGCGCCAGGAAACTGGGACATCTATTGCACTTCTATTGGAAGTACTGGCAGGGATTCTGAAAGAACCATTTGAAGTCCTGGCAGGGATTCTGCAAGTACCATTGTACTTTGGTTTATTGACAGCCCCAAAATAAACTAAAGTATCCCTGGATCAGTGAATCCTTTATATTTTGAATATAAAGGGATTCGGCTAGAACCATTGGAAGTCCTGGCAGCAATTTTGAAAGAACCATTGGAAGTCTTGGCTGGAATTCTGCAAGTAACATTGAAAGTCCAGGTAGGGATTCTGAAAGAACCATTCAAAGTCCTGGCAGGAATTCTGAAAGAACCATTGAAAGTCCTGGCAGGGATACTGAAAGAACCATTGGAAGTCCTGGCAGGAATTCTGAAAGAACCATTGAAAGTCCTGGCAGGGATACTGAAAGAACCATTGGAAGTCCTGGCAGGGATTCGGAAAGAACCATTGAAAGTCCTGGCAGGAATTTTGTGAGAACCATTAGAAGTCCTGGCAGTGAAACCCTTTTGTTCTATTGTTGTATTCGCACCTTTTAAATAAATCTCCTGGTGTTCTTCACCTTTGTGATTTGTATGTTATGCAAGAAGGTCATCATTTTCAAACTTTAAGAGAGCCTATGTGTGACAGACAAAGAAGGGGGTGGGAGGGGCAGAGAGAGGTAGACAAATAGGCAACCCATCATCCATACCGAAAAAGGTTGAAATTTGCATATCAACCTACATTTCTGAAACAGCTGAGCAGATATTTGACAGAATGGCGCCTGCCCCAAGTTGGCGCCCAATACCACAGTGCCCCCGTCTCCTTTACACATGTTATTGTGCTGAAATTGGCACTTTAAGTCACACATGGATGAAAACACCTCTTCCCCATTCCCCTTACTCTGCGATTCCTGGCAGGCTTCTAGAATTCCATCCCCGCCCTATTAGCTGGACCCATTTAGCAAAAAGATAACAATGCCGCATTTTTCAACCTAATTAAAATTCCTTCAAGGGTTTACAGCCCAGTGTAAGTAACATCCCTTTTAAATAATGAGCTGCCTAATTGATTAATCTGGGTAAATTATTTAGAGGTGTAGAAGAAGGAGCCCGCTAGTGTGGCTGTGCGGTCTGCAATAACGATGCAATAAGATGCAATAATGATGCTTATTAATACAAATAACCGCATTTCATCATACAGCGCGCTTCGGGAAATAAGGCACATTTATTACTTGCCATTGGGTGAGTATACAACAGAGCTAGAGGTGGTTAGTGATGAGCTTTAGGTTCGGGTTGACCAGAAGATCAGCCTGAGCCAAGGCTGTCTGCGGATCACCGAATGGGCCAATAAATGGCTGGTTCGCCCATCTGCCCCTTAACCCCTGGCTGCTGCCTTGCTACAGCCACTTCCGGCGGTCTACCAGCTTGTTTCCAATTGAAGACAAGTCAGCGGGTGTTCGGGAGACAACATTGACCATTCATGACCGTATTTGGTCAATGACGTCAGCCAGCCTAATCGTCACTTGTGACAGGTACACGGCTGTGAGTATTGTGGGGGTCTATCACTCTGAATGTTATCTTATGGCGAAGGTGGGAACACCCTAAATCTCGACAAAATCGGAGCCAGGAATTATGGCAAGATCTCCATGTTTTTTCCTTTAAGTGTAGCACCCTGATGTTTAGGAATGGTTGCTAGTAAATGTACCTGCCAGGCAGGCATGGACTGGCCATAGGGACTACAGGGAGTTTCCCGGTGGGCCGATGGCTCAGTGGGCCGGTTTCAGTGACAGCCTGTCAAAGTAATGGCTGCGCAGCTTGCCCTCCACTTCATGCAGTGATGTGAGAAGAATGAGAAAAATACAGAGGAGAATAAGTGAAATAATAAAAGAGGTGAGTGAGGACTCCTTTATGTTATGCTACTTATGTTTTTTTGCACAATTGCGTATAGTTTATATACTGTTTTTGTTCTTGTTTGCAAACATAAAGTGGGCCGGTCTGGATAAAGTCCAGGGCCAAATTTTGGTCTCAGTCCATCCCTGCTGCCAGGTAATGTTGCCTTGGCCGATAGGAGATCAATTAATTTCACCCTAATTCTGGAGTTGCTGCACTTGTCTCTCTTCTGTCACTAGGTGGCCGGGTATCTGGTGTCATAATGTAAGACAAGGGCATTGCAAGGACAGATTAGGTATGAATGGGGTGTCTCAGCCAATGGGTAAGGATCTTCTTGGGTCCCTTGGCCTGCTGGGAGAGCCTATTTATCTGAGTGAGGTCAGGTGATCGGGGTTCTGTGCCATCTTGACGGCTGTCTGGGTGGACATGTGTTGTAATGCCCCGCGATGCTAGGCCAGAGCCTGAGGCCTATCCCAGTGGACATCTGGCTGCTAGGCTGTCTGAGGGCCTATCCAGAAGCAAGAGAGCAGCGTTGGGTTGGGATTGTGGCTTGCAGTCCAACCAGAAGTGACGGTTCTGCCGGCTGGAGAAGTTGTCATGGTCGGAGGTAGAGGGGAAGCTTTTGACACTCAGGGACCATCCACTTTATTACCAGGGACCACAGTGAGTAGCTGAGGCCAGTACCTGAGCAGTATTCTCACCAACTAAGGACGGTGAAGAATTGGGAAACTTCAGCAGGAGTCACGCCAGGGACCCAACCAGCGGAGGTGTCACTTGTAGAGCAGCCTTGTGTGTCAAGCCAGGGACCGACCATGCCAGTGGGATGACGCTTGAGGAGCATCTTGGATGCCAAGCTAGGGACTCAGTAGGGAAGCGGGGGTGATGCTTGAGGAGTATCTTGGATGCCAAGCTAGGGACTCAGCAGGGAACCGGGGGTGATGCTTGAGGAGTATCTTGGATGCCAAGCTAGGGACTCAGTAGGGAAGCGGGGGTGATGCTTGAGGAGTATCTTGGATGCCAAGCTAGGGACTCAGCAGGGAACCGGGGGTGATGCTTGAGGAGTATCTTGGATGCCAAGTTAGGGACCCAGCAGGGAAGCTGGGGTGACGCTTGAGGAAGATACTCAATAAGAAGATTGGAAGACCTTAGGAGATCTAGTGGCAGTTAATCAGCAAGTCTAGTGAGAGAGACTTGGAGCTCAGTGGAGTGAAGATCTACAAGAGGAGATTGTGGAGGAAGTGAAAGAGTTCATTGTAATCTTTGTTAAGAACTGTTCAAGATTGTTGCCATAGGAGACAGCGTGTCTACATATGCAGATGTGGTGTCCGGCTGGGTGCCTTTTCCTGCATGGCTGTCTACCTATAGAAGTCTCGGAGTCTGCCAATTAACATTGCAACCACTAAAAGGTGTCCTGTTTAAGAGACATTAAATCTCTTTGCATTCAAGAAGTGTCTGGCGCCCATGATTTTACCTTTCACTACACTCACCATGCCTTGTACCCCACTCTACACAGAAGGATGTCAGCTGTCCCTAACTAATGTCAGCTGTCTCATAAGACCAAAGGGGACCCGGGAATTCGCTACACAAGCCTGCGGTTGCAGTGCACAAAAACAAAACACCAAAGTGTACCAAAAAAAGTGCACAAGGGTGCATTATATGGTCCCCTCGTGGTCCCCCAAGGTGCAAGACTCCCAAGAGGGTAAAGGCACACTCAGGTCCACCTAGCCAAAAGACCCAGCAGATCCCTCTCCTCATGACCAGCCAACGCTGATTACCAAGTACTAGGTGAGGGACTTACCCGAAGACAGACTCCCCCCAAGACAGGGGAGGAATCCGGGGCAAAAATATCCACCCACTAGACTTCAGGGTAATTCCTTAGGCCGCGTACACACGATCGAATCTATCTGCTGAAAACGGTCCGACAGACCGTTTTAGCAGACAGATTCGATCGTGTGTACGGGCAGACAGACAGATTTTTCCAGCAGACAGATTTTAAAGCATGCGTACATATCTGTCCGCACATGCGTCGAATGGATTCGACGCATGCGCGGAGGTGTTTTACTTCCTGGTGCGGTGACGTGGCGGCGTCAACGTCACCGCCACGTCACCGCGCTGTCTGCTGGCGGGGATTTTGGTTTGATCGTGTGTACAGCGATCAAACCAATACATCCCAGCAGACAAATCTGATCAAAACGGTCTGTCAGACCGATTTGATCGGATTTATTTCATGGTGTGTATGCGGCCTAAGACCCACACCCTACAAAAAAAAGCACACATATAAGTGCATGTGACATATGTGACGAGACAAATAAACAAAAGAAAAAAAAAAACATGCCAGTGAATGTGGCTAGGCCTTGCGGCCTGGTAACAAAAATTGCCCCAGTTTTGGGCACAAGGGCCAGCCCGTGATGCATTGTGCAGGAAAATCAAGTGGTGTAGTAACCAAGTGCTCTTTCCAGGGCTGGTGCAAGGATTTTTGACACCCTAAGCTAAACCTAATTTTCCTGCCTCCTTGGCTCCACCCCTGACTTCACCCCATTTTCCCTGCCCATTTAAACCCCACCTTTTTAATGAAGAGCCCATCAAATGCAACCTCACCAGCGCCCATCAAATGCAGCCTCGCCAGCGCCCATCAAATGCAGCCTCGCCAGCGCCCATCAAATGCAGCCTCGCCAGCGCCCATCAAATGCAGCCTCACCAGCGCCCATCAAATGCAGCCTCGCCAGCGCCCATCAATGCAGCCTCACCAGCGCCCATCAAATGCAGCCTCGCCAGCGCCCATCAAATGCAGCCTCGCCAGTGCCCATCAAATGCAGCCAAGACTTCATCCTCCCCCTAGACTTCAGTGCCCACAGTATAGTGTTGGAGATCCCAAGCCATATAAGAAGCCAGGGGCCAACCAAGCTACACCGATAACTAAAATATCACTTTTGGGTGGGCTGGTCCTTTATAGCAGTGGTCTCCAAACTGCGGCCCTTTGATAGCCCTTAGCCAGCATTCTTGGCCCCATTCCTCTCATTAGACATGTGCAATTTTTTTCGTTACGAATACGTTCTTCGTCATTATTCGTTATTTTCGTTGATTCGTTAACCTACGAATAAACGAATGGTTTAGCGCAAATAATAACGAATAACGATATTTCCAAAATGAACGAATATGGAAAACTACGAAGATACAAAACTACTAAATGTAAAAGAACAACACAACGAAAGAAAAAAGAAACGAAAACATAGAAATAACACCAAAAAAAAATCATAATTACGAAAAATAATACGAAAATAATTACGAAAATGCAAACTTACTAATATTCGAAGAACGAAAAGAAAACAACCGAAATGCCGAACAAAGAATAAAAAACGAAAAGCAAAACTAACGAAAAATAAATTACGAATCTTCGGAAAACGAAAATGAAAACAACGAATATACAAAATAATGCAAATTCACTTTCATTAGTACTGTGACCAATAGCCACTCAGCGCTGTCCCTTCCCCTGAAGAGGTTTGTTCCTTCCCCCAATGAGCTTCTTTCTTATTACCTAGTGGCTCCTTGTGTCTTTATCTGTGTTAGACTGCAGTGCATTCCATCCAGAGTCCAGGGTGTGTTTGGGTAGGTTGCACCAGTTTTGTGGATCTGTCAAGTCAATCGCAGTAAAGTACGATTTACAAAATTACGACGAGTAGTGTGTCGAATAAACGTAAAATTTATTTTACCAGAATTACAAATGCAATAAAATCTACAAAAGAACGTTGTTACAATCAAATGAAATTAGACACGAAAATACGAAATGATCATAAAGCAACGAAGATTTATTTCTTACGAAAAAACAAACGCGGCATGATGAACATATAATGTAAATACCAATATCAAAACAACAAAAAATAAACCAACGTAAAAACGAATGAACGAATAAATTCATTGTTAAAATACGAACGAGGCAGAATACAAAATTTAACGAAAATACTAATCTCGAATCAACGAAAAATAAACTAACATAAAAAAATGTAAACGGAAAAAAAAGTGTTACGAAAATACTAAAGAGTACGAATACGATAACTAACGTCTTACAAAATTACGACTAAACGAAACAGAAATGAACGAACATTTTTGCTGTGCACATGTCTACCTCTCATTAACACCAGCAAGGAAGAACTATTCCTCCCACTGACACCAATATTGGGGAACCATTCCTCTCACTGAAACCAATGATGGGACACTATTCCTCCCACTGATACCAATGATGGGACACTATTCCTCCCACTGATACCAATGATGGGACACTATTCCTCCCACTGATACCAATGATGGGACACTATTCCTCCTACTGACACCAATGATGGGACACCATTCCTCCCACTGATACCAATGATGAGGGGAACTATTCCTCCCACTGATACCAATGATGGGACACTATTCCTCCTACTGACACCAATGATGGGACACCATTCCTCCCACTGATACCAATGATGGGACACTATTCCTCCCACTGATACCAATGATGGGACACTATTCCTCACACTGATACCAATGATGGGACACTATTCCTCCCACTGATACCAATGATGGGACACTATTCCTCCCACTGATACCAATGATTGGACACTATTCCTCCCACTGATACCAATGATGGGACACTATTCCTCCTACTGACACCAATGATGGGACACCATTCCTCCCACTGATACCAATGATGGGGCACTATTCCTCCCACTGATACCAATGACGAGGCACTATTCCACCTTCTAATGACTGCAGGGGCAATTTATTTGTTTTTTGCCCACTGGCCACTCTGGCCCCCTAGTCTGAAGAACAGTACACTTGCTCTTTGTCCCGTGCTGTAAAGGAAGGGACAGAACTCTTGATGGAAGGGATAACATGGAAACATACCAGTAAAGGGCTTTTTTTTTTTTATCCCTCTTGGCCAGAGCCCAGCCGGTTATCCCGTCTTCAGATCATAAAGCGGTATCCGATCGTTATTTATGAACGGTACGATTGGACATGAAAGAGACGTGTGTTTTCTCCTCTGGGTAAACGCGGCTGAGGCCGAGGCGGAAGGTCATTTAAATATCTGATGAGTAATTTGGGCAATGAGGCGGGATGGATTTGGGGCACATCACGAAAGGGCAGGGAAGGTGCTTTCTCATTAAAGTGTCCGTTTCGGGAGTAAAGTCGCTGCGCAGACCTTTGAGTTCAATTTACATATAAATAAGGAGCTTATTACTTTCCCTCTGAAGGTTTTCTTAGAATGCGGCGTGTGTAGCCAAGCAGCGTCTCCTTTGTTTCTCTTTATAAATTACCAATCAAGGCGCCAGAAGAAAGAGCCCTGGCCTGGAATTATTTATCGGAATATGAGAGACAATACATGGGTCCTAATCACATCTCAATGGGGGTCACCCCCCCCCCCCCCCCATCTTCACATTATTTTTATTTTTTTAAGGCTGAACTTTAACCTTCCATTTAGTGCATTCCGTCGTACCGGCTCCTCTCCTGTACTAGAGTGACTTACCGTATATACTGAGCATAACTTATCGAGTATAAGCCTAGGGTGGGAAATACAGCAGCTACTGTAAGTGGAAAAGAAGGTCAACAATGCCCATTTGCAGCCTCACTTTGCCTATTTTCAGCCTCACTGTGTGTGCCCATTTACAGCTTCACTGTGCCCATTTGCAGCCTCACTGTGCCCATTTGCAGCCTCACTGTTTGTGCCCGTCTGCAGCCTCACTGTGACCATTTGCAGCCTCACTGTGCCCATCTGCAGCCTCACTGCGCCCATCTGCAGTCTCACTGTGTGTGTCAATCTGCAGCCTCACTTTGCCCATTTTCAGCCTCACTGTGTGTGCCCATTTGCAGCTTCACTGTGCCCATTTTCAGCCTCACTGTGTGTGACCATCTGCAGCCTCACTGTGCCCATTTGTAGGCTTACTGTGCCCATCTGCAGCCTCACTGTGCCCATCTGCAGCCTCACTGTGCCCATTTGCAGCCTCACTGTGTGTGCCCGTCTGCAGCCTCACTGTGACCATTTGCAGCCTCACTGTGCCCATCTGCAGCCTCACTGCGCCCATCTGCAGTCTCACTGTGTGTGTCAATCTGCAGCCTCACTTTGGCCATTTTCAGCCTCACTGTGTGTGCCCATATGCAGTCTCACTGTTCCCATCTGCAGTCTCACTGTGTGTGTCAATCTGCAGCCTCACTGTGACCATTTGCAGCCTCACTGTGCCCATCTGCAGCCTCACTGCGCCCATCTGCAGTCTCACTGTGTGTGTCAATCTGCAGCTTCACTGTGCCCATTTTCAGCCTCACTGTGTGTGCCCATATGCAGTCTCACTGTTCCCATCTGCAGCCACATAGTACTCATCTGCAGCCTCGCTGTGCTCATTTTCAGCCTCACTGTGTGTGCCCATCTGCAGCCTCACTGTGCCTATCTGCAGTCTCACTGTGCCCATTTGCAGCCTCACTGTGTGTGCTCATCTGCAGCCTCACTGTATCTATTTGCAGCCTCACTGTGCCCATCTGCACCTCATTGTGCTCATTTGCAGCCTCACTGTGTGTTCCCATCTGCAGCCTCACTGTGCCCATTTGCAGCCTCACTGTGTGTGCTCATCTGCAGCCTCACTGTGCCCCTTTTCACCCTCACTGTGTGTGCCCATATGCAGTCCCACTGTTCCCATCTGCAGCCACAATGTGCTCATCTGCAGCCTGGCTGTGCTCATTTTCAGCCTCACTGTGTGTGCCCATCTGCAGCCTCACTGTGCCTATCTGCAGTCTCACTGTGACCATTTGCAGCCTCACTGTCTGTGCCCATGTGCAGCCTCACTGTGCCCATTTGCAACCTTACTGTATGTTTCCATCTGCAGCCTCACTGTGTGTGCCCATCTGCAGCCTCACTGTGCCTATTTGCAGCCTCACTATATGTGCCTATTTGCAGCCTCACTGTGCCCATCTGCAGCCTCACTGATGTGGCAAGATCATGGAGACTTATCCAAAGCGACTTGAAGTTGTGATAGCCGCAAAAGGTGGCTCTACAAAGTATTGACTTTAGGGGGGTGAATAGTTATGCACATTGACTTTTGATGTTATTTTTTTTTATTGTGGAGAAGTATAAAGCAGGGTTTGGTTATAAAAAAACCTACTGCAAACCTACCAAGACATGGCCGTCCACCTAAACTGACCGGGCCGGGCAAGGAGAGCGTTCATCAGAGAAGCAGCCGAGAGGCCCATGGTAACTCTGGAGGAGCTGCACAGGAGCTGCACAGCTCAGGGGGGAGAATCTGTCCACAGGACAACTATTAGTGGTGCTCTCCACAAATCTGCCCTTTATGGAAGAGTGACAAGAAGAAAGACATAAGAAGTCCTGTTTGCAGTTTGTGAGAAGCCATGTGAGGGAGGGGACACAGCAAACATGTGGGGGAGGGGACACAGCAAACACATGGAAGAAGGTGCTCTGGTCACATGACACCAAAATTCATCTTTTCCGCCTAAAAGCAAAACGCTATGTGTAGGAAAAACTAACACTGCACATCACCATGAACACACCATACCCACCGTGAAACATGGTGGTGGCAGCATCATGTGGTGGGGATGTTTTTCTTCAGCAGGGAAGCTGGTCAGAGTTGATGGGAAGATGGATGGAGACAAATACAGGACAATCTTAGAAGAAAACCAGCAGGACAACGACCCTAAAGTACAGCCAGAGCTACAATGGAATGGTTTAGATCAAAGCCTGTTCATGTGTTAGAATGGCCCAATCACAGTCCAGACCTAAATCACATTGAGAACCTGTGGCAAGACTTGAAAATGACATGAAAAGGGAGTCTTATGAAGGAATTGAACCCTCAGGGACTCCATATAGAGGAGAGGTGATCTGATTGGACGCTGAGCTCTCATGAGACTTTCGGTGGTCATTTTGGGTAGGGAAATTTTTAAATAAGGGAACTCAGATCTCTTTGGTTGAGTTTCCGGCCAGTGAGTGGTCAGGGACAGGAATCTGCTTGTAATGGAGAGTGTAAAGCGGAGGGAAAGGTCCCTGGGAATGGCCATTTATGGGATTTACAGATGATGGTCGGCAAAATATTATATCATTTTTATTTTATATATTTTTTTTTTTATATTGTTTTATATAATTGTCTGTATAGGGGGGGGCCCCTTCTGTTACGGGGGCCAGGGACAATTTGGCTTCCTTATAACTCCGGCCCTGCTGACACCTACCCATTAGGAATTTCAATATTTGATGACATCACTGCATATACAAGAATGACGCCGATAGGTCACATACAGTATTTGCGTATCAGAATGTGAACACAAGTCGTGCCGAGAGAGCGCGCCAAGAGAGCGCCAAGACAGCGCGCGCCCTGTGCGCTCCCATCACAGTTACCGGCAGCTAACAGGAAGCTATCATGTGACTTCCAATCACGGCAGTCACATGATCCCACCCCGCCTATCGACATCTGAAACACCTTAAAGGACCCGAGAGGAACCGGCACGCGACCTGGTCCGAAGCTCCGTGACCGCGGGACCGGAGTGCGGCGATCGGTCCCCGGAGCTGAAGAATGGGGAGAGGTGAGTGTAAACACAGCTTCCCCGTTCTTCACTGTGGTGCCGTCATTGATCGTCTGTTCCCTGAAATAGGGAAACACAATCAATGACTTCACACCTACAGCCACACCCCCTACAGTTAGAAACACAGATGAGGTCACACTTAACCCCTTCAGCGCCCCCTAGTGGTTAACTCCCAAACTGCAATTGTCATTTTCACTGTAATCGGTGCATTTTTTGCTGTGAAAATGACAACGGTCACAAAAATGTGTCAAAATTGTCCGAAGTGTCCGCCATAATGTCGCAGGAACGAAAAAAATGACTGATCGCCACCATTAGTAGTAAAAAAAATTTTTTTTTTACAAAAATGCAATAAAACTACCGTGTTTCCCCGAAAATAAGACGTACTCCGAAAATAAGCCGTAGCGGGATTTCGACACAAGATCGAAATATAAGACACCCCTCCGAAAATAAGACGTAGCGATGTAGTGTCGAATCTCCGAAAATAAGACGTGGCGAATCTCCGATAATAAGACGTAGTGTCGTATGCGTAACGGCGCGGCGCGGAGCGGGAAACAACACGTGATAGGCGTACAGTACTGTACTGGAACTGAAGTGAGGAGAAGAACGCTGTGTAAAGCTGTAAAGCTTCTCCCAGCACTGACCAGCAAACCCCTCTCTCACCCCACACAAACACCAGGGGATAGGGGGAAAAGCTGCTACTGAGCCCAAAGAGATCACCCCAGCTCCACTTTGCTCCACATCAGCTTTGCTGGCCTATCTTTCTGTACAGCCAGACAAGATGAGTGCAAAGAGAAGAAGTTGGATATCCGAAAATGGCGTGCAGAATACGATAATCTCAGTCTACAGGTGGACAGAGGAAATGCTAAGAAGCGCAAGTGTGGTTCAGGTAGGCAACCTTTATTTTCTGTAATAAAAATAAGACACCCCCCGAAAATAAGCCATAGTGTGATTTCTTGAGGAAAAAAAAATATAAGACGGTGTCTTATTTTCGGGGAAACACGGTATCCGCTATTTTGTAAACGCTATAAATTTTGCGCAAACCAATCGATAAACGCTTATTGCGATTTTTTTTTTTACCAAAAAATATGTAGAAGAATACGTATCGGCCTAAACTGAGGAAATTTTATATATATATATCGCTGGAGGATATTTATTATAGCAAAAAGTTAAAAATATTGTTTCTTTTTCTAAATTGTCGCTCTATTTTTGTTTATAGCGCAAAAAATAAAAACCGCAGAGGTGATCAAATACCACCAAAATAAATCTCTATTTGTGGAGGAAAAAGGACGCCAAGTTTGTTTGGGAGCCACGTCGCACGACCGCGCAATTGTCAGTTAAAGCGACGCAGTGCCGGATCGCAGAAAGTGCTCTGGCCAGGATGAAGTGGTTAAATGTCATATACACAAACAAAATTTACGAAGCATATGTTATTATTTTATTATTATCAGAATTCAGATTTGATTCTTCTGTTTCCAAAATGCAGAGCTTGTCTGAGAGTTCAGAAAAAAAAAGGGGGCGGAGAGCTGAAGTTACACTCTGCAGAGCTCAGTAGGGAGAGCTGTGACAGCTGATTGGAGGGAAGAGACCTCTCCCCCCTCCCCTTCAAACAGCACACAGGAGCTAAGCTCCTCCCCCTGTCACCATTTATCTCTGGGTGTCATGAAAAACTTATCAGAAGTGACTCATGCTGAGAGCAGAAGAAGGAAGCGGGAGACAGAATTGATACTGAGTGCTCTGGACTGAGACAAGTACACACTATAGAGGGATGTGCTTTGTCTATATTCCATGTCTGAGGTTTACAACCACTTTAAGGAGCCGACTTCATCGCGTCAGTGTGGCGTTGGGGAGAGCAGCTTGTACTGACAACTGTAGAAATAAAACATTCGGGGGAAGGGATGGAAGATGAAGTGTGAGTCATTGTGTTTGACATTAGCTGAAAATGAAGATTGGATTATTAATCATGTAATAACAGCAAACCCCCCCTCCCCCCCTGTAATTGAATGAGTCGGCGTGTCTGACATTTGGAAATAAGGTGTTGATAAACATTTCTGGAATTACGTAGTTATTAGCGAGATTTCTTCTCCCCGCCGAGTGACAAATAATGGAGGGACTCGCCTGCTAATGGCGGGATCCTCACCGGAAAGGTCTCACTTGTGGATGGATTGTTCTGTATTCATTATAAGGGGATCATTCACTCCCATGGAGAAGAGACCCCCCACCTTCTTTCCCGGATTACCGTATATACTCGAGTATAAGGCAAGCTTTTCAGCACTTTTTTGGTGCGGAACATGCCCCCCTCGGCTTATACTCGAGTGACCTTGTTGTGCCTGATCTCCAGGACTTTGGGGACCCGGTACCGGCAGGCCGTAGGTCCCCTAGACCCCAAACTCTTCATCTACAAGTGTGCAATGTTTGTGGTCTGAGGGACCTACGGCAGGGGAGCACCAATTTTTCAAAGTCAGGCACCCCTTTTATAGACTCCCATGTTACATGTAAGTATAGTCATGGACACAGTGAGGCATGGACACAGTGAGGCATGGACACAGTGAGGCATGAAAACAGTGAGGCATGGACACAGTGAGTCATGGGCACAGTGAGGTGTGGGCACGGTGAGACATGGACACAGTGAGGCATGGACACAGTGAGGCATGGATACCGTGAGGCATGGGCACAGTGAGGCATGGACACGGTGAGGCATGGGTACAGTGAGGCATGGACACAGTGAGGCATGGAAACAGTGAGGCATGGAAACAGTGAGGCATGGAAACAGTGAGTCATGGGCACAGTGAGGCGTGGGCACGGTGAGACATGGACACAGTGAGGCATGGACACAGTGAGGCATGGATACCGTGAGGCATGGGCACAGTGAGGCATGGACACAGTGAGGCATGGACACAGTGAGGCATGGGCACAGTGAGACATTGTCACAGTGAGGCATGGACACAGTGAGGCATGGACACAGTGAGGCATGGACACAGTGAGACATTGTCACAGTGAGACATTGTCACAGTGAGGCATGGACACAGTGAGGCATGGACACAGTGAGGCATGGACACAGTGAGGCATGGGCACAGTGAGGCGTGGGCACAGTGAGACATTGACACAGTGAGGCATGGACACGGTGAGGCATGGACACGGTGAGGCATGGACACAGTGAGGCATGAAAACAGTGAGGCATGGACACAGTGAGGCATGGACACAGTGAGGCATGAAAACAGTGAGGCATTGACACAGTGAGTCATGGGCACAGTGAGGCGTGGGCACGGTGAGACATGGACACAGTGAGGCATGGACACAGTGAGGCATGGATACCGTGAGGCATGGGCACAGTGAGGCATGGACACGGTGAGGCATGGGTACAGTGAGGCATGGACACAGTGAGGCATGGAAACAGTGAGGCATGGAAACAGTGAGTCATGGGCACAGTGAGGCGTGGGCACGGTGAGACATGGACACAGTGAGGCATGGACACAGTGAGGCATGGATACCGTGAGGCATGGGCACAGTGAGGCATGGACACAGTGAGGCATGGACACAGTGAGGCATGGGCACAGTGAGACATTGTCACAGTGAGGCATGGACACAGTGAGGCATGGACACAGTGAGGCATGGACACAGTGAGACATTGTCACAGTGAGACATTGTCACAGTGAGGCATGGACACAGTGAGGCATGGACACAGTGAGGCATGGACACAGTGAGGCATGGGCACAGTGAGGCGTGGGCACAGTGAGACATTGACACAGTGAGGCATGGACACGGTGAGGCATGGACACGGTGAGGCATGGACACAGTGAGGCATGGACACAGTGAGGCATGGGCACAGTGAGGCATGGATACAGGGAGGCATGGACACAGTGAGGCATGGGCACAGTGAGACATGGACACAGTGAGGCATGAAAACAGTGAGGCATGGACACAGTGAGGCGTGGGCACGGTGAGACATGGACACAGTGAGGCATGGACACAGTGAGGCATGGATACCGTGAGGCATGGGCACAGTGAGGCATGGACACGGTGAGGCATGGGTACAGTGAGGCATGGACACAGTGAGGCATGGAAACAGTGAGGCATGGAAACAGTGAGTCATGGGCACAGTGAGGCGTGGGCACGGTGAGACATGGACACAGTGAGGCATGGACACAGTGAGGCATGGATACCGTGAGGCATGGGCACAGTGAGGCATGGACACAGTGAGGCATGGACACAGTGAGGCATGGGCACAGTGAGACATTGTCACAGTGAGGCATGGACACAGTGAGGCATGGACACAGTGAGGCATGGACACAGTGAGACATTGTCACAGTGAGACATTGTCACAGTGAGGCATGGACACAGTGAGGCATGGACACAGTGAGGCATGGACACAGTGAGGCATGGGCACAGTGAGGCGTGGGCACAGTGAGACATTGACACAGTGAGGCATGGACACGGTGAGGCATGGACACGGTGAGGCATGGACACAGTGAGGCATGGACACAGTGAGGCATGGGCACAGTGAGGCATGGATACAGGGAGGCATGGACACAGTGAGGCATGGGCACAGTGAGACATGGACACAGTGAGGCATGAAAACAGTGAGGCATGGACACAGTGAGTCATGGGCACAGTGAGGCGTGGGCACGGTGAGACATGGACACAATGAGGCATGGACACAGTGAGGCATGGATACCGTGAGGCATGGGCACAGTGAGGCATGGACACGGTGAGGCATGGGTACAGTGAGGCATGGACACAGTGAGGCATGGAAACAGTGAGTCATGAGCACAGTGAGGCGTGGGCACGGTGAGACATGGACACAGTGAGGCATGGATACCGTAAGGCATGGGCACAGTGAGGCATGGACACAGTGAGGCATGGGCACAGTGAGACATTGTCACAGTGAGGCATGGACACAGTGAGGCATGGACACAGTGAGGCATGGACACAGTGAGACATTGTCACAGTGAGACATTGTCACAGTGAGGCATGGACACAGTGAGGCATGGACACAGTGAGGCGTGGGCACAGTGAGGCGTGGGCACAGTGAGGCGTGGGCACAGTGAGACATGGACACAGTGAGGCATGGACACGGTGAGGCATGGACACGGTGAGGCATGGACACGGTGAGGCATGGACACGGTGAGGCATGGACACGGTGAGGCATGGGCACAGTGAGGCATGGATACAGTGAGGCATGGATACAGTGAGGCATGGACACAGTGAGGCATGGGCACAGTCGGCATGGACACAGTGAGGCATGGACACAGTGAGGCATGGGCACAGTGAGGCATGGATACAGTGAGGCATGGACACAGTGAGGACACAGTGAGGCTTGGGCACAGTGAGACATGCACATGGACACAATGAGGCATGGGCACAGTGAGGCAAAGTGGGGCATGCAGATGGACACCCTAGGCTTATACTCGAGTCAATATGTTTTCCCAGTTTTTTGTGGTAAAATGAGGTGCCTCGGCTTATATTTGGGTGGGCTTATACTCGAGTATATACGGTATATTGTGCTTTATTAAACAACACAATTTTTTTAATTGTGTACTTTTTTATCAACCGCTTGCCAACCGCTGCATGGCTATTTACATTGGCAGAATGGCAAGGCTGCTCAAATGGACGTACCTGTACGTCCCCTTTAAATCGCACCCCCCGCAAGCTCCGAAATCGTTCCCGTGGGTCCTGCGATCGTGTCATGGAGCTGCAGAACAGGGAAATGTCTGTGCAGGGCTGCCATCAGGGGAGTACAGGCATTACACCTGTAAGGAGCCAGATTTTAAATTTCGTTTGACCCCCCACCTTTAATTTTTTTTTTTTTTTTTCGTTTGACCCCCCACACCTATAGCAACTCGCAGCAGTAGAGAAACGAGAACACTTTCGTTATCACCCCCTCGCGCTTATCATCTCGCGGCATGAGAGAGGAGGCCCCCCCACAGTTCTCTGCTCTGCTCCAGGGGGGCCCTTGCCTAAAGCTGTGTAAGGGGCCCCAAAATTTGTGATGGTTGCTCTGTTCTTTCTAGTGACAGGACAGTGTCGTGTCACTCGTAGCCCACCCCCCACACATTTAGAATCACTCCCTAGGACACAATTAACCCCTTCCTCGCCACCTAGTGGTTAAAGTGGATGTCAGCTCAAAAAAAAAAATATTAAAAGCCAGCAGCTACAAATACTGCAGCTGCTGAGCTTTAATATTAGGACACTTACCTGTCCTGGAGTCCAGCGGCCTCCGCAGCAGAAGACGAGCGATCGCCTCTAATATGCAAATGAGCTAGATACGCAGATTCTCGAACGTACGTGCGCCCGTCGCAATTAGTTACGCCATTTACGTAAGACATACGCCGGCGTAAAGATAAAGCTGCTCTCTAGGTGGCGTAGCCCATGCAAGGTATGGACGTCGGAAGAAGCGTATCTTTTTACGTCCTTTGCGTAAGTCGTACGCGAATAGGGCTGTGCGTAGGTTACGCTCATGTCGTAGGCAGTTTTCGACGTATCTTAGGCCTTCTATCCGACGCATGCGCACTGGGATACGTCCACGGACGGCGCATGCGCCGTTCGTTAAAAACGTCAAATACGTGGGGTCACGAGTAATTTACATAAAACACGCCCACCTCTTCCCCATTTGAATTAGGCGCGCTTACGCCGGGACATTTACGCTACGCCGCCATAACTTAGGACGCAAGTGCTTTGAGAATACTGCACTTGCGTCCTAAGTTGCGGCGGCGTAGCGTAAATACGCCCACGAAGAGTTAACCCCGCCCTACGTGAATCTAGGCCACAGTGTTTTCCAATGGCTCTAGTTCACACCATGCAGTCAGGTTCTACATTGGAAACTGACTGCATGGTGTGAACTAGAGCCATTGGAATACATGGAAAACACTGTGGGCTAGATTCTCATAGAAATGCGGCGGCGTAGCGTAAGCCATTTACACTACGCCGCCGCAACTTAACAGAGCAAGTGCCGTATTCTCAAGGCACTTGCTCCGTAAGTTGCGGCGGCGTAGTGTAAATGTTCCAGCGTAAGGCCGCGTAATTCAAAGGGGGCGGCTTGTATTTAAATTAAGCTCGCCCCCGCGTCGATTGAGCTGCACATGCGACGGTCGGGGAAAAATCCCAGTGCGCATGCTCCAGCTCACGTCGGAAAGTGTAGTTGAAACCGACGTCAAAACGACGTGATCGTCACTTACGCAATGCCCTATTCGCGAACGACTTAGTAAAAACAACGTAACCGACGGAAAAAGACGACGCTGACCCGACGCCATACTTAACATGGCAACGACGGAACTTCGTAAGGTTACCCCTCATTATAGCAGGGGTAACCTTACGCTAACGACGTAAACGACGACGGGGCGGCGTAAAAACGTTCGGGAATCGGCGTATTAGGCTCATTTGCATAGGCAAATGAGAAAACAACGTAAAGACCACCTAGTGGCCGGAGTTGTCATTACATCTCCGATCCGACGGTGTAATTGTCACTTACACATAGATACCCATTGAAAAAAACTGCGATACGACGATGTTTCTGAGATACACCGTCGTATCGCAGATGAGAATCTGGCCATGTGCATGCATTTTAAGTGCAGGAAAAAAAAGCACACGGAACTGTACGGAACTGGGTCTGGTGTGAACTGGCCCTTTAACCACTTCAATCCCGGGGGCTACTTCCCCCCCTTCCTGCCCAGGATAATTTGCAGCTTTCAGCGCTCTCACACTTTGAATGACAATTGCGCGGTCATGTTACACTGACTGTACACAAAACTACATTTGTATAATTTTCTTCCCACAAATAGAGATTTATTTTGGTGGTATTTGATCACAACTGTTTTGTTTGTTATTTTCTAAACAAATACATTTTTGAAAGATTTTTTTTCTTTGTTTACGTTATAAAATTCTTCTTCACTGACGGGCACTGATGAGGAGGCACTAATATGTAGAATTGAGGGTCACTGAGAGATAGCACTGATGAGGCAGCACTAATATATAAAATTGATGGGCACTGAGAGGTGGTACTGATTTTCAGCACTGATGGACATTGATAGGTGGCACTGATGGACACTGATGAGGCTTCACTGATGGACACTGATGAGGCTTCACTGATGAACACTGATGAGGCGGCACTAATATATAAAATTGATGGGCACTGAGAGGTGGTACTGATTTTCAGCACTGATGGACATTGATAGGTGGCACTGATGGACACTGATGAGGCTGCACTGATGAACACTGATGAGGCGGCACTAATACATAGAATTGATAGGCACTGAGAGGCGGCACTGATTTTGAGCACTGATGAGCATTGATAGGTGACACTGATGGACACTGATGAGGTGGCACTGAGGAGACACTAATATATTGAATTTATAGGCACTGAGAGGTGGCACTGATTTGCAGCACTGATGGGCATTGATAGGTGGCACTGATGAGGCTGCACTGATGGACACTGATAGAGCGGCACTGATGAGGAGGCACTAATATATAGAAGTGATGGGCACTGAGTTGCGGCATTGATATGCAGCACTGATGGGCACTGATAGGCTACACTGATATGCAGCACTGATGGGCATTAATAGGCGGCACTGATGAGGCTGCATTAATAGGATCTGATGAGGCAGCACTGATGAGGGGGCACCAATATATAGAATTGATGGGCACTGAGCGGTGGCACTGATAGGCGGTACTGATAGACCGCACTGATGAGGAGGTACTGACAGGCATTACTAATGGGCATCTGTGGAGGGCACTGACAGACGTTACCGATGAGCAAGGATTGGCACTATGATGGGCACTGAGTTGCACTTTGATAGACATTGATTGCCGATTTGGGTGGGCACTAACTGGCAGCTGATTGTTACTGATTGTCATTGTAGTGGGCACCTCTGATTGGGGCTGCGCTGATAATCAATGTGCTGATTGTCAGTGCACACCACCCTCTGACAGGAGAGGAAAGCTGATTACCGGCACTTCCTGGTTCAGCTGTGATTGGTCACAGCTGATCACATGGTAAAGAGCCTCCATCAAAGGCTCTTTACCATGATCGGAGATGCGGTGTGTCAAAGTGACACACAAACGATCGATGCGCGCTCCCGCTGGCTTATTATCCTGCTGGATGTCATATGACGCCCAGTCAGGATAACTGAACCACTTCCCGGCCGTCATTTTGCTATAGGCCGGGAGGGAAGTGGTTAATAACAGTCTTCCATTCAGGTATTGCCGGCTGTTGTTGTCCCAGACAGAGTGTATTAGGCATCACTCCGCCTGTGCCAGGAGCCGGCGCTATACAGGAAGCATCAGCTTTCGTGGCTCTGCAGCTCCTTGTTTCCTCCACTGCCAGTTCCAGTCACAATGCTGATACTCTGAGATAGGCAGGTTCGCAACCCGTGATCTTGGCTCGTCAACCCGTCATCCCAGAGCAGGAGGTCGCGGGGCCACATCAGAGGGCTCTGTGGGCCACTGGTTGGGCCCCTGTTAAAAGGCAACATGAGTCAATATAATTTTTGATATTCTCACTCCCTGGAGGACAGGCATATGACCCCAAGTTGGAATGTAACCAATTAGGCCTCTAACTTTGCATAACAAAACCGACGCCGATCTGTCTATGAAAATCATTGATTAACCACTCTGCAAGCAAGCTTCAAAAAGGGCAATGGCTGCCAAGATAATTGATGACAAAGATCAAAAGATCAACAATCTCCTGGAGATGATATGGGCAATACTGACACCTAGAGGTCAATACGACAAGATGGTCAGTAATATAATCTGTTGAGGAAGACTGCCCCGTGAACCATCTGATTCATCCAAAACAGAGTTGGGCTGGCAATGGGGGGGTGGGGGGTTGGATGAGGTGTGACTGAGTTTTTTTTTAAAAAGGGCTGTTTCAACCAAAGAGCTCTCTTTTACCATCTTGAGACCAGCCAACGAGGAGTCTATCTAGAGCAGTGGTTCTCAACCTGGGGGTTGGGACCCACTCGGGGGTCAAATGATGATTTGCCAGGGGTCACCAGATCCTGGGCTGTTCCTGAAGCCCACACTGTTCTCTCAGGAAGGGAGATTGATAAGAGGGGGAGAAACAAAGAAAAGGGGAGAGAAAGGAAAAAAATAGAGAGCAAGAACGACAGTTAGAGGGAAAGATGGGGAAAAAACAAGGAATTAGGATAGAGAGAGATGAAATGAGAACAAAAATGAAAGGGTGGTACATCCTAAAATGTACCATAAGGGGTTTTAATACTTTATGAGTGGAAGGCACTCAGGGAGGGCTAAATGTCCATGGGTTAGGGGCACAAATTACTTGTCTTGCCTTGGGTGCTTTCAACTCATGCTATGAAAATAATTTTACTGTTAGGGGTCCACACAACTTAGGAAATTTTATCAAGGGGTCACAGCACTAGAGGGTTGAAAAACACTGATCTAGAGGATGTGTTAAGTATTTCTGATATTCTGCTGTTTAGTGTGTGATATTAGCATATTCCTATTTTCTTGGGAAATAAATGTAAGATATTGTTTACAAGCAGCAGTGTGTTTTCGTTCATAGATAACCTTATACTACTGTGCTTATCAAAGTCTTAATAGACTAATTATAGACTTTAGACAAGTTAATACATAAATGCAATAGTTATATAGTTTATAGTGGATTGTATATTATTGCATATTTACTTCCGCCCCCCTGTACTAAGCCATTATGTACTTCCTTTGAAGGATTACTGCCCATGTTTGTTTTACCCTGAAATTTAAAACAACCGATCATTTCATAAAAATCATGATACAAACTGATGGGCAGAGGTTCCTTTTAGTGAGAACTGCATTTCCAATCCATTAGTAAATCCAGAGATATAAGCAGCGGAAATGATATGCTTTCCTTTAAACGTTGAACTTGACCCCGACACCTCCTGAGGATCTCTACTGGTCATTGAAGTTTCCCAACACTTAAAAGCCCCTAAAGGAAGGAGCTGTACTCCCCCCTCCTCCGCTCATTCCATATTCTAGATGTCACATAACTATTTGTACTTTGAAACTTATGAGCTCTTTTTATACATTCAAAGCCATCAAAGAACTTTGTAAAAAACAATTTCTGAGAGCTGTCATCATGACGGGATGTATCATTGCTCTGTTTACATTCCGTTTACCTGTACTGTACTGTATAGAAACACGCTTTTCGTCTGATTTCATGTCTTCAGTACCAGGAGAAGGAATGCATTGAGGTGCCCCAGGTTTGGTACAAGTGTTCAGAGAACTTTAAAGTTTGGGTGCCGAACCCGAACTCCACTGACGTCAACGGGAGCTTAAACTTTTAAATGAGGAGGGAAGGGTCATTGATGGAGGTGGGGGAGGGAAGGCTCATCGATGGAGGTGGGGGAGGGAAGGCTCATTGATGGAGGTGAGGAGGGAAGGCTCATTGATGGAGGTGGGGGAGGGAAGGCTCATTGATGGAGGTGGGGGAGGGAATGCTCATTGATGGAGGTGGGGGAGGGAAGGCTCATTGATGGAGGTGGGGAGGGAAGGCTCATTGATGGAGGTGGGGAGGGAAGGCTCATTGATGGAGGTGGGGAGGGAAGGCTCATTGATGGAGGTGAGGAGGGAAGACTCATTGATGGAGGTGGGGGAGGGAAGGCTCATTGATGGAGGTGGGGGAGGGAAGGCTCATTGATGGAGGTGGGAAGGGAAGGCTCATTGATGGAGGTGGGAAGGGAAGGCTCATTGATGGAGGTGGAGAGGGAAGGCTCATTGATAGAGGTGGAGAGGGAAGGCTCATTGATGGAGGTGAGGAGGGAAGGCTCATTGATGGAGGTGGGGAGGGAAGGCTCATTGATGGAGGTGGGGGAGGGAAGGCTCATTGATGGAGGTGGGGAGGGAAGGCTCATTCATGGAGGTGGGGGAGGGAAAGCTTATTGATGGAGGTGGGGGGAGGCTCATTGATGGAGGGGAGAAGGAAAGGCTCATTGATAGAGGTGGGAAGGGAAGGCTCATTGATGTAGGTTGAGAGGGAAGGCTGATTGATGGAGGGGAGGAGGGGAGGCTCATTGCTGGAGGAGGGGAGGGAAGGCTCATTGATGGAGGAGGGGAGGGAAGGCTCATTGATGGAGGTGGGGAGGGAAGGCTCATTGATGGAGGTGGGGAGGGAAGGCTCATTGATGTAGGTGGGGGGAGGCTCATTAATGGAGGTAGGGAGGGAAGGCTCATTCACAGAGTGTCAGGGCACCCATTCTGCGGACTTTGATCTCGCGCACATGCGCAGTAGAACGGCGCGGCCGTGCGTCTCTATTCAGCGCATGCGCACGCACGGTCCGGCGGCGCGGCGCGTGCGGGAGCGCGCGCGCGGCGCGAACACACGCGATCCCGTCGGAGCCAATCACAGTGCTCACCGCCCTATTTACACCTGCCTCTGACACATGGCAGGTTGCTGGTTTGTCATCAGCTCCTGTATGTGTCTCACTGCTGTGAACCTGTTTGTCCTGAACCTTCTGGCTTACCTGTTTGAATCCCTGATCTCGGCCTGCCTTGGACTTTGCTGACCTCTCCAATCCTTGACCCCGGCTTGCATCCTTGGACTTCCGCTGACCTCTCCGATCCTTTGACCCTGGCTTGCATTACTGGACTTCCGTTGATCTCTCTGATCCTTGGCCCACAGCCAGTACCTTGAACTTGTTTTGCCTACTTGGTCCCCTGTTCCTGTTTGTTTCACGGACTGTCTCCTCAGCCTGTCTGCAGATCCTGTGTCCCGGATATCATACTCATCCACCAAGCATCTCCAGGGTCTTCCGGTGCCTTCCTTGATCTACGCCTTGACTCAGTTTCCTGTTTCCGGTACCGGTGCCTCCTGGTGCTGTCACCCCTCTGGTCCCACCACCAGAGGGCGGTCAGCACTGGTTCGCAAGGGTGAGCCGTCCGCAGCATCTCGGCCTTGGTAAGTTCCTTAGACTCTGACACAGAGGTGGGGAGGGAAGGCTCATTGATGGAGGTGGAGGGAAGGCTCATTCATGGAGGTGGAGGGAAGGCTCATTGATGGAGGAGGGGAGGGAAGGCTCATTGATGGAGGTGGGGAAGGAAGGCTCATTGATGGAGGTGGGGGAGGGAAGGCTCATTGATGGAGGTGGGGGAGGGAAGGCTCATTGATGGAGGTGGGGAGGGAAGGTTCGTTGATGGAGGTGGGGAGGGAAGGCTCATTAATGGAGGTGGGGAGGGAAGGTTCATTGATGGAGGTGGGGAGGAAAGGCTCATTGATGGAGGTAGGGGGGGAGGGAAGTCTCATTGATGGAGGTGGGAAGATGACGCTCATTGATGAAGGTGGGGAGGGAAGGTTCATCGATGGAGGTGGAGAGGGAAGACTCATTGATGGAGGTGGGGAGAGAAGGCTCATTGATGGAGGTGGGGAGGGAAAGGCTCATTGATGGAGGTGGGAAGGGAAGGTTTATTGATGGAGGTGGGGGGGCTCATTGATGGAGGTGGATGGGAGGCCCATTGATAGAGGTGGGGAGGGAAGGCTCATTGACAGAGGTGAGGAGGGAAGGCTCTTTGATGGAGGTGGGGAGGAAAAGGCTCATTGATGGAGGTGGGAAGGGAAGGTTTATTGATGGAGGTGTGGGGGCTGATTGATGGAGGTGGAGGGGAGGCCCATTGATAGAGGTGGGGAGGGAAGGCTCATTGATGGAGGTGAGGAGGGAAGGCTCATTGATGAAGGTGGGGAGGGAAGGCTCTTTGATGGAGGTGGAGGAAAGGATTATTGATGAAGGTGGGAGGGAAGGCTCATTGATGGAGGTGGAGAGGGAAGGCACATTGATGGAGGTGGGGAGGGAAGGCACATTGATGGAGGTGGGGAGGGAAGAGCTACTGGAGCTAAAATTGCGCAATTGAGCATCAGAACCGAACCATGGGACAATGGATAAAGTGGCCTGGTCCGAAGAGTTCAGGAATGATTTGAGGAACACAACAATGAGCTGAAAGTGATACCTTGGCCTCCAAATTCTACAGATCTCAATCCAATCGAGCATCTGAGGAATGTGTTGGAAAAACAATTCCGATCCATGGAGGTCCCACCTCACAACTTACAGAACTTAGAGGATCTGCTACTGATTGCTTGGTGCCAGATACCACTGCGTACCTTCAGAGGACAAGTGGAGTCCATGCCTGGGCGGGTTAATATTGGGTGGTCTTAAAGGTATAGCTGAGTGCTTCTTTAGCCATTTATTCACAGTTTGCACATTACAGTCACACACACAAATACAGAAGCTGTTTTTGAGATGTGATCTGGAATAGGAAGCCATTGTGTGTGTAGTTGCTCCGCACCATGTCTGTGCCAAGCGGGCAGATATATTTCCTGCAGCATGTGCCCTCCGGAGCAGACTGTCTGAACGCAGGATAAAGGGGCGCCAGCTGTGAGTTGTACCTGTAAATTCAGCCCACATTTTATCGACTGCTGGGACAACCATGAAACCCGCGGCCCGGCGAACGTCTCCAAAAAACAAGTCTATTAACCGAGTCAGCACAGCGGAAAGACTTGTGAATGGATATTAATATCGTTCTGTCTTCCCTGTACATCTCCCCGGGGACGACACGACTCCATTTCTCAGAGACACATGCCAAGAAAACTCAGAACATCAGCAGGAGAAACAGAGGCAACACAAGGGGACACCTTACTGTTTAAAATACTTAGAGCCGTTCGGCCCATCGCCTCCTGGGTTGTTGGATTAACACATGTCTGTAAATTTTGATTTTTTTTTTGCATTAACCCCTTCAATACCGGGCACTTTCACCCCTTCCTGCCCAGGCCAATTCCCAGCACGGATAGGCTGCACTGATATGCAGGCACTGATGTGGCTGCACTGATCTGTGGCATTGATAGACATCACTGGTGGGCACTGACAGGCAACACTGATGGGCACAGATAGACTTCGCTGGTGGGCACTGACAGGCATCACTGATGGGCACGGATAGGCTGCACTGATGAGGCTACACTGATCTGTGGCATTAATTAACATCACTGGTGATCACTGACAGGCATTACTAATGGGCACTGAAATGTGGCACTGATAGACATCGCTGGTGGGGGGCACTGACAGGCATTACTGATGGGCAGCACTGATGGGTACAGTCGTCAGGATGTCAGGGCTGGGCTCAGTCCTTCCTTCTCTGAGCTGGCCCCTCAGCTGTCGTCTAATTGCCAGCTCTTATCTCTCCACAGTGATTTACCTGTTGATTATTTTCTGCTCGTCAGTTCTGCCTACTTAAGCCGTCAAGCCCAGATGATCTCTGCCTTTGCCTTTGTCAAACACATCCAGAGACTTCTCTCCTGTGTACCTTGCTTGGCTGACTTTCCTTCTGGTTCATGATCCTGTTTGCTGTTCCACTACGCTGATTCTCCAGTTTCCTGATTTCCTGGCCTGTTCTGAAGTACGCTGATCTCTGGCTCCCTGACGTCCTGGCTTGTCTGATTGTCTGTTAGGCCGCGTACACACGACCAAATAAATCCGATCAAATCGGTCTGTCATACCGATTTGATCTGATTTGTGTGCTGGGATATATTGGTTTGTTCGTGTACAAACGATCAAACCAAAATCCCCGCCAGCAGACAGCGCGGTGACGTGGCGGTGACGTTGACGCCGCCACGTCACCGCACCAGGAAGTAAAACACTTCCGCGCATGCGTCGAATCCATTCGACGCATGTGAGGGCAGATATGTCGGACATGTCGGACAGACGGGTTCCCAGCAGACAGATTTTTTAATCTGTCTGCTGGAAAAATATGTCTGTCCGCCCGTACACACGATCAAATTTTTCTGCTGAAACGGTCCGTCGGACCGTTTCCAGCAGATGAATTTTATTGTGTGTACGCGGCCTTACGGTTACCGAACTTTGGCTATGATTTGACCAGGTTGCTCTGTTTACCTTTTACTATTATTTTTATTATTAAACAAGTGTGATTTAACTGTACTTCTGTCTCAGTCTGATGTATGGTCTCTGAGGCCCTGTACACATCGTTCCGCCCGTCGAGGTTCTCTGCCGGCCGTCAGAATCGGCGACCTGCCCGTCGGGAAAGGCAACCAGTCATTAATCCTGACGGGCCGTCGAGCAAATAGAGAACCTGTTCTCTATTTGCTCGACGGGGCTCGCCGAGAGCGTACACACGGCCGAGGTTCTCGGCAGAATGCGGCTCCCAGCGAGGGTCTCGCTGGTTTCTGCCAAGAACCTCGGCCGTGTGTACGGGGCTTGACACAGGACTCTGATTATCAGTATAGATGTCCCTTGTGTGGATTTTCCGTTTATCGTCTCTCCTCTCCTTAAAGGGGTTGTAATGGTAAAAGTGTTTTCACCTTAATGCATTAACTTCTATGCATTAAGGTGAAAAAACTTTAGACGATACCGCCCCCTTGCCTCCCCGTTATAATTACCTGACCCCTCGAAATTCCCGCGCTCGTCTGCGACATCCTCTTCGCCGCTCAGCCTGGCTGTTGATTGGCTAGAGCGGATGGATTGAAAGCAGCGCAGCCATTGGCTGGCACTGCTGTCAATCACATCCAATGATGCGGCGTGCCCAAGTGATACAGTGAGCCTCTGTGGCCCTTCGCTGTATCACAGGAGCGCGCCTGCAAGGACTCCACACAATGTGAGGGAGCTCGCATGAATGTGTGGAGTTCTTGCAGGGAGGACCAGAGACAGCCGCCGAGGAACCCCAGAAGACGTGGATCGGGGCCACTCTGTACAAAATGAGCTGCACAGTGGAAGTAAGTATAACATCTTAATTATTTATTTTATTTATTTCAAAACCCTTTAAAATTACTTTTAATTTTTTTTGTATAATGTAAAAGATTTTATGCCGCGAGAATCGCGATCTGTATTCTAAGTAAAAAAAATGTGATTCTCATTTTGGCCAGAATTGTGCAGCTCTAATGCCCCGTACACACGTTTTTTCCGACGGAATTCCGCTCAAGCTGTCTTGCATGCACACAGTCAGACCAAATTCCGACCGCCAAGAACGCGGTGACATACAAAACACTACGATGAGCCGAGAAAATGTTTATTGTTTCTGAGCATGCGTCGACTTGATTCCAAGCATGCATGGTTTTTAGTGTGCCGGAATTCCATACAGATGAACAGATTTTCCGAAAGGATTTTTTTCGGTCGGAAAAATAGAGAACCTGCTCTCAATCTTGCAACATCAAATCAGCTTAACCCAGTAGTGTCCAAACTTTTTTCAAAGAGGGCCAGATTTGATGAAGTGAGGACCGACCATTTTGCCTGACATTCTTTGAACCATTAAAATTCGGTCTAAGTGTGTTCGTTTCGATCAACTAATACACGGTCCAACAAGAATTCTCTTGCCTTTGTGGCTGTGTGTGGTGGAGAGATGAGCATGGGCGTGTTATTTGGATATACCGTAGTTATCGGCGTATAACACGCACCTTCACTTTAGGAGGGAAGTTTCAGGGGAAAAAATGTAAATAAAAAAACTGTGAAGCAAAATAAGTGTCATTGCCCATTAATGCAGCCCAATCAGTGCCCATCTGCAGTCTTGCCATTGCCATGAATGCAGTCTGATCGATGTCCATCTGCAGTCTTGCCATTGCCATGAATGCAGCCTCTCCATTGCCATGAATGCAGCCTCTCCATTGCCATGAATGCAGCCTCTCCATTGCCATGTATGCAGCCTCTCCATTGCCATGAATTCAGCCTGATCGATGTCCATCTTCAGCCTCGGAGGGAAAGGGGAGGGGGGGCGGGATGAGCACCATAGAGAGAATTTACACAGCAGCCTCTTTAATACAATTTCTCCCGCCTCCTATGATAGACAGAGGAGTCGTCCAATGGCAGCCAGGGAGACGGGACTTCCTATTACAGATGTCGCCGAGTAAACAGGAGATTCTCCTGTGTGTAATTTGACAGCACTTGTTCCCCCTCTCCCTGTCACCTCCGAAGCAGAGCCGATAAATACAGTGGCCCGGATTCACAAAGCACTTACGCCGACGTATCTCCAGATAGGCCGACGTAAGTACAAATGTGCGCCGACGTATCTGTGCGCCAAACCCACAAACTAAGATACGCCTAAAAATAAGATTCAGCCCACTGACGTAACTTTCCTACGCCGGCGTAGAGTGGGCGAATATTTACGCTGGACGCATGTGGCGCTCCTATTGATTTTCGATTCAAATATGCAAATGAGGTAAATACGGCGATTCACAAACATACGTGCGCCCGGCGCATAATATACGCGGTTTGCGTAAGTCGTACGTCGGGCGTAAAGTTATTCCCCATAGATGAGGCGCAACACATGCAAAGGTATGGACCAGCGAACAAAAGCCGTCGAATTTTACGTAGTTTACGTTGTACGTGAATATGGCTGGGCGCACGGGATACGTCCACGTCCTGACACATGTGCAGTTCATTTTAAGTACTTGTCTGGCACCCGGCCCATCATTTGCATGGGGTCACGCTTCATTAACACTTCCACCTACTTCCACTTATGCCTATGAAATATACGCTACGCCGGCGCAGAGTTGGGAGCATTTGTTTGTGAATTCCATGCTTGCCTCTCCGTGCTGCACCGCCGTAACGTAAAAGAGATACGCTACAGCGGCATAAATATGCGCCGATGTATATGAATCCAGGCCAGTATATATCCAAATTACCAGGGGGGGGGGACATTAACCAAAATGCAGGTAAAGGACCTTGCCCCTTTTTGCGATTCGGCACTGCGTCGTTTTAACTGACAATTGCGCGGTCGTGCGACATGGCTCCTAAACAAAATTGGCGTTCTTTTTTCCCCACAAATAGAGCTTTCTTTTGGTGGTATTTGATCACCTCTGCGGTTTTTATTTTTTGCGCTATAAACAAAAATAGAGTGACAATTTACTTTTTGCTATAATAAATATCCCCCAAAAATATATAAAAAACATTTTTTTTCCTCAGTTTAGGCCGATACGTATTCTTCTACATATTTTTGGTAAAAAAAATCGCAATAAGCGTTTATCGGTTGGTTTTCGCAAAATTTATAGCGTTTACAAAATAAGGGATAGTTTTATTGCATTTTTATTAATCATTTTTTTTTTTACTACTAATGGCGGCGATCAGCGATTTTTTTCGTGACTGCGACATTATGGCGGACACTTCGGACAATTTTGACACATTTTTGGGACAATTGTCATTTTCGCAGAAAAAAATGCATTTAAATTGCATTGTTTACTGTGGAAATGACAGTTGTAGTTTGGGAGTTAACCACAGGGGGCGCTGTGAATTTGAGTGTTCCCTGTGTGTGTGTTTACAACTGTAGGGGGGGTGTGGCTGTAGGTGTGACGTCATCTAATCAAATATTTAGACAGTGTTTGGTTTATACCTCCCATTGGCGCGGCTTTGCTTTTGTTTTTTTATATGTGTCCTAGTGTTATCACACGACAGCTGCAGCCTTAAAAACATCAACGGTTTTTTATATGTATATTTTTTTGAATTAGCGCAGTTTTTTGTTTATTATTGTGACGTCATCGATTGCGTCCCCCTATTACAGGGATGACGCGATTGATGCTGCGGCCACAGTGAAGCACGTGGAAGCAGTGTTTACACACGGCTCTCCCCGTTCTTCAGCTCCAGGGACGGATCGCCGCACTGCAGCAGCGATCGGGTCCACGAGTCCCGCGGTCCCGTTCCTGGAGCTTCGGACCGGGTCACGGGCGCGCGCCGCGGGCGCGCGCCCGTGACCCACGGCTGGGTACTAAAATCAACGTATATATACGTTGATGTGCCCAGCCGTGCCATTCTGCCGACGTAAATGTGCAGTAGGCGGTCCTTAAGTGGACCGGGGGCTGCAATCCCCCGGGCCGGACTTTGGACATGCCTGGTTTAACCTAAATCCAGATCTCCCAAATATCTCATTACAGATCATGGAGCACAAAAAGATCCCCAAAAATTCCCACGAAGAGCATTCTGTTGGATGTTTTCCTTTAAAGTCGTCCTGTGACCCGATATGATATACACAACGTGACATTGGCATATAAGCACTGCATCGTTTTATGGAATCAATAGTAAGGCACGTGGTAAAGATTGTATTTTTATCACAGGAAAATAAAGATTTTATAGGAATGCCGAGGCCATAGCATTGCTCCAAGGTTGGTTTCCTTCTCTGGAGATACTTTGTAAACCTAAAAAGGCGATATATTTCTTTTCTTTCTGAAATCCCAACAAGGCGCATTTTGCAGGTGTCAGCACGCTCTGCGGGGGTACGAGGGAACGCTGACCTCCCCGCTCCGCTACGGGAGCATTCTAATTAATTACCGAACCGCCACGTGGTCTCGTTATGACATGTGTAGAACACGCAGAATACAGAAAAGGCTACAGAAGAGCTGACGTGGCGTTCTTACCATCGGGTCCGAAGGGAACACCTGGATTTGTTCTGGAAATCCATCTACCAAGAATCACAGCCTTCATTTAAAGAGATATTCCCTAAAAAAATATACATATAAATATAAAGGGCCAGATTCTCAAAAGAGATACGACGGTTTATCTCAGATACACCGTCGTACCGCAGTTTTTTTTAATGGGTATCTATGCCTGTGATTCTTAGAAGCACTTACCCATAGATACACTAAAGATCTGACAGGTGTGTATTGATGTATGTTGTACGCACTTGAGTACTGTATGTCGTTTGTTGTTGTTTTGTTTCTTTCTCTTGTATGTTGTGAAATACCCTAATAAAAAAAACTTAAAAAAAACTTAAAAAAAAAAAAAAAAAAAAGATCTGACAGGTGTAAAGCAATTACACAGTCGGATCTAAGATGTAATGACAACGCCGGCCGCTAGGTGGCCTTTACGTTGTTTTCTCATTTGCCTATGCAAATGAGCCTAATACGCCGATTCCCGAACGTTTTTGCGACGCGGCGACGTAGTTTACGTAGGTTGCGTACGCGTAAGGTTACCCCTGCTGTATGAGGGGTATGTTTCCGAAGTGCCGTCGTTGCCATGTTAAGTATGGCGTCGGGTCAGCGTCGTCTTTTTCCGTCGGTTACGTCGTTTTACTAAGTCGTTCGCGAATAGGGAATTGCGTAAGCGACGAACGCGTCGTTTTGACGTCGGTTTCAACGACGCTTTCCGACGTGAGCTGGAGCATGCGCACTGGGCTTTTTTCCCGGCCGGCGCATGCGCACTTCGTTTGACGCGGGGGCGCGCTTAATTTAAATACAGCACGCCCCCTCCTTCAGTATTTGAGATAAGCGGCCTTACGACGCCGCATTTACGCTACGCCGCCGAAAATTACGAAGCAAGTGTTTTAAGAATACGGCACTTGCTCCAGTAATTTGCGTAGATGTAGTTTAACTGCGATACGATACGCAACGCCGCCAGATACGCCATTTTTTGAGAATCTGGCCCAATATGATTTGTGCCGGGCATTTTCCTTAGTTTTTTTTATTATTATTCTGCAGCCTGTACCCGGTTCTATCATTACTTCCTATATTAGAATGTCACCTAAAGGACTAGTTCAAGGGTCTCCAAACTGTGGCCCGAGGGCCAGATGTGGCCCTTTGCTAGCCTTTATCTGGCCCTTGGGGCATAATTCCTCCCATTGACTCCAACAATGGGGCACTATATTATCCACTGATACCAATCATGGAATACTATTCCTCCTACTTATAGGGGGAATTCTCCTCTTCCTATTGACCACCAACCCTGAGGACATATTTGTTCTCACTGATGCCGGGCCCGTGACTTTTTCTTCCCTTGCTGGCCCCAATCCGGCCCTCCTAAAGTCTGAAGGGCAATAAAGTGGCCCTTTGTTTGAAAGGTTTGGAGACCCCTGGACTAGTTATAGCAATAAAAAAATAATGGGCCGATAAAAAAAAAAAGCAGCTTTTATGTCTCTCACAGTACCTCTTTTCTGCCACTAGATGTCCTCAGTCTCCCAGCATTATTCAACTTCCTGTGAGCTGAGGCTGTCATGGACCCGCCTCCAGCCTCTGACTGGACAGTGCAAGGAGAAGCAGCGCAGTGATTGATGAGCTCATCTTCCCTGTCACTCTGATCTCCTCTTCTATCAAGCATACTCCTTGTGTCAATGCAATAACTAATTGGCTCTTTTGTGCCGTTTCTCCCTCAACTTGAGCTCTGCCCCTATTTCTTAAAGGTGTTGTAAACCCTTGTGTTTTTTCACCTTAAAGGGGTTGTAAAGGTACAATTTTTTTTTCCTAAATATCTTCCTTTACCTTAGTGCAGTCCTCCTCACTTACCTCATCCTTCCATTTTGCTTTTAAATGTCCTTATTTCTTCTGAGAAATCCTCACTTCCTGTTCTTCTGTCTGTAACTCCACACAGTAATGCAAGGCTTTCTCCCTGGTGTGGAGTGTCGTGCTCGCCCCCTGCCTTGGACTACAGGCAGGGCCGTCTTAATGAGCGGACACACCTGGGCACAGCCCAGGGGCCCCTGCACTTTCCTGTCCCCTTGTAAACATGTTCTACTACTCATTCTTGCTTAGGGGGTGAATTTATATATTTTTCTGGGCCCCATCAGTTCAATAGCAGGCCCAGAAGGTGGGAGCTGAGGGACTATTTTCTCATTTTCGGGTGGATGGACACTAGTCAGTGCTCTAGGTTAGAGTTCCTGGCTGCAGGGCTAGCCCCTCCCTCAATAGAGGTCCATGGCAGTGGCTTGTCTCTGTGTGCCGTCCTGGAGGGAGAGAAGAGGAGCCCTCCATGCACATGGAGGAGAAGTGCCAGCCGCTGCAGCCGAGTCCTGAATATGCCTGTCACAGGATCTCTTCCCCTCACACAGATCCTCGGTGTCTGAGAGCTGCAGGGAGATGTGTGGGGGAGGGGGGCTGATGTCATCCTATCCTGCAGGAGCCCGGAAGGAGGGAAGTCTGCCATGCTGGGAGGAGGGAAGTCTGCCATGCTGGGAGGAGGGAAGTCTGCCATGCTGGGAGGAAGGAGATCCGCCATGCTGGGAGGAGGGAAGTCTGTCATGCTGGGAGGAGGGACATCTGCCATGCTGGGAGGAAGGAGATCCGCCATGCTGGGAGGAGGGAAGTCTGCCATGCTGGGAGGAAGGAGATCCGCCATGCTGGGAGGAGGGAAGTCTGCCATGCTGGGAGGAAGGAGATCCGCCATGCTGGGAGGAGGGAAGTCTGTCATGCTGGGAGGGGGGAAGTCTGACATGCTGGGAGGAGGGAAGTCTGACATGCTGGGAGGAGGGAAGTCTGCCATGCTGGGAGGAGGGACATCTGCCATCCTGGGAGGAGGGACATCTGCCATGCTGGGAGGAGGGACATCTGCCATGCTGGGAGGAGGGAAGTCTGCCATGCTGGGAGGAGGGGAGTCTGCCATGCTGGGAGGAGGGACGTCTGCCATGCTGGGAGGAGGGACGTCTGCCATGCTGGGAGGAGGGACGTCTGCCATGCTGGGAGGAGGGACGTCTGCCATGCTGGGAGGAGGGAAGTCTGCCATGCTGGGAGGAGGGAAGTCTGCCATGCTGGGAGGAGGGACATCTGCCATACTGGGAGGAGGGAAGTCTGCCATACTGGGAGGAGGGAAGTCTGCCATGCTGGGAGGAGGGGAGTCTGCCATGCTGGGAGGAGGGACGTCTGCCATGCTGGGAGGAGGGACTTCTGCCATGCTGGGAGGAGGGACATCTGCCATGCTGGGAGGAGGGACATCTGCCATGCCTGGAGGAGGGACGTCTGCCATGCTGGGAGGAGGGAAGTCTGCCATGCTGGGAGGAGGGAAGTCTGCCATGCTGGGAGGAGGGAAGTCTGCCATGCTGGGAGGAGGGACAACTGCCATGCTGGGAGGAGGGACATCTGCCATGCTGGGAGGAGGGAAGTCTGCCATGCTGGGAGGAGGGAAGTCTGCCATGCTGGGAGGAGGGACATCTGCCATGCTGGGAGGAGGGACATCTGCCATGCTGGGAGGAGGGACATCTGCCATGCTGGGAGGAGGGACGTCTGCCATGCTGGGAGGAGGGAAGTCTGCCATGCTGGGAGGAGGGAAGTCTGCCATGCTGGGAGGAGGGAAGTCTGCCATGCTGGGAGGAGGGACAACTGCCATGCTGGGAGGAGGGACATCTGCCATGCTGGGAGGAGGGAAGTCTGCCATGCTGGGAGGAGGGACATCTGCCATGCTGGGAGGAGGGACATCTGCCATGCTGGGAGGAGGGAAGTCTGCCATGCTGGGAGGAGGGACATCTGCCATGCTGGGAGGAGGGACATCTGCCATGCTGGGAGGAGGGACATCTGCCATGCTGGGAGGAGGGAAGTCTGCCATGCTGGGAGGAGGGACATCTGCCATGCTGGGAGGAGGGACATCTGCCATGCTGGGAGGAGGGAAGTCTGCCATGCTGGGAGGAGGGAAGTCTGCCATGCTGGGAGGAGGGAAGTCTGCCATGCTGGGAGGAGGGACATCTGCCATGCTGGGAGGAGGGACATCTGCCATGCTGGGAGGAGGGACGTCTGCCTTGCTGGGAGGAGGCAAGTCTGCCATGCTGGGAGGAGGGAAGTCTGCCATGCTGGGAGGAGGGACATCTGCCATGCTGGGAGGAAGGAGATCCGCCATGCTGGGAGGAGGGAAGTCTGCCATGCTGGGAGGAGGGACATCTGCCATGCTGGGAGGAAGGAGATCTGCCATGCTGGGAGGAGGGAAGTCTGCCATGCTGGGAGGAGGGAAGTCTGCCATGCTGGGAGGAGGGACATATGCCATGCTGGGAGGAGGGACATCTGCCATGCTGGGAGGAGGGACATCTGCCATGCTGGGAGGAGGGAAGTCTGCCATGCTGGGAGGAGGGAAGTCTGCCATGCTGGGAGGAGGGACATCTGCCATGCTGGGAGGAGGGACATCTGCCATGCTGGGAGGAGGGACATCTGCCATGCTGGGAGGAGGGACGTCTGCCATGCTGGGAGGAGGGAAGTCTGCCATGCTGGAAGGAGGGAAGTCTGCCATGCTGGGAGGAGGGAAGTCTGCCATGCTGGGAGGAGGGACATCTGCCATGCTGGGAGGAGGGAAGTCTGCCATGCTGGGAGGAGGGACATCTGCCATGCTGGGAGGAGGGAAGTCTGCCATGCTGGGAGGAGGGAAGTCTGCCATGCTGGGAGGAGGGACATCTGCCATGCTGGGAGGAGGGACATCTGTCATGCTTAGGGTTGCCACCTTTTCCTCAAGCCAAACCCGAACACGCCACTACATATGGTGGGTGTGGCCATATTGAGGGAGGGGCCTCACGAGGCATGATTAAATTAAACAAAATAATTATTTTACCTATAAAATATGCTTACTTTGCTGTGCCACAAGTAAGAGTCTCACTGACATGAATAAACCTTAGCACAATCATTTAAAAAAAAATAAAACTCTTCCATTACTACAGAGGTAAGTGCAGTGGAGATCAGGGGCATTAGTTCACCTTTTAATTTTCATTAAGTACAGAGGGTATTACAGTATGTGCAGGGAGGGAGTGCAGAATTTACAACAGTATATACAAGAGTGTGGCGCGTATGTTGGTATGTGTAGGAAAGGAGTGCAAAGTGTAAGACAGTATGTACAGGAAATGAGTGCAGAGGGTAGGTATTACTTGCAGGAAAGGAGTGAAGTGGGTGTAACAGTGACCGAGAGGAGAGGAGTGCGAGGGTATGATGGGGGCAGTATGAACAGGAGAGGAGTGTGGAGGGTATGACAGTGGGCAGTATGTACAGGAGAGGAGTGTGGAGGGTATGACAGTGGGCAGTATGTACAGGGAGGAGTGTGGAGGGTATGACAGTGGGCAGTATGTACAGGAGAGGAGTGTGGAGGGTATGATGGGGGCAGTATGTACAGGAGAGGAGTGTGGAGGGTATGATGGGGGCAGTATGAACAGGAGAGGAGTGTGGAGGGTATGATAGTGGGCACTATGTACAGGAGAGGAGTGTGGAGGGTATGATAGTGGGCACTATGTACAGGAGAGGAGTGTGGAGGGTATGACAGTGGGCAGTATGTACAGGAGAGGAGTGTGGAGGGTATGACAGTGGGCAGTATGTACAGGAGAGAAGTGTGGAGGGTATGATGGGGGCAGTATGTACAGGAGAGGAGTGTGGAGGGTATGATGGGGGCAGTATGAACAGGAGAGGAGTGTGGAGGGTATGATAGTGGGCACTATGTACAGGAGAGGAGTGTGGAGGGTATGATAGTGGGCAGTATGTACAGGAGAGGAGTGTGGAGGGTATGACAGTGGGCAGTATGTACAGGAGAGGAGTGTGGAGGGTATGACAGTGGGCAGTATGTACAGGAGAGGAGTGTGGAGGGTATGACAGTGGGCAGTATGTACAGGAGAGGAGTGTGGAGGGTATGATGGGGGCAGTATGAACAGGAGAGGAGTGTGGAGGGTATGACAGTGGGCACTATGTACAGGAGAGGAGTGTGGAGGGTATGATAGTGGGCACTATGTACAGGAGAGGAGTGTGGAGGGTATGATAGTGGGCAGTATGTACAGGAGAGGAGTGTGGAGGGTATGACAGTGGGCAGTATGTACAGGAGAGGAGTGTGGAGGGTATGACAGTGGGCAGTATGTACAGGAGAGGAGTGTGGAGGGTATGACAGTGGGCAGTATGTACAGGAGAGGAATGTGGAGGGTATGATGGGGGCAGTATGAACAGGAGAGGAGTGTGGAGGGTATGACAGTGGGCACTATGTACAGGAGAGGAGTGTGGAGGGTATGACAGTGGGCACAATGTATAGGAAAATTTAAAGCATCGCTTAGGATACCAAAAAAAATCGTGCTAACTTTAGTGTTTTTTTTTAATGAATGAAACAGTTTATTTCCAAAAAAAAACCACGTTTGAAAAATTGCTGCGCAAATACAGTACCGTGCTAGAGCTGCACAATTAATCGTTAAAAAATTGTGATGTCGATTCAACCCCCCTGACATCTCCAATGCAGAGTTTGCTGATTCTTTCATATAACAAGTGGAGAGACTTTCAGCTGTCAAAAGAAAATATCTGGACAGTCTGCTAAGTTAGCAGGAAACATTGTAACTAACACTTTCTTCATAGATCAAAGGGATAAACTTCTGTGTGTAAAGAAAATATCCGGGCAGTCTGCCAAGTTTGTAAACAACATGAAACATTGTAACCAACTTCCTTTTTAGATCAAACTTCTGTGTGTAAATGCAAGAAATGTAACCACTTAAAGTCCAACACTTGTTAAAAAGCAATATTTTTTGCTAGAAAATTACTTGGAACCACCAAACATTATATATATATTAGCAGAGACAAAAATGGGAATTGCTGCAATATTTTATGTCACACTGCATTTGCCCACTTCATTGAATAATAAAAACCATAAAAACAAAACAGTAAAGTTAGTCCATTTTTTTTTTCATTTTAATGTGAAAGATGATGTATCTCCAGAACCATAAATGATAGCCATCCCATATTTTGACCAGTTGTGGGGTAGGTCTTCAACTGACTACCCCCCAAATGTGGGGTTTCTGTGACCTCTGGTCATCGAGCTACAACCCCCGCTCCATCAGCCCCTCTGTTAATCCGGCCCTGTATGGAGGGGGGGCAGGACTGTATGTATGGCTGTGGATGGTATATGGAGGGGGGGGCAGGACTGTATGTATGGCTGTGGATGGTATATGCAGGGGGGGCAGGACTGTATGTATGGCTGTGGATGGTATGGAGGGGGGGCAGAACTGTATATACGGCTGTGGATGGTAATGGTATATGCAGGGGGGGCAGAACTGTATGTTTAGTGTATGGTGGGGGTAGTGTATGGTCCGCCCATCCACCCACCTCCATGTGTATTCTGTAGCCAGTCAGAGAAGAGCTGAGCACTCTGTGTCCCATGTGTCCTCTTCCACTCTGCAGCACACAATGCAGACGGAGGCGCGCCGGAGGGAGGGAGGGGGAGGGGCTAGCACAGTGAGAAGTTGCACACATGTTTACAGCCCGGCCGGGGGGCTAACAGAGAGCATTGCTGCGGGCGGCACACCTTCTACTAACACTCAGGCAAGCTGGTGGAGCCGGGGATGTGCAGCTCTGTTGCGGCCGGGCCAGGATGGACAGCTAAAAAAAAAAAAAAAATTTTTTTTTTTTTAAATGTGCCCGGGTTTCAGGAGGCTTCAAAACCGGGCACATGTGTCCAAACCCGGACTGTCCGGGTCAAAACCGGACAGGTGGCAACCCTAGTCATGCTGGGAGGAGGGACATCTGCCATGCTGGGAGGAGGGACGTCTGCCATGCTGGGAGGAGGGAAGTCTGCCATGCTGGGAGGAGGGAAGTCTGCCATGCTGGGAGGAGGGACATCTGCCATGCTGGGAGGAAGGAGATCCGCCATGCTGGGAGGAGGGAAGTCTGCCATGCTGGGAGGAGGGACATCTGCCATGCTGGGAGGAGGGACATCTGCCATGCTGGGAGGAGGGACATCTGCCATGCTGGGAGGAGGGACGTCTGCCATGCTGGGAGGAGGGAAGTCTGCCATGCTGGGAGGAGGGAAGTCTGCCATGCTGGGAGGAGGGACGTCTGCCATGCTGGGAGGAGGGACATCTGCCATGCTGGGAGGAGGGAAGTCTGTAATGCTGGGAGGAGGGAAGTCTGTAATGCTGGGAGGAGGGAAGTCTGCCATGCTGGGAGGAGGGACATCTGCCATGCTGGGAGGAGGGACATCTGCCATGCTGGGAGGAGGGACATCTGCCATGCTGGGAGGAGGGACGTCTGCCATGCTGGGAGGAGGGAAGTCTGCCATGCTGGGAGGAGGGAAGTCTGCCATGCTGGGAGGAGGGACATCTGCCATGCTGGGAGGAGGGACATCTGCCATGCTGGGAGGAGGGAAGTCTGCCATGCTGGGAGGAGGGACATCTGCCATGCTGGGAGGAGGGACATCTGCCATGCTGGGAGGAGGGAAGTCTGCCATGCTGGGAGGAGGGAAGTCTGCCATGCTGGGAGGAGGGACATCTGCCATGCTGGGAGGAGGGACATCTGCCATGCTGGGAGGAGGGACGTCTGCCATGCTGGGAGGAGGGAAGTCTGCCATGCTGGGAGGAGGGAAGTCTGCCATGCTGGGAGGAGGGACATCTGCCATGCTGGGAGGAGGGAAGTCTGCCATGCTGGGAGGAGGGAAGTCTGCCATGCTGGGAGGAGGGACGTCTGCCATGCTGGGAGGAGGGACATCTGCCATGCTGGGAGGAGGGAAGTCTGCCATGCTGGGAGGAGGGACATCTGCCATGCTGGGAGGAGGGACATCTGCCATGCTGGGAGGAGGGACATCTGCCATGCTGGGAGGAGGGACGTCTGCCATGCTGGGAGGAGGGACATCTGCCATGCTGGGAGGAGGGACATCTGCCATGCTGGGAGGAGGGACATCTGCCATGCTGGGAGGAGGGACGTCTGCCATGCTGGGAGGAGGGAAGTCTGCCATGCTGGGAGGAGGGAAGTCTGCCATGCTGGGAGGAGGGACATCTGCCATGCTGGGAGGAGGGACATCTGCCATGCTGATGAGAACAGATGAGGTTAGTAAACTTATTAGGAAGGGAGAATTGTGTAGAGACTGAGCTGGGTGGGTGTAATGATTGTGCCAGGGGAGAGACTGCTGCTCAACTCCACCCCCCATGCAATGTGCTCTCTTGTGCCCACTATGTCATGTGCTGTGCCGTTCCTCCACTATTGTGCAGTTCCTACCATGTAATGTGCATTGCCCACAATGCCATGTGCTTTGCCCACCATGTAATGTGCTATGCCATGCAGTGCCCACCATGTAATTTGCTGTGTTGTGCCAACCATGTCATGTGCTGCACTATTCAGTGCCTACCATGTAATGTGTTGTACACACCAGGTAATGTGCTGTGTCGTGCCCACCATGTAATGTGCTGTCATGTGCTGTGCCCACTAATGTGCAGTTTCTACCATGTAATGTGCATTGCCCACAATGCCATGTGCTTTGCCCACCATGTAATGTGATATGCCATGCAGTGCCCACCATGTCGTGCAGGTCCCACTATGTAATTTGCTGTGTTGTGCCCACCATGTCATGTGCTGCACTATTCAGTGCCTACCATGTTATGTGCTGTGCCCACTAATGTGCAGTTTCTACCATGTAATGTGCATTGCCCACAATGCCATGTGCTTTGCCCACCATGTAATGTGCTATGCCATGCATTGCCCACCATGTCGTGCAGGTCCCACTATGTAAATTTTTGTGCAGTGCGCACCATGTCATGTGCTGTGTCGTGCCCACCATGTAATGTGCTGTCATGCAGTGCCCACCGTGTCATGGGCAGTGCCCACCATGTAATGTGCAGTGCCCACTGTGTGCATGTGTTGTGTTGTGTCCACCATGTAATGTGCTGTATTGTGCAATGCCAACCATGCATTGTGCTGTTCCGTGCTCACCGTTGAATGTGTTGTGCCTGCCCACCATGTAATGTGCTTTGCTTTTACCCCTCCCCATGTAACATACTATGCTGCCCCGCCCCCCCCCCCCCCAGTCTCCCTCTCTCTATTCCCCTTTTTCTCCCTCCCTCCCTCTCTCTATTTAAATTTTTTATCAAAAAATAAGTGTTTTCATTGTATTTATTTTCATAAAAAGGCCCACCAAAATCCTCAGCACCAGACCCACAATGCTCTTAATCTGACCCTTCCGACTGCTCTCTTTCTTCCCCGATGTCAGTGTTTGGCGGAGTGATCTGTAAAGTGCTGCGGCTGCTCTTCTTTTTCAGGTGGCGGGACTGAAGTGAGAGAGCTGACAGAGAGGGAGCAGTAATACGAATACGAGCGGAGCGGCGGTGGCGGCGGGTAGCGCGGCACACACTGAGCAGCACATAGTGAGTAAGGTGTCACACCCGTTGTGATATCCTAAAAGAATCATCCAAAGTCCTCACAGTGCCTTCTAATATTTTATAGTTTTAGGATAATCCTCCACACAGGACAGCGGGGGCTCTGCGGCTTTGTCACCGTGTGTCACATGGCTGGCGCTGACTTTGCTGTGAATGTGATGTGGGGTACAATCTGTAACACAGGACAGCTATACATGAAGAAAGTCAGCACCCAACAGCCATGTGACGCAATGTGACCCCCGCTGTCCGTCTATGTGGCTCCAAGGAGCCGGCATGTTTATATTTTATATCTTCAGGTCTGAACATGAGATTCCCGCCATGAAATGAAGAAACGGAGAACATCACAAAGTGCCCTCAAGCAGCTCCCCCGAGTAGAAAAGATTATTTCTCCTAATAACTCTCCATCATCTCTCCACCGTCTCTCCACCGTCTCTCCATTATCTCTCCACCGTCTCTCCACCGTCTCTCCATTATCTCTCCACCGTCTCTCCACCGTCTCTCCACCGTCTCTCCATTATCTCTCCACCGTCTCTCCACCGTCTCTCCATTATCTCTCCACCGTCTCTCCACCGTCTCTCCATTATCTCTCCACCGTCTCTCCATCATCTCTCCATCATCTCTCCACCGTCTCTCCATCATCTCTCCACCGTCTCTCCATCATCTCTCCACCGTCTCTCCATCATCTCTCCACCGTCTCTCCTAAACCTCTTCAACAGCTAATTGATAAGAGGGAGATCTTCTTCTAATGAACCCAAGACGTAATGGACTCTGTCATGCTCAAGTTTCTTGACTTTACGTTACGAGGAGCTTCAAAAACAAACGATCAGTGGCCTGACCTTCTGATCTGAAATGTAGGTCCACCTTAATCTCTAAATCTGTCCTTTATTCAACCAAATTGATTTGAGACGATACACAATATGGCCCAAATATGTTGCCCCCCCCCCCCTCCCAATCATGGAGTTTGGGTGTCTCCAGTGAAGGATCCTGGTACTATTCCATCATACAAAGACATTGGAGACAATTGAGCTCTTCCAACCTTGGGGTAAGAGTTTGGTGAAGACCCTTTTCTATTCCAGCATTCCTGTGCCCCCCACCCCATGTGTACAAAACCAGCTCCATAAAGACACGGTGTGACCAGTTTGGCGTGGAGGTACTCGAGTGTCCTGCACAGAGCCCTGACCTCATCCCTACTGAACACCTTTGGGATGAATTGGAATTGTGAGCCAGCTCCATAAAGACTTGGTGTGACCAGTTTGGTGTGGAGGACCCCAGGCGTCCTTCAGAGAGTTCTGACCTCATCCCTACTGAACACACCTTCGGGATGAATCGGAACACCAATTGTGAGCCAGGTCTTCTCATCCAACATCAGTACCTGGGATGTCCTGGTAATACTTCAACGTAGAAAGACATTGAAGACAATTGTGCTCTTCCAACCTTGGGGTAACAGTTTGGTGAAGACCCTTTTCTGTTCCAGCATGACTGTCCCCCTGTGTACAGGAGGAGGAACTTGAGTGTCCTGCACAGAGCCCTGACCTCATCCCAAATGAACACCTTTGACCTCAACCCTACCAAACAGAACAACTTTCTTCCAACATCAGTACCTGACCTCACAACTGGGCACAAATTCCCTCAGACACCCCCAAAATCTTGTCATGTGGTTTGGCCAGTTTGGTGTGGAGGAACTTGAGTGTCCTGCACAGAGCCCTGACCCCAACCCTACTGAACACCTTTGGGATGAATTGGAATTGTGAGCCAGCTCCATAAAGACTTGGTGTGACCAGTTTTGTGTGGAGGACCCCAGGCGTCCTTCAGAGAGTTCTGACCTCAACCCTACTGAACACACCTTCGGGTCCGAATTGTGAGCCAGATCTTCTCATCCAACATCAGTACCTGGGATGTCCTGGTAATACTCCAACATAGAAAGACATTGAAGACAATTGTGCTCTTCCAACCTTGGGGTAACAGTTTGGTGAAGACCCTTTTCTGTTCCAGCATGACTGTCCCCCTGTGTACAGGAGGAGGAACTTGAGTGTCCTGCACGGGGCCCTGACCTCATCCCAAATGAACACCTTTGACCTCAACCCTACCAAACAGAACAACTCTATTCCAACATCAGTAGCTGACCTTACAACTGGGCACAAATTCCCTCAGACACCCCCAAAATCTTGTCATCTGGTTTGGCCAGTTTGGTGTGGAGGAACTTGAGTGCCCTGCACAGAGCCCTGACCTCAACACTTTTGGGATGAATTGGAACAACGATTGTGAGCCAGGTCTTCTCATCCAACATCAGTACCTGGGACATCCTGTTATTACTCCAACATAGAAAGATATTGTAGAAAATTGTGCTCTTCCAACCTTGTGGTAACAGTCTGGTGAAGACCCTTTTCTTTTCCAGCATGACTGTCCCCCTGTGTACAGAGCCAGCTCCATAAAGACACGGTGTGACCAGTTTGGTCTGGAGAAACTTGAGTGTCCTGCACAGAGTCCTGACCTCAACCCTACTGAACGCCTTTGTGTTAATGAATTGGAATGAGCCGGGTCTTCTCAACCAACATCAGCACCTGACTTCACAAATGGGCACAAATTCCCACAGACATCCTCCAATATGTTTTAGTCCCAAAGGTAGGGGGGGGGGGGGACTCCATATTAAAGTGGTTGTAAACCCACAAATAAAATAAAAAACCTGCATGACAAAGGCATAATGAGCTAGCATGCATAGCACGTTTTTGGGATTCCCAACAAGTTCATCAAAGAAAGGGGCAATGAATGGCCCTGAAATGCGTAACTGTGCCCACAGGTCTGACCTCATCCCAGCCGCTTCCCTGGTGAGCTCTGCATATGGCAGGGATATGCAATTAGCGGACCTCCAGCTGTTCCAAAACTACAATTCCCATGAGGCATAGCAAGACTCTGATAGCCACAAGCATGAACCCAAAGGCTGAGACATGATGGGACTTGTAGTTCTGGCATATGGCCTACATCTGCTTCCTGGCATTACTTCACAACATCTTCCCTGACCAGCTCCGGACTATCCCTTGGGACTGCCCAGCAGCGCCCCCCATGGTAGGATGACAAGATTATTCTCATTTTATCACGGGAGAGCATTTGGGGGTCTTTTATTTTTTATCAATAAATCTACACCCCTTGTTGTTTTCTATCCTTGCAGTATTCGGGGTGCACATGTTCTCTCCCATACTCTGAGATAAAAGCAATTGTAAAGGTAAAAAACACAAACATGTCTATACTAACCTGCTCTATGAAAATGGAACTACACAGATCGGCCCCCAAACCGCCTCTTCGCGGGTCCTCGCCGGCACTCCTGGCCCCTCCTCTCTGTCCAGTGCCCCCATGGGAGGCCGCTTCAAATAAGGCACCCCCCTCCCCCCCCCTTTGCTACTGGCTTTGACTGACAGGACTGGGTTCCAATGGCTCCCGGTGCCCCAGCAAAGCCAACGAGACCTAGAAGTGAGGGGAGAGGAGTGCCGGATCGAATGAGTGCTCAGGTAAGTATAGGGGGGGGGGATGCTGAGCTCTAAACAGGGCTATTACTAGGCAAACTAGGCAGCCACCTAGGGCACACTGCTTCCTAGAGCGCCCGGCCACTGGTGTTCCTACTCTCTGCAGCAAGCCACTAAGTCTCAGCATCAGCAGGCAAACGCCGCTCTGTTCGCACATCGTGTCAGAGGCGCAGAGGACTGTGTCTGTGTCCCGAATAATTGGAAGCGAGCAAACATTTATTGATGGGTGCTGGTGAGGCTGCATTGATGGGCGCTGGTGAGGCTGCATTGATGGGCGCTGGTGAGGCTGCATTGATGGGCGCTGGTGAGGCTGCATTGATGGGCGCTGGTGAGGCTGCATTGATGGGCGCTGGTGAGGCTGTATTGATGGGTGCTAGTGAGGCTGTGTTGATGGGTGCTAGTGAGGCTGTGTTGATGGGCGCTGGTAGGCTGTATTGATGGGTGCTGGTGAAGCTGTAATGATGGGTTCTGGTAGGCTGTATTGATCGGCGCTGGTGAGACTATATTGATGGGCGCTGGTGAAGCTGTAATGATGGGCGCTGGTAGGCTGTATTGATGGGCGCTGGTAGGCTGTATTGATGGGCGTTGGTGAGACTATATTGATGGGCGCTGGTGAAGCTGTAATGATGGGCGCTGGTAGGCTGTATTGATGGGCGCTGGTAGGCTGTATTGATGGGCGCTGGTGAGGCTTTATTGATGGGCGCTGGTGAAGCTGTATTGATGGACGCTGGTGAAGCTGTAATGATGGGCGCTGGTAGGCTGCATTGATGGGCGCTGGTAAGGGTGTATTGATGGGCGCTGGTAAGGGTGTATTGATGGGCGCTGGTGAGGCTGTATTGATGGGCGCTGGTGAGGCTGCATTGATGGGAGCTGGTGAGGCTTTATTGATGGGCGCTGGTAGGCTGTATTGATGGGTGCTGGTGAAGCTGTAATGATGGGCGTTGGTAGGCTGTATTGATGGGCGCTGGTAGGCTGTATTGATGGGTGCTGGTGAAGCTGTAATGATGGGCGTTGGTAGGCTGTATTGATGGGCGATGGTAGGCTGTATTGATGGGCGCTGGTAGGCTGTAATGATGGGCGCTGGTGAAGCTGTAACGATGGGCGCTGGTAGGCTGCATTGATAGGCGCTGGGAGACTGCATTGATGGGCGCTGGGAGACTGCATTGATGGGCACTGGGAGACTGCATTGATGGGCACTGGTAGGCTGTATTGATGGGCACTGGTGAAGCTGTAATAATGGGCACTGGTGAAGCTGTAATAATGGGCACTGGTGAGGCTGCATTTGATGGGTGCTTCATTAAAAAGGTGGGGTATACATGGGTCGGACAAAGGGGTGGAGTCAGGGATGGAGCCAATGAGGGGGGGGGGGCAGCCCTGGCTCGAAAATAATGTTTAAGCCTTAAAACCACTTCAAAGGAGCTGCGACCATCATATACGTGACAGATATTGGACATTTTCATTGGACTTTGGTTTTAGGGGCCTCTCCATGTTCTTGTGCCATAGGACAGAGTTGTCATCAATCCTTCCGGGGGGCCACACTCCAATGTAGGCGGGGCTGTTCTGACTCAACCATCACCCACAAGAAAGCGGCGCAGGATCCGATCCGGGTGACTGACCCATGAAATCCTTCTAGTGCTGGACTGATACGTCTTCTGTTTCCTCTTCTCTGAGGATTTTCCTCCCCGACACCAACAAATAAGATCTGCAGTCGCTAATAATGACGGTAATAAAACATTGAAATGTAATTATTCAGAATTAAGTGGACTTTGCACCGCAGCCTGTTCTCCGCAGAGCGCCCGGCGACATCATCTGCAAAAAAAAACTGCAAAGCCATTTCCACGGCGGATCTCAGGCGCCACCTGCTGGACAAAGACAGAATGCAACGCTCGACAAATTCTTCTTCCAAAACCGCTAATTAACCTCTTCGTGTTTCATTGTATCACTGAGCGAAGGTGCGAGAACATTACGGCCGATGCCGAGCGAGTGTTCCATCCAAGAACTGCGAACATGGAATAGAAACAATGTCTATCATTTTGTAGTGAAGAAGAAAAAAAAGTGCACCATCTGCAAGAGAGGAGTGTGGAGGGTATGACAGTGAGCAGTATGTACAGGAGAGGAGTGTGGAGAGTATGACAGTGGGCAGTATGTACAGGAGAGGAGTGTGGAGAGTATGACAGTGGGCAGTATGTACAGGAGAGGAGTGTGGAGAGTATGACAGTGGGCAGTATGTACAGGAGAGGAGTGTGGGAGGTATGACAGTGGGCAGTATGTACAGGAGAGGAGTGTGGAGAGTATGACAGTGGGCAGTATGTACAGGAGAGGAGTGTGGGGGGTATGACAGTGGGCAGTATGTACAGGAGAGGAGTGTGGAGGGTATGACAGTGAGCAGTATGTACAGGAGAGGAGTGTGGAGAGTATGACAGTGGGCAGTATGTACAAGAGAGGAGTGTGGAGGGTATGATGGGGACAGTATGTATAGGAGAGGAGTGTGGGAGGTATGACAGTGGGCAGTATGTACAGGAGAGAAGTGTGGAGGGTATGACAGTGAGCAGTATGTATAGGAGAGGAGTATGGAGGGTATGACAGTGGGCATTATGTACAGGAGAGGAGTGTGGAGGGTATGACAGTGGGCAGTATGTACAGGAGAGGAGTGTGGAGAGTATGACAGTGGGCAGTATGTACAGGAGAGGAGTGTGGAGAGTATGACAGTGGGCAGTATGTATAGGAGAGGAGTGTGGAGGGTATGACAGTGGGCAGTATGTACAGGAGAGGAGTATGGAGGGTATGACAGTGAGCAGTATGTACAGGAGAGGAGTGTGGAGGATATGACAGTGGGCAGTATGTACAGGAGAGGAGTGTGGAGCGTATGACAGTGGGTAGTATGTACAGGAGAGGAGTGTGGAGAGTATGAGAGTGGGCAGTATGTACAGGAGAGGAGTGTGGAGAGTATGACAGTGGGCAGTATGTACAGGAGAGGAGTGTGGAGGGTATGACAGTGGGCAGTATGTACAGCAGAAGAGTGTGAAGGGTATGACAGTGGGCAGTATGTACAGGAGAGGAGTGTGGAGGGTATGACAGTGGGTAGTATGTACAGGAGAGGAGTGTGGAGAGTATGACAGTGGGCAGTATGTACAGGAGAGGAGTGTGGAGGGTATGACAGTGAGCAGTATGTACAGGAGAGGAGTGTGGAGGGTATGACAGTGGGCAGTATGTACAGGAGAGGAGTGTGGAGGGTATGATGGGGGCAGTATGTACAGGAGAGGAGTGTGGAGGGTATGACAGGGGGCAGTATGTACAGGAGAGAAGTGTGGAGGGTATGACAGTGGGCAGTATGTACAGGAGAGGAGTGTGGAGGGTATGACAGTGGGCAGTATGCACAGGAGAGGAGTGTGGAGGGTATGACAGTGGGCAGTATGTACAGGAGAGGAGTGTGGAGGGTATGACAGTGGGCAGTATGTACAGGAGAGGAGTGTGGAGGGTATGACAGTGGGCAGTATGTACAGGAGAGGAGTGTGGAGGGTATGACAGTGAGCAGTATGTACAAGAGAAGAGTTTGGAGGGTATGACAGTGGGCAGTATGTACAGGAGAGGAGTGTGGAGGGTATGACAGTGGGCAGTATGTACAGGAGAGGAGTGTGGAGGGTAGGACAGTGGGCACTATGTAGAGAAGAGGAGTGTGGAGGGTATGACAGTGGGCAGTATGTACAGGAGAGGAGTGTGGAGGGTATGATAGTGGGCAGTATGTACAGGAGAGGAGTGTGGAGGGTATGATAGTGGGCAGTATGTACAGGAGAGGAGTGTGGAGGGTATGAGAGTGGGCAGTATGTACAGGAGAGGAGTGTGGAGGGTATGACAGTGGGCACTATGTACAGGAGAGGAGTGTGGAGGGTATGATAGTGGGCAGTATGTACAGGAGAGGAGTGTGGAGGGTATGATAGTGGGAAGTATGTACAGGAGAGGAGTGTGGAGAGTATGAGAGTGGGCAGTATGTACAGGAGAGGAGTGTGGAGAGTATGAGAGTGGGCAGTATGTACAGGAGAGGAGTGTGGAGGGTATGACAGTGGGCAATATTGTACTGGGCAGTAATGGTATTGGGCAGTACTGTTGCTGGGTGTTATTGGACAGTATTGATATTGGACAGTATTGGTACTGGGCAGTAATTGTAGAGAGGAGGGGGGGCTGATAGAGAGGAGGGGGGGCTGATAGAGAGGAGAGGGGCGCAGCTGATAGAGAGGAGGGGGGCGCCTGATAGATAGGAGAAGGGGCGTCTGATAGAGAAGAGGGGGGGCCACGGGCAGCTAATAGAGGGGAGGGGGGTGGCTGATAGAGGAGGGGGAGCGACTGATAGAGAGGAGGGGCGTCTGATAGAGAGGAGAGGGGGGTGGTTGATGGAGAGGAGAGGGGGGTGGTTAATGAAGAGGAGGGGGGTGCCTGATAGAGAGAGGGGGCGCCTGATAGAGAGGAGAGGGGGCGGATGATAGAGAGGAGAGGGGGGTGGTTGATGGAGAGGGGAGGGGGTGCCTGATAGAGAGGAGGGGGGGCGCCTGATAGAGAGGGGGCGGCTGATAGAGAGGAGAGGGGGATGGTTGATGGAGAGGGGGTGCCTAATAGAGAGGAGGGGGGCGCCTGATAGAGAGGAGAGGGGGCGGCTGATAGAGAGGAGAGGGGGGTGGTTGATGGAGAGGAGGGGGGTGCCTGATAGGGAGGAGAGGGGGCGCCTGATAGAGAGGAGAGGGGGCGGCTGATAGAGAGGAGAGGGGGCGGCTGATAGGGCGGAGAGGGGGGTGGTTGATGGAGAGGAGAGGGGGGTGGTTGATGGAGAGGAGAGGGGGGTGGCTGATAGAGAAGAGAGGGGGTGCCTAATAGAGAGAAGGGGGGCGCCTGATAGAGAGGAGAGGGGGCGGCTGATAGAGAGGAGAGGGGGATGGTTGATGGAGATGGGGTGCCTAATAGAGAGGAGGGGGGCGCCTGATAGAGAGGAGAGGGGGCGGCTGATAGAGAGGAGAGGGGGGTGGTTGATGGAGAGGAGAGGGGGGTGGTTGATGGAGAGGAGAGGGGGGTGGTTGATGGAGAGGGGGTGCCTGATAGAGAGGAGGGGGGGCACCTGATAGAGAGGAGAGGGGGGTGGTTGATGGAGAGGAGGGGGGGTGCCTGATAGAGAGGAGGGGGGCGCCTGATAGAGAGGAGAGGGAGCGGCTGATAGAGAGGAGAGGGGGCGGCTGATAGAGAGGAGAGGGGGGCGGCTGATAGAGAGGGGGTCGCCTGATAGAGAGGAGTGGGGGGAGCCTGATAGAGAGGAGAGGGGGCGGCTGATAGAGAGGAGAGGGGGGGGCTGATAGAGAGGAGAGGGTGGCGGTTGATGGAGAGGAGAGGGGCGGCTGATTGAGAGGAGAGGGGGGCGGTTGATGGAGAGGAGAGGGGCGGCTGATTGAGAGGAGAGGGGGGCGGTTGATGGAGAGGAGAGGGGGGTGCCTGATAGAGAGGAGGGGGGGCGCCTGATAGAGAGGAGAGGGGGGCGGCTAATAGAGAGGAGAGGGGGGCGGCTGATAGAGAGGAGAGGGTGGCGGCTGATAGAGAGGAGAGGGTGGCGGTTGATGGAGAGGAGAGGGGCGGCTGATTGAGAGGAGAGGGGGGCGGTTGATGGAGAGGAGAGGGGCGGCTGATTGAGAGGAGAGGGGGGCGGTTGATGGAGAGGAGAGGGGGGTGCCTGATAGAGAGGAGGGGGGGCGCCTGATAGAGAGGAGAGGGTGCGGCTGATAGAGAGGAGAGGGGGCGGCTGATAGAGAGGAGAGGGGGGTGGTTGATGGAGAGGGGAGGGGGGCGGTTGATGGAGAGGAGAGGGGCGGCTGATTGAGAGGAGAGGGGGGCGGTTGATGGAGAGGAGAGGGGCGGCTGATTGAGAGGAGAGGGGGGCGGTTGATGGAGAGGAGAGGGGGGTGCCTGATAGAGAGGAGGGGGGGCGCCTGATAGAGAGGAGAGGGTGCGGCTGATAGAGAGGAGAGGGGGCGGCTGATAGAGAGGAGAGGGGGGTGGTTGATAGAGAGGAGAGGGGGCGGCTGATAGAGAGGAGAGGGGGGCGGTTGATGGAGAGGAGAGGGGGGCGGTTAATGGAGAGGAGAGGGGCGGCTGATTGAAAGGAGAGGGGGGCGGTTGAAGGAGAGGAGAGGGGCGGCTGATTGAGAGGAGAGGGGGGCGGTTGATGGAGAGGAGAGGGGGCGCCTGATAGAGAGGAGAGGGGGCGGCTGATAGAGAGAAGGGGGGGCGCCTGATAGAGAGGAGAGGGGGCGGCTAATAGAGAGGAGAGGGGGATGGTTGATGGAGAGGGGGTGCCTAATAGAGAGGAGGGGGGCGCCTGATAGAGAGGAGAGGGGGCGGCTGATAGAGAGGAGAGGGGGGTGGTTGATGGAGAGGAGGGGGGTGCCTGATAGAGAGGAGGGGGGCGCCGGATAGAGAGGAGAGGGGGCGGCTGATAGGGAGAAGAGGGGGGTGGTTGATGGAGAGGAGAGGGGGGTGGTTGATGGAGAGGAGAGGGGGGTGGTTGATGGAGAGGGGGTGCCTGATAGAGAGGAGGGGGGGCACCTGATAGAGAGGAGAGGGGGGTGGTTGATGGAGAGGAGGGGGGGTGCCTGATAGAGAGGAGGGGGGCGCCTGATAGAGAGGAGAGGGAGCGGCTGATAGAGAGGAGAGGGGGCGGCTGATAGAGAGGAGAGGGGGGTGGCTGATAGAGAGGGGGTCGCCTTATAGAGAGGAGTGGGGGGTGCCTGATAGAGAGGAGAGGGGGCGACTGATAGAGAGGAGAGGGGGCGGCTGATAGAGAGGAGAGGGGGGCGGCTGATAGAGAGGGGGTCGCCTGATAGAGAGGAGTGGGGGGAGCCTGATAGAGAGGAGAGGGGGCGGCTGATAGAGAGGAGAGGGGGGGCTGATAGAGAGGAGAGGGTGGCGGTTGATGGAGAGGAGAGTGGCGGCTGATTGAGAGGAGAGGGGGGCGGTTGATGGAGAGGAGAGGGGCGGCTGATTGAGAGGAGAGGGGGGCGGTTGATGGAGAGGAGAGGGGGGTGCCTGATAGAGAGGAGGGGGGGCGCCTGATAGAGAGGAGAGGGGGGCGGCTGATAGAGAGGAGAGGGGGGCGGCTGATAGAGAGGAGAGGGTGGCGGTTGATGGAGAGGAGAGGGGCGGCTGATTGAGAGGAGAGGGGGGCGGTTGATGGAGAGGAGAGGGGCGGCTGATTGAGAGGAGAGGGGGGCGGTTGATGGAGAGGAGAGGGGGGTGCCTGATAGAGAGGAGGGGGGGCACCTGATAGAGAGGAGAGGGTGCGGCTGATAGAGAGGAGAGGGGGCGGCTGATAGAGAGGAGAGGGGGGTGGTTGATGGAGAGGAGAGGGGGGCGGTTGATGGAGAGGAGAGGGGGGTGGTTGATGGAGAGGAGAGGGGGGCGGTTGATGGAGAGGAGAGGGGCGGCTGATTGAGAGGAGAGGGGGGCGGTTGATGGAGAGGAGAGGGGCGGCTGATTGAGAGGAGAGGGGGGCGGTTGATGGAGAGGAGAGGGGGGTGCCTGATAGAGAGGAGGGGGGGCGCCTGATAGAGAGGAGAGGGTGCGGCTGATAGAGAGGAGAGGGGGCGGCTGATAGAGAGGAGAGGGGGGTGGTTGATAGAGAGGAGAGGGGGCGGCTGATAGAGAGGAGAGGGGGGCAGTTGATGGAGAGGAGAGGGGGGCGGTTGATGGAGAGGAGAGGGGCGGCTGATTGAAAGGAGAGGGGGGCGGTTGAAGGAGAGGAGAGGGGCGGCTGATTGAGAGGAGAGGGGGGCGGTTGATGGAGAGGAGAGGGGGCGCCTGATAGAGAGGAGAGGGGGCGCCTGATAGAGAGAAGGGGGGGCGCCTGATAGAGAGGAGAGGGGGCGGCTAATAGAGAGGGGGCGGATGTAAGAGAGGAGAGGAGGGCCACGGGTGGCTGATAGAGAGGAGAGGGGGGCGGTTGATGGAGAGGAGAGGGGGGTGCCTGATAGAGAGGAGGGGGGGCGGCTGATAGAGAGGAGGGGGGGTGCCTGATAGAGAGGAGGGGCGGTGCCTGATAGAGAGAAGAGGGGGCGGCTGATAGAGAGGAGGGGGGGTGCCTGATAGAGAGGAGAGGGGGGCGGCTGATAGAGAGGAGAGGGGGTGGCTGATAGAGAGGAGAGGGGGGCGGCTGATAGAGAGGAGAGGGTGGCGGTTGATGGAGAGGAGAGGGGCGGCTGATTGAGAGGAGAGGGGGGCGGTTGATGGAGAGGAGAGGGGGGTGCCTGATAGAGAGGAGGGGGGGGTGCCTGATAGAGAGGAGGGGGGGTGCCTGATAGAGAGGAGAGGGGCGCCTGATAGAGAGGAGAGGGGGCGCCTGATAGAGAGGAGGGGGGGCGGCTGATAGAGAGGAGGGGGGGCCATGGCGGCTGACAGAGCAGATGAGAGAGACGGACCTCAGGAGACAGTTACACACAGCGCAAGATAGGACTCCGGGAGCATGCAGGGCTGGCACGATTACCCACAGACAGTCCAGCTCCTCCAGGCGAATCACAAGCCTCATTTCTGCCGTCCCTCCCACACATGACCTGCTCGGCCAATCACAGGACACCCGCCGGCCGCCGCTGCCCATTGCTGAGCTTGGCTCAGCCTTAAACACAGAGCACACCTGTTTTTAAGGAGCAGTTTGAACACTGATTTGCCGCCCCCCCTGAAAGTGCCGCCTGGTACCGAGGTGCCATCGAGTCTCATGGTAGGGCCGGTTCTGGGTACCGGCCAATAATTTGGAGTTTCCCTCCTTTGTAGCGATAACATCCTCCACCTTTCCACAAGAGATTGGAAGGTGTCTGTGGGAATTTGTGAGGTCAGGTACTGATGTTGGATGAGAAGACCTGGCTCATGATTCTAATCCCAATGGCGTTCTAATTCATCCCAATGGTGATCAGTAGGGATGAGGTCAGGGCTCTGTGCAGGACACTATAATTCCTCCACACCAAGCTGGTCACACCGTGTCTTTATGGAGCTCCCTTCACTTTTCTGTTGGAAGTTGTGTGCAGTCAGTGAAAGGATTATTGCTGAGGTCAGGTGGTGAGAAAACCAGCCTCACCATCAGTGTTCATTCCACTGGTCACAGCATGTCTTTATGGAGCCGTCTTTGTACACATGGTGCACACTTGCGACACTGCCACAAGCTCCGTGACCGTGGGACCTGCAGACTCCATGTCCGCCGGTGTCCCACAATCGTGTCACAGAGCTGAAGAACAGGGGGATGTATGTCAGTGTAAACACAACACATCTCCCCCCGTTCTGCCTAGTGACATGTCACTGATCGTCTGTTCACTCTCATCGAGAACAGAGATCAGTGATGTGTCACGGCAAGCCACTCCCCCTAACAGTTAGAAGCACTCCCTAGGTCACACTACAGCGCTTCACTTCCCCCTACAGGTTAACCCCTTCACTGCCAGTGTCATTTTTACAGTAATCAGTGCATTTTTATAGCACTGTCCGCTGTATAAATGACAATGGTCCCAAAATGGCATCAAAAGTGTCCGATGTGTCCGCTACAATGTCGCAGCCACGATAAAAATCACTGATCGCCGCCATTACTAGTATAAAAAATATTAATAAAAATGCCATAAAACTATCCCCTATTTTGTAGATCTTATAACTTTTGCGCAAACCAATCAATAAACGCTTATTGCAGGTTTTTTTTTACCAAAAATACTTAAAAGCATACGTATCGGCCTAAACTGAGGAAAAAAATGATATCTTTTTTGGGGATATTTATTATAGCAAAAAGTTAAAAATATTGCTTTCTTTTTCAAAATTGTCGCTCTTTTTGTTTATAGCGCAAAAAATAAAACCGCAGAGGTGATCAAATACCACCAAAAGAAATGTCTATTTGTGGGGAAAAAAGGTCGCCAATTTTGTTTGGGAGCCACGTCGCACGACCGCGCAATTGTCAGTTAAAGCGACGCAGTGCCGAATCGCAAAAGGTGGCCCGGTCATTGGGCAGCCAAATCCTCTGGGGCTGAAGTGGTTACATTATGTGTGGAGTCAGGACAGCGCCATCCATTGAACAGGAATAGGAAATCCGGCGCGGAGACCCAAAGTATTTTTTCCAGATCTATAATTGACTATTAATATATTTTCAAATTTTTACAATTAAAAACCCTTTTTTTTTCTGTGAACGTTTATCCCAGGATCAGTAGAATTGACCCCAAGGCATGGTAAATTATTCTTTTCATCTTGTTATTTGTTGAGGAAAAAAATGGAATTGCAAAAATTATTGCACCAACAATCAAAATTAAAGGGGTTGCAAAGGAATTTTTTGTTCCCCTAAATATCTTCCTTTACCTTAGTGCAGTCCTCCTTCACTTACCTCATCCTTCCATTTTGATTTTAAATGTCCTTATTTCTTCTGAGAAATTCTCACTTCCTGTTCTTCTGTCTGTAACTCAACACGGTAACGCGAGGCTTTCTCCCTGGTGTGGAGTTTTGTGCTCGGCCCCTCCCTTGGACTACAGGAGAGTCAGGACGCCCACTAACCCACAGCTCCTTTCTCTATCTGCAACGTAGAGAGCGTCCTGACTCTCCTGTAGTCCAAGGGAGGGGCGAGCACCACACTCCACACCAGGGAGAAAGCCTCGCATTACGGTGTGGAGTTACAGACAGAAGAACAGGAAGTGAGGATTTCGCAGAAGAAATAAGGACATTGGAAGGATGAGGTAAGTGAAGGAGGAGTGCACTAAGGTAAAGCTATTTAGGGAAAATGTTTTACCTTTACAACCCTTCTAATGCATCCTAAGGTGAAAAACCATCTTGCCGTGTCTGTGACATCGGAGGGGGGTTTCCGAAAAGTAGAAGTTCCATTTTTGGGTGGAACTCCGCTTTAATGCATAGGATGCACTAAGGTGAAAAAACACCAACCTTTACAACCCCTTTAAGTCACACATACTGTATATATGAATGGTTATCATTGTAAAACATGGAATTTGACTCTGATGTCCAAAGTCGCATGACAACTTGCACAAGTGTGAATGGGGGGGGGGGGGGGGTGTTAAAGTGGTTGTATACCCAAATGTATAACTTTTACCTACAGGTGAGTCTATAATAAGGCTCACCTGTAGGTATAGAGAATATCTCCTAAACCTGTACGGTTTAGGAGATATTCCCCCCGCAATGCGCCACTGATTGCAGCGGCGAATGCGCAGGGGGGATCCTCGGCTAAAGGATCGGCAACCGCCGGACCTTGCCGAATTGAAGTCTCCCGCGCGCATGCATCGCCGCTCCAGCCAATCACAGCGCTGAATCGGCGATACCCGGAAGACACGCCGGAGCAATATAACATTTCGCTCGGCGTGGAGCAGTTCCTCTCACCTCGTTTTAAGTAGGGTTGTCCCGATACCGATACCAGTATCGGTATCGGGACCGATTCCGAGTATTTGCGGGAGTACTTGTACTCCCGCAAATACCCCCGATACCCAAATAGAATACTGGGGGACACATGGCTGCAATATGTGGGGGACACATGGCTGCAATATGTGGGGGACACATGGCAGCAATATGTGGGGGGACACATGGCAGCAATATGTGGGGGGACACATGGCAGCAATATGTGGGGGGACACATGGCAGCAATATGTGGGGGGACACATGGCAGCAATATGTGGGGGGACATGGCAGCAATATGTGGGGGGACATGGCAGCAATATGTGGGGGGACATGGCTGCAATATGTGGGGGGACACATGGCAGCAATATGTGGGGGACACATGGCAGCAATATGTGGGGGACACATGGCAGCAATATGTGGGGGGACACATGGCAGCAATATGTGGGGGGACACATGGCAGCAATATGTGGGGGGACACATGGCAGCAATATGTGGGGGGACACATGGCAGCAATATGTGGGGGGACACATGGCAGCAATATGTGGGGGGAGACATGGCAGCAATATGTGGGGGGACATGGCAGCAATATGTGGGGGGACACATGGCAGCAATATGTGGGGGGACACATGGCAGCAATATGTGGGGGGACACATGGCAGCAATATGTGGGGGGACATGGCAGCAATATGTGGGGGGACATGGCAGCAATATGTGGGGGGACATGGCAGCAATATGTGGGGGGACATGGCTGCAATATGTGGGGGGACATGGCAGCAATATGTGGGGGACACATGGCAGCAATATGTGGGGGACACATGGCAGCAATATGTGGGGGACACATGGCAGCAATATGTGGGGGACACATGGCAGCAATATGTGGGGGGACACATGGCAGCAATATGTGGGGGGACACATGGCAGCAATATGTGGGGGGACACATGGCAGCAATATGTGGGGGGACACATGGCAGCAATATGTGGGGGACACATGGCAGCAATATGTGGGGGGGACATGGCTGCAATATGTGGGGGGACGGGGCTGCAATATGTGGGGGGACGGGGCTGCAATATGTGGGGGGACATGGCTGCAATATGTGGGGGGACGGGGCTGCAATATGTGGGGGGACATGGCTGCAATATGTGGGGGGACATGGCTGCAATATGTGGGGGGACACATGGCAGCAATATGTGGGGGGACGTGGCTGCAATATGTGGGGGGACATGGCTGCAATATGTGGGGGGACATGGCTGCAATATGTGGGGGGACACATGGCAGCAATATGTGGGGGGACACATGGCAGCAATATGTGGGGGGACGTGGCTGCAATATGTGTGGGGGACATGGCTGCAATATGTGGGGGGACACATGGCAGCAATATGTGGGGGGACGTGGCTGCAATATGTGTGGGGGACATGGCTGCAATATGTGGGGGGACATGGCTGCAATATGTGGGGGGACACATGGCAGCAATATGTGGGGGGACACATGGCTGCAATATGTGGGGGGACACATGGCAGCAATATGTGGGGGGACGTGGCTGCAATATGTGTGGGGGACATGGCTGCAATATGTGGGGGGACATGGCTGCAATATGTGGGGGGACACATGGCAGCAATATGTGGGGGGACGTGGCTGCAATATGTGGGGGGACGTGGCTGCAATATGTGGGGGGACATGGCAGCAATATGTGGGGGGACGTGGCTGCAATATGTGGGGGGACACATGGCAGCAATATGTGGGGGGACGTGGCTGCAATATGTGGGGGGACATGGCTGCAATATGTGGGGGGACATGGCTGCAATATGTGGGGGGACACATGGCAGCAATATGTGGGGGGACATGGCAGCAATATGTGGGGGGACACATGGCAGCAATATGTGGGGGGACATGGCTGCAATATGTGGGGGGACACATGGCAGCAATATGTGGGGGGACATGGCAGCAATATGTGGGGGGACGTGGCTGCATATGGGGACACGTTTAAAAAAAGTATCGGTATTCGGTATCTGCGACTACTTGAAAAAAAGTATCGGTACTTGTACTCGGTCCTAAAAAAGTGGTATCGGGACAACCCTAGTTTTAAGGTAAGTATTTCATAATGAGCTAGTATGCGGCGCATACTAGCTCATTATGGCTTTTCCTTCACAGGTGTGAAAAAAAAAAAAAAATGCTGGGTATACAAGCGCTTTAAATATTTCCCATAATATGACATCAAAAAAAGACACCAATATGTGTTACCGACATCCCTATTTGAAAATAGAAAGGAGAGAACCCCCAAGGTGGGACTTTAGAGGTAACGACTCAAATTCAAAAAAAGTAATAATTTGAGTCGTTACCTCTAAAGTCCCACCTTGGGGGTTCTCTCCTTTCTATTAAATATTCCCCAGACTGACGTCATATTTGTTATTGTGAGTTAAATGAACAAATTGATGAGAGAATGATCAGAGATACAATAATGAGCAGAGCCACTCATGAAGTAAATGTACTTTTATGTGCTGATTGTTGTACATCAGTTATCCTGAGTGCAGAGATTTCCATTAAGAAAGAGGAAGATGTCCTAAAAAGAATGAGTGGCTCCAATAGTCAGTGGCTGATTTATTGGGTCCATGTCATTTACTCTGCAGCCTGTAGGTGGCAGTACTGTCAGTGGAGAATATGGAGCTGTGATGATGAATTATCTAATCAAGACATTGAAGGCGCCGCTCTCCCCAATGTGTTCTATAGATACAGCACTGTACATTGCTATGGCAGATACAATATATGTACTGTGTATATATATATATATATATATGAGTACCGTATATACTCAAGAATAAGCCAAGTTTTTCAGCAATTTTTTTGTGTGCTGAAAATGCCCCCCCCCCCCCCTCCGCTTCTCAAGTCACCTTTTTGCGCCTGATCTCCTGGACTTTTGGGGACTCGGTACCAGCCGGGTTGTAGGACCCCAATCTTGGCACACGGGGAGCACCGACTTCCATAGACTCCCATGTTAACCAGTAATTTTCTCCGGTGATTTTGGCGACCCAGTACCGGCCGGTTGTAGGTCCCCTGGACTGGGTAAATTGGCACACGTGTAGCCCCATTTCTTCTCTACTAATGTGCAAAGTTTGTTGCCCGGGGGACCTACGGCCGGGGAGCACCGACTTTTCAAACCCGGGCACCTCTTCCATAGACTCCCATGTTAAACAGTAATTTCTCTGGTGACTTTGGGGACCCGGTACTGGCCGGTCGTAGGTTCCCTGGACCCGAAACGTGGCACACATGTAGTCCCAATACTCCTGTACAAGTGTGCAATGTTTGTTGTCTGGGGGACCTACGGCCTTGGAGCACCGAGTTTTCAAATCCGGGCACCCCTTCCATAGACTCCCATGTTAAACATCAGTCTAGTCATGGACACAGTGAGGCATGGGCACAATGAGGCATGGGCACAGTGAGGCATGGGCACAGTGAGGCATGGACACAGTGAGGCATGGGCACAGTGAGGCATGGGCACAGTGAGGCATGGACACAGTGAGGCATGGGCACAGTGAGGCATGGGCACAGTGAAGCATGGGCACAGTGAGGCATGGGCGCAATGAGGCATGGGCGCAGTGAGGCATGGACGCAGTGAGGCATGGACGCAGTGAGGCATGGGCGCAGTGAGGCATGGGCGCAGTGAGGCATGGGCGCAGTGAGGCATGGGCACAGTGAGGCTACAGATGGACAGGCTTATACTCGAGTCAATATATTTTTCCCATTTTTTTTTGTAGTAAAATTGGGTGCCTCGGCTTATACTCGAGTATATACAGTGTATATATAGGTGTATAATTTTGGAGAGGCGATTGCAGTGAAGATTCCAGCAAAAGGTTTTGGCACGGCTGGCTCCATCGAAACACGCTGTTCACGCCGTAAACTCACCTTTGCCGATAGGCATCCTTGCAGGTATTGCAAAACGAATGCAGCCACCTTATCTAAGCTGCAATATGTAATATGCAATATATTTGAGCAGGCAGCTCTTTATTGCTAGGTCTTGTCTACAATAACGAACACTTACCTGACTGACTGCAGCTTTCTATGCAATGCATGCAGATGGCGGACCCCGATGCGCATGTACAGGATGACGTCATTTCCTGACTGGTCAAAAACGCCTGGAAACTCGGTACCCGGACTTAGTGGATGACAGCGGTTGGCGAGGGATTTAACTGCTGCAATGAGATGAATTTAGTTCCATTTATATCATAGTACATGAAGAGCAATGAGAAGAACAGAACAGGTTTAGTTGCCCCGCCCCTCCCCCTTCCACAATAAACGTGTTTTTTTTGCAAATATTTTTTGTGCCTCATCCGAATCTTTATTGATTATATACAATACTCCTGATACAGCCATATATTTTACATTATTGACTGACATTTTTCTGCCCCCTCCCTCAGTTCTTATGTGTAACCCCAACACTAACCCTCCCTGTAACCCCAACACTAATCTTCCCTGTAATCCCAACACTAACCCTCCCTGTAACCCCAACACTAACCCTCCCTGTAATCCCAACACTAACCCTCCCTGTAACCCCAACACTAACCCTCCCTGTAACCCCAACACTAACCCTCCCTGTAACCCTAACACTAACCCTCCTTGTAACCCCAACACTAACCCTCCCTGTAACCCCAACACTAACCCTCCCTGTAAACCCAACACTAACCCTCCCTGTAATCCCAACACTAATCCCCCTGTAACCCCAACACTAACCCTCCCTGTAACCCCAACACTAAACCTCCCTGTAACCCCAACACTAACCCTCCCTGTAACCCCAACACTAACCCTCCCTGTAAACCCAACACTAACCCTCCCTGTAATCCCAACACTAATCCCCCTGTAACCCCAACACTAACCCTCCCTGTAAACCCAACACTAACCCTCCCTGTAATCCCAACACTAACCCTCCCTGTAACCCCAACACTAAACCTCCCTGTAACCCCAACACTAACCCTCCCTGTAACCCCAACACTAACCCTCCCTGTAAACCCAACACTAACCCTCCCTGTAATCCCAACACTAATCCCCCTGTAATCCCAACACTAACCCTCCCTGTAACCCCAACACTAACCCTCCCTGTAACCCCAACACTAACCCTCCCTGTAATCCCAACACTAACCCCCCCTGTAACCCCAACACTAACCCTCCCTGTAACCCCAACACTAATCCTCCCTGTAACCACAACACTAACCCCCCCTGTAACCCCGACACTAACCCTCCCTGTAACCCAACACTAACCCTCCATGTAATCCCAACACTAACCCTCCCTGTAATCCCAACACTACCCCCCCCCTGTAATCCCAACACTACCCCCCCCCCTGTAATCCCAACACTACCCCCCCCCCTGTAATCCCAACACTACCCCCCCCCCCCTGTAATCCCAACATTAACCCAAGATTAAAGTTGAGAAGCGGGGGAGGGGGTTTTCTGCTGTTGGAAATTACATTTTACATTAAAGTGAGAAGTGGGGGGTGCTGAGTGCTTACCTCTTCTCCCATGTAGCCAGCGGGTTGAGAAGCGGGGTGAGGGGCCGAAAATTATTTCTCACCAGGCGGGGCCTCTTGTAATTTGGGGGGCCCTCCATGGCTTTGCGGGGCCCTAAGCGGCTTGCATAGTGAGCCTATAGAGCGGATCGGCCCTGCTCCCTGTAATCCCAACACTAACCCTCCCTGTAACCCCAACACTAACCCTCCCTGTAATCCCAACACTAACCCTCCCTGTAACCCCAGCACTAATCCTCCCTGTAATCCCAACACTAACCCTCCCTGTAACCCCAACACTAACCTTCCCTGTAATCCCAACACTAACCCTCCCTGTAACCCCAACACTAACCTTCCCTGTAACCCAACACTAACCCTCTCTGTAACCCCAACACTAACCCTCCCTGTAACCCCAACACTAACCCTCCCTGTAACCCCAACACTAACCCTCCCTGTAACCCAACACTAACCCTCCCTGTAACCCCAACACAAACCCTCCCTGTAACCCTGAAACTATTACAAGGTACTGACCCACCACAATCCTCTGTCCTGCCTTCTGTCCACCCGGTTTGGTTTGGCCCCGCCTGTATTCCTCCTCAGGCTGGGCAGACATATTTACTCGTCTTCTCTTTTTCTTGTAAATTGAGCAGTAATCCTTTAGAATGCTGTTATTTTCCCAGGAAGACCCTCATCACCTTGAACTCGGAGAGCGTGAGCTGAACCGCGGGAGAATGAAGGACGACCGCGATGCCGAGTGTTTATTCATCAAAATAAATCATAGTGAAGGAGTCCTGATAACCGGCCGGCAGATTCTTCCATGAGTGATGGGTGTCATTATCACCGTCTATAAACACAATCCGCGAACACGCGGGGAATAATTACAGGAAGAAGGAAGAGTGAAGAATATTGATGTGGCTTTGTGTAAAGTGATAAAGATGACAGCGCTCCGCTTATGGTTATGAAGTGAAATCTGCCTGCCATATTTAATATTAATGGACGCCATCCTCCAAATTAAAACATGAGGTCGGAGACACTTCTGCGGCAGCAATATGTTTTCTGTGCACAAGTACTCAACTGGGATTATAATAAAAAATATGACCTTCCCCAGGCTCTGAATGTTGCTTCGTGGTTTATTGATTTTTTTTGCCTTCCTCTGGATCATCTGTGGGTATAGGATTGTGTATAGGGGACGTGGGCATTTTACAGGGCTTGGGCCATATCTGGACCTGTTGCGGTCTCTGTCCGGCTAGCATAAGGCCAATTGGAAAATATAAATCACTGCCAGTCAAAAAAATGATGGTGGCGGCAGTGCTGCTGCCCTTGTTGGCCCACCAGATGCCAAGTTGGCGACTGTGCTTCTGCCCTCATTGGTCTACTAGATGCAAAAACGATGGCTGTGCTTTTGCCTTTCTTGGACCACCAGACGCCAAGCTGGCTGTGCTTCTGCCCTCATTGGTCTACTAGACGCAAAAATGATGGCTGTGCTTCTGCCTTTCTTGGACCACCAGATGCCAAGATGGCGACTGTGCTTCTGCCCTCATTGGTCTACTAGATGCAAAAATGATGGCTGTGCTTCTGCCTTTCTTGGACCACCAGATGCCAAGCTGGCTGTGCTCCTGCCCTCATTGGTCTACTAGACGCAAAAATGATGGCTGTGCTTCTGCCTTTCTTGGACCAGCAGATGCCAAGCTGGACCGAGCTGGCTGTGCTGCTGCCCTTGTTGGCCCACCAAATGCCAAGATGGCGACTGTGCTTCTGCCCTCATTGGTCTACTAGATGCAAAAATGATGGCTGTGCTTCTGCCTTTCTTGGACCACCAGATGCCAAGCTGGCTGTGCTTCTGCCCTCATTGGTCTACTAGATGCAAAAATGATGGCTGTGCTTCTGCCTTTCTTGGACCACCAGACGCCAAGCTGACTGTGCTTCTGCCCTCATTGGTCTACTAGACGCAAAAATGATGGCTGTGCTTCTGCCTTTCTTGGACCACCAGATGCCAAGATGGCGACTGTGCTTCTGCCCTCATTGGTCTACTAGATGCAAAAATGATGGCTGTGCTTCTGCCTTTCTTGGACCACCAGACGCAAAGCTGACTGTGCTTCTGCCCTCATTGGTCTACTAGACGCAAAAATGATGGCTGTGCTTCTGCCTTTCTTGGACCAGCAGATGCCAAGCTGGACCAAGCTGGCTGTGCTGCTGCCCTTGTTGGCCCACCAGATGCCAAGCTGGCTGTGCTTCTGCCCTCATTGGTCTACTAGAAGCAAAAATGGTGGCTGTGCTTCTGCCTTTCTTGGACCACCAGATGCCAAGCTGGCTGTGCTTCTGCCCTCATTGGTCTACTAGATGCAAAAATGATGGCTGTGCTTCTGCCTTTCTTGGACCACCAGACGCCAAGCTGACTGTGCTTCTGCCCTCATTGGTCTACTAGACGCAAAAATGATGGCTGTGCTTCTGCCTTTCTTGGACCACCAGATGCCAAGATGGCGACTGTGCTTCTGCCCTCATTGGTCTACTAGATGCAAAAATTATGGCTGTGCTTCTGCCTTTCTTGGACCACCAGACGCCAAGCTGACTGTGCTTCTGCCCTCATTGATCTACTAGACGCAAAAATGATGGCTGTGCTTCTGCCTTTCTTGGACCAGCAGATGCCAAGCTGGACCGAGCTGGCTGTGCTGCTGTCCTTGTTGGCCCACCAGATGCCAAGTTGGCGACTGTGCTTCTGCCCTCATTGGAGCTGGCTGTGCTGCTGTCCTTGTTCTACTAGATGCAAAAACGATGGCTGTGCTTTTGCCTTTCTTGGACCACCAGACGCCAAGCTGGCTTTGCTTCTGCCCTCATTGGTCTACTAGACGCAAAAATGATGGCTGTGCTTCTGCCTTTCTTGGACCACCAGATGCCAAGATGGCGACTGTGCTTCTGCCCTCATTGGTCTACTAGATGCAAAAATGATGGCTGTGCTTCTGCCTTTCTTGGACCACCAGACGCCAAGCTGACTGTGCTTCTGCCCTCATTGGTCTACTAGACGCAAAAATGATGGCTGTGCTTCTGCCTTTCTTGGACCAGCAGATGCCAAGCTGGACCGAGCTGGCTGTGCTGCTGCCCTTGTTGGCCCACCAAATGCCAAGATGGCGACTGTGCTTCTGCCCTCATTGGTCTACTAGATGCAAAAATGATGGCTGTGTTTCTGCCTTTCTTGGACCACCAGATGCCAAGCTGGCTGTGCTTCTGCCCTCATTGGTCTACTAGACGCAAAAATGATGGCTGTGCTTCTGCCTTTCTTGGACCACCAGATGCCAAGCTGGCTGTGCTTCTGCCCTCATTGGTCTACTAGACGCAAAAATGATGGCTGTGCTTCTGCCTTTCTTGGACCACCAGATGCCAAGCTGGCTGTGCTTCTGCCCTCATTGGTCTACTAGACGCAAAAACGATGGCTGTGCTTTTGCCTTTCTTGGACCACCAGACGCCAAGCTGGCTGTGCTTCTGCCCTCATTGGTCTACTAGACGCAAAAATGATGGCTGTGCTTCTGCCTTTCTTGGACCAGCAGATGCCAAGCTGGACCAAGCTGGCTGTGCTGCTGCCCTTGTTGGCCCACCAAATGCCAAGATGGCGACTGTGCTTCTGCCCTCATTGGTCTACTAGATGCAAAAACGATGGCTGTGCTTCTGCCTTTCTTGGACCACCAGATGCCAAGCTGGCTGTGCTTCTGCCCTCATTGGTCTACTAGACGCAAAAATGATGGCTGTGCTTCTGCCTTTCTTGGACCACCAGATGCCAAGCTGGCTGTGCTTCTGCCCTCATTGGTCTACTAGATGCAAAAATGATGGCTGTGCTTCTGCCTTTCTTGGACCACCAGATGCCAAGATGGCGACTGTGCTTCTGCCCTCATTGGTCTACTAGATGCAAAAATGATGGCTGTGCTTCTGCCTTTCTTGGACCACCAGATGCCAAGCTGGCTGTGCTTCTGCCCTCATTGGTCTACTAGACGCAAAAATGATGGCTGTGCTTCTGCCTTTCTTGGACCACCAGATGCCAAGATGGTGACTGTGCTTCTGCCCTCATTGGTCTACTAGATGCAAAAATGATGGCTGTGCTTCTGCCTTTCTTGGACCACCAGATGCCAAGCTGGCTGTGCTTCTGCCCTCATTGGTCTACTAGATGCAAAAATGATGGCTGTGCTTCTGCCTTTCTTGGACCAGCAGATGCCAAGCTGGACCGAGCTGGCTGTGCTGCTTCCCTTGTTGGCCCACCAGATGCCAAGTTGGCGACTGTGCTTCTGCCCTCATTGGTCTACTAGATGCAAAAACGATGGCTGTGCTTTTGCCTTTCTTGGACCACCAGATGCCAAGCTGGCTGTGCTTCTGCCCTCATTGGTCTACTAGACGCAAAAATGATGGCTGTGCTTCTGCCTTTCTTGGACCACCAGATGCCAAGCTGGCTGTGCTTCTGCCCTCATTGGTCTACTAGATGCAAAAATGATGGCTGTGCTTCTGCCTTTCTTGGACCACCAGACGCCAAGCTGACTGTGCTTCTGCCCTCATTGGTCTACTAGACGCAAAAATGATGGCTGTGCTTCTGCCTTTCTTGGACCACCAGATGCCAAGATGGCGACTGTGCTTCTGCCCTCATTGGTCTACTAGATGCAAAAATGATGGCTGTGCTTCTGCCTTTCTTGGACCACCAGACGCCAAGCTGACTGTGCTTCTGCCCTCATTGGTCTACTAGACGCAAAAATGATGGCTGTGCTTCTGCCTTTCTTGGACCAGCAGATGCCAAGCTGGACCGAGCTGGCTGTGCTGCTGCCCTTGTTGGCCCACCAAATGCCAAGATGGCGACTGTGCTTCTGCCCTCATTGGTCTACTAGATGCAAAAATGATGGCTGTGCTTCTGCCTTTCTTGGACCACCAGATGCCAAGCTGGCTGTGCTTCTGCCCTCATTGGTCTACTAGACGCAAAAATGATGGCTGTGCTTCTGCCTTTCTTGGACCACCAGATGCCAAGCTGGCTGTGCTTCTGCCCTCATTGGTCTACTAGACGCAAAAATGATGGCTGTGCTTCTGCCTTTCTTGGACCACCAGATGCCAAGCTGGCTGTGCTTCTGCCCTCATTGGTCTACTAGATGCAAAAATGATGGCTGTGCTTCTGCCTTTCTTGGACCACCAGATGCCAAGCTGGCTGTGCTTCTGCCCTCATTGGTCTACTAGACGCAAAAACGATGGCTGTGATTTTGCCTTTCTTGGACCACCAGACGCCAAGCTGGCTGTGCTTCTGCCCTCATTGATCTACTAGACGCAAAAATGATGGCTGTGCTTCTGCCTTTCTTGGACCAGCAGATGCCAAGCTGGACCAAGCTGGCTGTGCTGCTGCCCTTGTTGGCCCACCAAATGCCAAGATGGCGACTGTGCTTCTGCCCTCATTGGTCTACTAGATGCAAAAACGATGGCTGTGCTTCTGCCTTTCTTGGACCACCAGATGCCAAGCTGGCTGTGCTTCTGCCCTCATTGGTCTACTAAACGCAAAAATGATGGCTGTGCTTCTGCCTTTCTTGGACCACCAGATGCCAAGCTGGACCGAGCTGGCTGTGCTGCTGCCCTTGTTGATCCACCAGACACAAAGATGGCAGCTGTGCTAGATGGCAGTGGTTCAACTTCTGCCCTTCCCAAGCAGCTGCTTACATTCAAAGAGCTGGCAACAAAAGTCAGTACACCCCTAAGTGAAAAGGTCCAAATTGGGCCCAATTAGCCATTTTCCCTCCCCCCGGTGTCTGTGCCTCGTTAGTGTTACAAAGTCTCAGGTGTGAATGGGGAGCAAGTGTGTTACATTTGGTGTTATCGTTCTCTCACTCTCTCATACTGGCCCCTGGTACACTCACTACCGAGCGCCCAGAGGCGATTCAGTTCGCATGTGCCGCGCTATATAAGTTTTTCATTCATTCACTGGAAGGACAACATGGCACCTCATGGCAAAGAACTCTCTGAGGATCTGATATATCATATAAAGAATTGTGTCTCTACATAAAGATGGCCGAGGTTATAAGACGATTGCCAAGACCCTGAAACTGATCTGCAGCGCGGTGGCCAAGACCATCCAGCGATATAACAGGACGGGTTCCCCTTGGTGTCAGATGGTGTCAGGCGTGTGTGTGGGGAGGGGGGGGGGCAGGTGAGGAGGACAAAGACAAGTGTGTCTACAGTCAGGCATGGTGGGGGGAGGGTCATGGTCTGAAGCTGCCTGAGTGCTGTCGGCACTGGGGGGCTACAGATGAGGGAACCAAGAATGCCAACAATTACTGTGACCTACTAAAGCAGAGCATGACCCCCTCCCTTCAGAGACTGGACTGCAGGGTAGTATTCCAACGTGATAACCACCCCAAACATGCCCAGTAGGCAAGGGGTTAAAGGGAGAGGTCATCGGGTCCGAAAACAAAACACCTCCAAATACACCGACAGTATAGGGGATGATTTACTAAAACTGGAGAGTGCAAAATCTGGTGCGGCTGTGCACGGCAGCCAATCAGCTTTTGACAATAAAACCTGGAAGCTGATTGGTTACTTTGCAGAGCTGCACCAGATTTTCCTCTCTCCAGTTTTAGTAAATCTCCCCCGTTATCTCTTAAGGGAATCATGGCATTAGAAACATGGTGGTAATTAATATAACGCTAAACATTGAGATTATACGACACACGCCATCAGGGGCGGACTGACCATTGGGGCTCTTAGGCACTGCCCGAGGGCCCTATGCCACTAGGGGGCCCCATCAGGGTTGCCAGGCATATTAAAACCAGGGACAGTATGTGAAAATCTGTGTTTTCTTTACATCTGTCCCTGATATGTCCAAAACCGACATGCTTTTGATGTGAAAATCCTAAAATTTTAGCTGCCCTGCCTCCTGGTATGGTGGCCATCTGTAGGCCCGGGGGGTCCCATAATCTTCTATTGACCGGGGGCCCTGTGAGTTGTCAGTCCGCCCCTGCACGCCATACACAATACTCATACAGGTGGGGTATATGATGGACATATTAGACTAATAGTCCAAACCACGCCCACGAATTCTCCATCCCACACCTGTTACCATTCAGTCTACTGATGTGTATGCCCATCAAACAGACGAAGGTAAACATGGATTCCCCGCCTACTCTGCACAAAAAGGTGAAAAAAATGTGCACCTGAAAAAGAGAAAACAAAAAGACCCTACGTGTTTCATGCTAGAAAGAGCTTCTTCAGGAATGCCAATAAATAAAGTGCAACAAATCACCACATGGCAACCAACGCTCACTGAATGCAGAAAACTAGGGTTGTCCCGATGCCACTTTTTTAGGACCGAGTACAAGTACCGATACTTTTTTTCAAGTAGTCGCTGATACCGAATACCGATACTTTTTTTTACATGTGTCCCCAAATGCAGCCATGTCCCCCCACATATTGCAGCCATGTCCCTTCAGCCATGTCCCTCTAGCCATGTCCCTCTAGTCATGTCCCTCACATATGCAGCCATGTCCCTTCAGCCATGTCCCTCACATATGCAGCCATGGCCCTTCAGCCATGTCCCTCACATATGCAGCCATGTCCCTTCAGCCATGTCCCTCACATATGCAGCCATTGCCCTTCAGCCATGTCCCTCTAGCCATGTCCCTCACATATGCAGCCATGTCCCTTCAGCCATGTCCCTTACATATGCAGCAATGTCCCATGTCCCTCTAGCCATGTTCCTCACATATGCAGCAATGTCCCATGTCCCTCTAGCCATGTCCCTCACATATGCAGCAATGTCCCATGTCCCTCTAGCCATGTCCCTCACATATGCAGCCTTGTCCCATGTCCCTCTAGCCATGTCCCTCACATATGCAGCCATGTCCCATGTCCCTCTAGCCATGTCCCTCACATATGCAGCCATGTCCCATGTCCCTCTAGCCATGTCCCTCACATATGCAGCCATGTCCCATGTCCCTCTAGCCATGTCCCTCACATATGCAGCCATGTCCCATGTCCCTCTAGCCATGTCCCTCACATATATAGCAATGTCCGTTCAGCCATGTCCCTCTAGCCATGTCCCTCACATATGCAGCAATGTCCCATGTCCCTTCAGCCATTTCCCCCATACCTTTGCCGCCGAAAGCCGCATGGAGAAAATCACAGGATTCATTTGAATAGCCCACCCGTATAGACACTCCCCCTTGCTCGGGATTGGACAGATCACGATCACCCATCCAATCCCAAGCAAGGGGGAGTGTCTATATCCGGGCGGGAACACTACAGCTATTCAAATGAATGCTCTGATGTTCCCGCACGGCGTTTAACCCCTTGCAGCGGCTTTTTTTGATTCGGCGGCGCGATGCAACGGCAGCGGCGGGGGGGGGGAGTATTCTTTTTAGGCATCGGGAGTATTTGCGCGAGTACAAGTACTCGCGCAAATACTCGGCATCGATACCGATACTAGTATCGGTATCGGGACAACCCTACAGAAAACCTTTCCAATGATAAAAAGATAAATAAAAAAAAAGTATTCTTACATATATTCGTGCGCAAGCACATACCAAGGAGCACTTGGCCCCCATTGGCCTATATAAACTGCTCAATCCCTATGAACATTTTCTGAATGGTCTTCAGCTCATTCTTGTGTTCCCAAGACCTGATCTGCTGTACCTGCTCACTCATGTCTCTGTGCTACGTTGCCCGGCTGTTAAACAGGAAGTAAACCCTGATGGGTTCTACTTCCTCTTTTTTTCCCCTGCCAAGTAAAAGCATAATGGACATACTAGCCCATTATAGTTACCATATATATTCGAGTATAAGCCAACCCGAATATAAGCCGAGGCACCTAATTTTACCACTAGAAACTGGGAAAACGTATTGACTCGAGTATAAGCCTAGGGTGTCCATGTGCATGCCTCACTGTGTCCATGCCTCACTGTGTCCATGCCTCACTGTGTCCATGCCTCACTGTGCCCATGCCTCACTGTGCCCATGTCTCACTGTGCCCATGCCTCACTGTACCTATGCCTCTCTGTGCCCATGCCTCACTGTGCCCATGCCTCACTGTACCTATGCCTCTCTGTGCCCATGCCTCACTGTGCCCATGCCTCACTGTGTCCCTGCCTCACTGTGTCCCTCCCTCACTGTGCCCATGCCTCACTGTGCCCATGCCTCACTGTGCCCAAGCCTCACTGTGTCCCTGCCTCACTGTGCCCATTCCTCACTGTGCCCATGCCTCACTGTGTCCCTGCCTCACTGTGCCCATGCCTCACTGTACCTATGCCTCTCTGTGCCCATGCCTCACTGTGCCCATGCCTCACTGTGTCCCTGCGTCACTGTGTCCCTGCGTCACTGTGTCCCTGCCTCACTGTGCCCATGCCTCACTGTGCCCATGCCTCACTGTGTCCCTGCCTCACTGTGCCCATGACTCACTGTGCCCATGCCTCACTGTGTCCATGCCTCACTGTGCCCATGCCTCACTGTGCCCATGACTCACTGTGTCCATGCCTCACTGTGTCCATGCCTCACTGTGCCCATGCCTCACTGTGCCCATGCCTCACTGCGTCCATGCCTCACTGTGTTCATGACTAGACTGACTTTTAACATGGGAGTCTATGGAAGGGGTGCCCGGCTTTGAAAAAAAAATGGTGCTCCCCGGCCGTAGGTCCTCCAGACAACAAACAATGCGCACTTGTAGAGGAGAAATGGTGCTACGTGTGTGCCAAGTTCTGGGTCCAGGGGACCTACGACCGGCCAGTACTGGGTCCCCAAATTCACCGGAGAAATTACTGTTTAACATGGAAGTCTATGGAAGGGGTGCCCGGCTTTGAAAACTAGGTTCCCCAGACAACAAACCTTGCACACTTGTAGAGGAAGAGTGGGGCTACATGTGTACCAAGTTTAGTACCGGGTCCCCAAAGTCCGGCAGATCAGGTACAAAAAGTATATTCGGTAAATCGAAAATAAACTGCGCTTAAAAAGTGTGAGGCCCCGTACACACGACCGAGCTTCTCGGCAGAATCCAGCGAGAAGCTCGCTGGGAGACATATTCTGGCGAGAAGCTCGATCGTGTGTACACTTCCGACGAGCGTCCCATCGGGAAGCTCGTCGAGCCAAAAAAGAGAGCACGCTCTCTTTTTCCTCGTTGTTCAATGAGGACTTTGGCTCGACAAGCTTTTTCGACCGCTCATCGGGAACCTCGTCGGGCGGAACGATGGGTTTAGCCCGACGAGGTTCTTGTACGTGTGTACGCGGCCTAATAAGAAGTTCATAGGTATAATATGCAAAACAAGTCCATATAGTGACGTGATATCCATGAGGTCCCTCGGTATTGGAAACTTCACCAAAAGAATAGTGCCAATAGAAAAGAGAACACTTCCACCTAATGAATTTACCGTATACCAGCTCCCGAGACCTCCTATCTTGTGGCTCTAAACCCAGCCAGGGCCTTTGATCATCCAAGGGGATCGCGCTGTCAGGCCTTCTCTGCCCAAGAAAAAGTCAGTCACGGATGGGTTCTGTAACGAAACGTGTGTGTGCCAAGTTCCGGGTCCAGGGGACCTACGATCGTCCGGTACCGGGTCCCCAAAGTCACTGGAGAAATTACCGTTTAACATGGGAGTCTATGGAAGGGGTGCCCGGCTTTGAAAAATCGGTGCTCCCTGGCCGTAGGTCCCCCAGACAACAGACTTTGCACAACTTGTAGATGAGAAATGGAGGTACAGGTGTGCCAAGTTCCGGGTTCAGGAAACCTATGACTGGCCGGTACCGGGTCCTTAAATTCACCAGAGAAATGACTGTTTAACATTGGAGTCTATGGAAGGAGTGCCCGAATTTGAAAAACCAGTGCTCCTTAGCTGTAGGTCCCCTAGACAACAAACTTTGAACACTTGTAGATGAGAAAAAGAGCTACATTTGTGCCAAGTTTGGAGTCCAGGGAATCAACTACCGGGCAGTACTGGGTCTCCAAATTCACCAGAGAAATTACTGTTTAACATGGGTGTCTATAGAAGGGGTGCCCGGGTTTGAAAAATCGGTGCTCCCGGCCGTAAGTCCCCTAGACAACAAACTTTTAACACTAGTAGATAAAGAGTGGGGCTACATGTATACTAGGCTTCGGGTTCAGGGAGCTTACGACTGGCCGGTGCCTGGTCCCCAAATTCACCAGAGAAATTACTGTTTAACATGGGAGTCTATTGAAGGGGTACCCGGCTTTGAAAAATCGGTGGTCCCCGGCCGTAGGTCCTCCAGACAACAAACTTTGCACACCTATTAGAGGAAGAGTGGGGAAGAGTGCCGGAGGCTCTTTACCGGGATTTGAGATGCAGGGTGTCAGACTGACACACCACACCACTGATCGCCGCACTGCACGCCCCCCACGGGCGTGCGCTGACATGTTATCCTGCTGGACGTCAATAGGCAGTAATTCTAGTACTAGACCTCCTCTGTACATCTAAACGGTAAACTATGGATAGTAAAATTTCCGTAATTTGTCGCCATTGTACGGGTGTGCGAAATTTTTCATTGCGACATCATCTTTTATATTTTGCAAAAAAATTGGGATATGTATTGTGTTTTTTTTTTTGCAATGCAATTAAAAAAAAAAATGTGTGTATAGTTTTTCACTGTGTTTGAAAAATGGCTGCGCAAATACCGCGTGACGTAAAAAATAAAACTTGCAAAACCAACCATTTTATTTCCTAGGGTCTCCGCTAAAAATAAAAAAAATAAATATATAATGTTTTGGGGGTTAGAAGTAATGTTCAGGCAAAAAATACTGATATAAACTTGTAAACAAAACGTGCTAGTAAAAAACGCGTCAGGAAGATTTGGATTTGGCTTCAGTAGGGAAATTTGAATTGTATTAAAAATCGCCTTTATACCCACCTGCATCCCGGGGGGCCTTTTCTGGCACTTCTCTCCTACATGTACAAATCATCATTCTTTTGCTAGAAAATTACTCAGAACCCCCAAACACTATATATGTTTTTTTTTAGCAGACACCCTAGGGAATAAAATGACGGTCATTGCAACTTTTTATCTTGCACAGTATTTGCGCAATCATTTTTCAAACGCCTTTTTTTGGGGAAAAAAATGGTTTCATGAATTAAAAAAATAACAAAACAGTAAAGTTAGCCCAATTTCTTTGTAAAATATGAAAGACGATGTTATGCCGAGTAAACAGATACCTAACATGTCACGCTTTATAATTGCGCACACTCATTGAATGGCGCCAAACTTCGTTTCCTAAAAATCTCCATAGGCGACGCTTTGAAAAATTGTACAGGTTACCAGTTTAGAGTTACAGAGGAGTTCTAGTGCTAGAATTGTTGCACACGCTCTAAAGCACGCGGCGACACCTCACATGTGTGGTTTGAATGCCGTTTACATACGTGGGCGGGACTTACGTGTGCGTTCGCTTCTGAGCGCGAGCTACCAGGGACAGGGGCGTGTTAATTTTTTTTTTTTTTTTTTTTTACGTTTTTTTTTTTTTACACTTTTTTTTTTTCCGATCGATTTTATTCCTACTACAAGGAATGTAAACACCCCTTGTAATAGGAATAGTGACAGGTCCTCATTATGGAGAGATGCGGGGGGGGGGGTTCAATAAGACCTTCCCCTCCCCCCACATCTCTCCTTCAAGCTGGAAAGAATGAGATTGTGAAAAAAAAATCACAGATCTTATTCCTACCAGCCGCAATTGCGGCTTCGTTTACTTACGGGTACCCGGGCGCGACGTCATCACATCGCGCCCGGGACTCCGACTGTCATAGAGATGACTGGTCATCTCTATGCTTCCCACCCGGCGCACAGCGATCATCTTTTTTGGGACCCCCGATGGTACGGGAGAGCCCGGAGAAGCACCGGATGGCAGGGGGAGGGGGGTTGTCCCCTCCCGCCTCTTATAAGAACGATCAAGCGACGGAACCGCCACTATGATCGTTCTTACGGTGCACAGGATCGCCGCCGGAACACAATGATATCTGAATGATGCCTCTAGGTGCACCTATCATTCAGATATCACCACACAAATTACAGGACGTCATATGATGTCCACCCAGGATAAGAGATCCCCTCTGTGGACGTCATATGACGGCGTGCGTTATTGAAGTGGTGAAACCCCCTCAATAGCAGAATGATTCTTCATTGTCCATTTAGTAGCAATCAGTTATTTTTATGTACAATGATTTATAACAGAAAGTAAAAGAAATCGTTTTTTTCCTTCTCTCTTTTTATAAAAAATAATAACCGCCCCACCCCCAAGTAATTAACAAAGTAATTAACAAATATCAAAAAAATAAATCTCTTTCTCAAAAGAAAAAAAATAAGGATTATAAAATCCAAAAGTAAGGATCGTTATGGTAACGTGTTAGCTTTGTACATTGACCTCACACACACAGCACAGTAAAGATTGTCAGTTAAAAAAAAAACAGTTGTTTACCAGAATGTCAGATTTGAATTATATTTCAGTTGGCTCTAAAAATAGAACACCTCCTCCATCTGGTGAATCTGTGTGAATTCAGTCTACAGACAGGAAGAAAGTGATTTTATTATGAAATGGATACATAAAAACACGGAGAAAGTGGATGTCAAGAGAGCCAAGAAGTCCCATATTTCTTTTATTGGTGAAATAATTGATAAATAAACCCCCATTAGAAGGCTCAAAGGATTTGTTTACCAGAAATGTTTGCTGTGGCTGGTCATGTGACCTCATTTGCATACGGGACACCGATTGGCTGACGGGACATGGTGATGTCACTGGCTCCTCCCCTTTTGCCTTTATAAAGGAACACCCACAGGGCTATTGCTCACTTGCTTTGTGTATTCTGACCGAGCAGGATGCGTTTTCTCTCTCTCTGCAGTGTTGCGAGTTCTACTGGAACAATGACGCGATTTATGAGAAAGAGCAACGGTTACAAGGCGAAGGATCTTCTGAATGCCAACCAAGAGGATTCCGTTTTATTATTAAGCGTGCGCCCAATAACAGGGGAGCACCCGGCAAATGCACCGCCCACTGCTACCGCCCCTAATAGGGGAGGAGCCAGGGCAATAGGGAAGAGGATTGGGGCTGCCATAGGCAAAATCTGCCCCTTCCGACGCCACAAAATTGCCATCACCAATCCAGATGACGTCGATGGTAAGTAGTATATGGCCAAGTTTACACCTATTGATGTATTTTTTGTATGTTTTCTACCACATTTGTCAGAATTTTTTTTCCAATAAGAATGGTTGATAAACACAAGTACGAGCGTTTTTCATGTGTTTTCGATGCGTTTTCATTGATCTCTATGGACCCAAAAAATGCAAGAAATCGCATAGATGTGAATGGGACCCATAGGAAATAATGTCACATGGATTGGCATGCATTCCTGGGGTTCAGAAAACGCACTAAAAAAGCCCCCAATAGGTGCGACCCCAACCTAATAGTAAGATATAATACTCAGAACTGCAAGGAAATCTAATAGGTGTCATCATCCACATAATATATACAGTACAGACCAAAAGTTTGGACACACCTTCTCATTCCAAAAGTTTTCCTTATTTTCATGACTATAAAAATTGTAGAGTCACAGTGAAGGCATCAAAACTATGAATGTAACACATGTGGAATTATATACATAACAAAAAAGTGTGAAACAACTGAAAATATGTCATATTCTAGGTCCTTTTGCTGTGATTACTGCTTTGCACACTCTCGGCATTCTCTTGTCACCTGAAATGCTCTTCCAACAGTCTTGAAGGAGTTCCCAGAGATGCTTCGCACTTGTTGGCCCTTTTGCCTTCACTCGGCGGTCCAGCTCACCCCAAACCATCTGGATTGGGTTCAGGTCCGGTGACTGTGGAGGCCAAGTCATCTGGCGCAGCACCCCATCACTCTCCTTCTTGGTCAAATAGCCCTTCCCCCGCCTGGAGGTGTGTTTGGGGTCATTGTCCTGTTGAAAAATAAATGATGGTCCAACTAAACGCAAACCGGATGGAATAGCACGCCGCTGCAAGATGCTGTGGTAGCCATGCTGGTTCAGTATAAATCCCCAACAGTGTCACCAGCAAAGTACCCCCACACCATCACACCTCCTCCGCCATGCTTCACGGTGGGAACCAGGCATGTAGAGTCATCAGACCAAAGCACAGATTTCCACTGGTCTAATGTCCATTCCTTGTGTTCTTTAGCCCAAACACGTCTCTTCTGCTTGTTGCCTTTCTTTAGCAGTGGTTTCCTAGCAGATATTCTACCATGAAGGCCGGATTCACACAGTCTCCTCTTATCAGTTCTTCTAGAGATGTGTCTGCTGCAAAAGGACCTAGAATATGACATATTTTCAGTTGTTTCACACTTTTTTGTTATGTATATAATTCCATGTGTGTTACATTCATAGTTTTGATGTCTCCAGTGTGACTCTACAATTTTCATAGTCATGAAAATAAAGAAAACTCTTGGAATGAGAAGGTGTATCCAAACTTTTGCTCTGTACTGTATATATTATTATTTATTAATCACTAGGGGGGGGGGGGGTATATTTTTGTTTAAAAAAGAGAGAAGGAAAAATGATTTATTTTACATCCCATTATACAGTAAATAATTTTTTTAGTATGGGAATTCAGGGGCGAAATCACTGTTCGGGATCTCATGGGGACTTTTTAACTTACACTTGTTCTGGCATAGAAAGCCAGGCACTGAGAATGGACCCCCCCCCCCCGGGCTGAGAACTCCCATACTGTCCATGTATATAGAGAATCACCATGAAGAGAAATGTGTAAAAAGAGATTATTTCCATAACACGGATTCTGTGTAAGATCGATCATGTGTAAAGAGTAAGAATAAAAATGACTGACTGTCTTCTTCTCTCTCTCCAGGACAAATTGAAGAACGTCTCAACGTCAGACAGCCTTACATACGGGTTCCCTACATCAGTAAGGCTGAACTGGATAAAATATTGGAGGACGAACAAAAGCAAGTCACTCCATCCACCAATAAGGACCAGAAGACTGTACAGGACCCAACCATGGAGGACAAGGACATGCCTGTCACTCCATCCACCAATAAGGACCAGAAGACTGTACAGGACCCAACCATGGAGGACAAGGACATGCCTGTCACTCCATCCACCAATGAGGACCAGGAGACTGTGCAGTCTGAGAATATGAAGAACAACAGTTCTGCAGCCGGTCCATTCACAGAGGACATCAATACTGCAGCCAGTCCATCTACCGAGGACAATACTGCAGCCAGTCCATCCACTGAGGACAATACTGCAGCCAGTCCATCCACCGAGGACATCAATACTGCAGCCAGTCCATCCACTAAGGACAGGAATACTACAGTTAGTCCATCCACTGAGGACAATATTGCAGTCAGTCCATCCACCGAGAACATCAATACTGCAGTCAGTCCATCCACGGAGGACATCTATACTGCAGTTAGTCCATCCACCGAGGACAACGATACTGCAGCCAGTCCATCCACCAAGGACAGGAATACTTCAGCCAGTCCTACCACTGAGGACAGGAAAACTGCAGCCAGTCCCTTCACTGAGGACAAGAAAACAGAAGTCAGTCCATCCACCAGTAAGGAAACAGAGTCATCTGAAAGGAGAAACATATTCATCTCATCATGCCACAGTGCAACCTCAAACAATCTATCTCCATCTATTGCAATCAGCTGCGGTTTTGAGAGTCTGCAACCTTCATCCATCAGCAGCACAAACCACAAGATCGCCTCACCAGAACCATCCGGCATTGCCATCAAGGACCAGTCATGCGTACTCTCTTTTGAACACATGACCTATTATAGAGTCCTTGGAACGGGAAGCTTCGGGAAGGTGATGTTGGCCTCTCATCCCGCCATTGACCAGAAGCTGGCGGTTAAAATTGTGGAAAAGAGAAAATTACTTAAGTATGAAGAGGATAGTGAGATGGTTTTCTTGGAACGTGACGTGATGAAAGCAGCAAGGAAGAGTCCATTTATTACACATCTGTTTGGAACGTTCCAGACAAAGGCAAGTCTTTTCACCTTCTAATTTCTTCACCTCTTTCCTGTACTGCACTCCACTATTGATCCGGATCCCTAAAATTGTTATGCAAATGGTGACATTTTTGGGAGCTGTAATTTACACAAGGCTTAGCAACCCCCCTTCCCACCTCATATGTTGGTCTTTACATCAGTCAATTAGTCCCTTAGGCACTGAGTGCTGAATTGTGAGAGGTGGAAGGGAGCTTCACTTGTGTCCCACACCAGGATTTTCCTGAGGGCTCCAGATGTAGTGGGTGGAAAGCAATAGGCTGAGGAGCAGATCTCTAGAGTGCCTCCTACAAGCCCCAGAGGTTTATTAGATAAACTGTAAAAAAGTAGAGGTCTCATTTAACTGCTTGCCGACTGCCCACCGTCATATTACTGCGGAAGTCGGCACGCCTGGGCGAGAGCCCGTAGCTATACGTCAAGCTCTAAAGCGGCCACTAGGGGGCGCGTGCTCGCCGCCCGGTGCGCATTTGACCCAGAGTCCCGCGCGCGTGCCCGGCGGGCACACGCGGTCACTCGTTACAGAGCGAGGACCGGGAGCTATGTGTGTAAACACAAAGCTCCCGGTCCTGTCAGTGGGGGAAACGCTGATCTTCTGTTCATAAAATGTATGAACAGAAGATCAGTGATTCCCCCTAGTGAGTCCACCCCCCCCATACAGTTAGAACACACCCAGGAACACACTTAACCCCTTCCCTGCCCCCTTTTGTTAACCCCTTCACTGCCAATGGCATTTTTATAGTAATCTAATGCATTTTTATAGCATTGATCGCTAAAAAAATGGCAATGGTCCCAAAAATGTGTTCGAAGTGCCCGCCATAATGTCGCAGTACTGAAAAAAATGCTGATCGCCGTCATTACTAGTAAAAAAAAAAATATTAATAAAAATGCCATAAAACTTCCCCCTATTTTGTAAACGCTATAACTTTTGCGCAAACCAATCAATAAACGCTTATTATGATTTTTTTTACGAAAAATATGTAGAAGAATACGTATCGACCTAAACTGAGGAAAAAAATGTTTTTTTATTTATTTTTGGGGGATACTTATTACAGCAAAAAGTAAAAAATATTGCATTTTTTTCAAAATTGTCGCTCTATTTTTGTTTATAGCACAAAAAATAAAAACCGCAGAGGTGATCAAATACCACCAAAAGAAAGCTCTATTTGTGGGGGAAAAAAGGACGCCAATTTTGTTTGGGAGCCACGTCGCACGACCACGCAATTGTCAGTTAAAGCGACGAAGTGCCCGAATCACAAAAAGTGCTCTGGTCATTGGGCACCAATATGGTCCGGGGGTTAAGTGGTTAAAGAAGCCACATTTTAAGAGGCTGCCATTGCTGAAATACTTGTGAAATTACTAGTTGTCTGGTTGCTTTTGGTCTCCAAACTTTGGGTCACTAAGAACAAGTCCGCAGCTAGCAAGACAGGAGAAGTCAGGCCTCCTGATCTACATGGGACTTCCAGAATGGTGAACCAAAGAATTAATTCATTGGATCACCAGAACAGCCAGACAGAACTAGCATTGCAACAAGGACCTCCGTAGTTTTTCTGTTAGTTTTCCTAAATTGTGTGTGTGTGTGTGTCTATTCCTCTACAAAATGAAATCCTGCATGTCTATAATGCAAATTCTATCTCTTGTTCACACAGAATCATCTCGTCTTTGTCATGGAATGCCTGAGCAGAGGGAATCTCTTTAAAGCCCTGACTGCAACTCCATTTCTTGAGGACAACATAAGGTAAGATCAATGACCGGGTCCACTCTGGAGTTGGGGGGTGACTGACCATTGAGGACAGCCAGTCGTAGTCAGCCCCTTCACCTGAGCCCCCGTTCATCTATACTATAGGGTACTATAGGGGGTAATCATTTCATCTTTAGATTTCATTGGTCTGTGATTATTTGGAATGCTAATTTATACATCTCTTTCCTCATCAGATACTTCATAGCGGAAATGATCTGCGGTCTGCAGTTCCTGCATTCTAAGGAGATCGTCCACAGAGACATCAAGCCTGCAAATATCCTCTTGGATGACATTGGTCACATCAAAATTGCAGACTTTGGCTTGGCAGCCATCGGTGTCACAGAGTCTAAGAGGATACAAGGACGAGTGGGGACACCAGGGTACAAGGCGCCAGAGGTAAGATACCTGATATTAGACTTTATTGTAATATTTGTTATTATGGAATATTCACTGTATGAAAAAATTCTCCACTGGTGCCCTCGGTTGCTTTCAGTTGGTTTCCTGGCCGGAACTATATCCCCAACAAAAAGGTGGACATTTCTGAAAGCTGCAGCAGTGTTGGAGGTTCCCTGTAGAGGACATTGAGGCCGGGTGTAGATGCCTGCCTGTGTCTGGCCCAATTCACACATATAAATGGTATAAAAGCTTCAGGAATTGTCCACCTGATGTACTCCTTCTCTTTAAAGGGCTTGTAAAGGTTCAAATATAAAAAAATAAAGATAACAAACATGTTATACTTACCTTCACTGTGCAGCTCGTTTTGCAGAGTGGTCCCGATCCTCCTCTTCTGGGGTCCCTCAGCGGCCATCTTGGCTCCTCCCCTCAAGAGCTAACCCCCTTCATGGGAAGCGCTCTCCCAAGGGGGTTAGCTATAGCCGCCGACTGTATCATTCGGCCCTGCCCCCCGGCATGCCGTGTCATTGGTTTGATTTCAGCAGCGCGAGCCAATGGCTGTGCTGCTATCAATCATCTAATGAAGAGCCAAAAAGCTTGGTCGAGAAGCCTGCTTTACACCATTACAACCCCTAACATGAGCGCTTGTGAACATTGATCTATTGGGGTCTGCTCAATTTTAAAAGGGACTATTAAAGTGTGGGCAAAACATTTTTTTTTGTTTTGGTATAAGTGGGGAAGGGGTAGATCTTTACATAGGTGTCTGTGTCCCCATTGGGACCCCATCTGTTTGTATTGGTGACCATTGTCATTGAGAAAGAAAGTGAGGGGAGATGCAAAGTTTTAGCTTTTTCCCCAGAACATGAGGTGAGGAGAAACCTTGCTTGTTCTGTTGACAATTCTCAAATTCTCTCTCAATTTGTAAAATTTTAACCAGTTTTCTTTTGTGTCTCCGGGAGACCTAAAGCCCCACCTTCAATATTCACAAGCTGCACCTTAGTTTGATGCTGACTCCTGGAATAATTCATAGATCACTTATACCAGCATGTAGTCACCTCTGTCCTCTACCCAACAATGAGCTCATCCTTTTGTTTTTCTCCATTATGTTTCTACAGGTTCTTCAAAATACTCCATACTTCGGCGTGGCTGATTATTACTCCCTGGGAGTAATAGTGTATGAGATGACATTCGGCAGACATCCATTTCTTACTGGCAAGGAGACCCATCAGCAAGAAAGGATGATAGTGACCACCTTGGAAACGGATTATCCACATTTAATAGACCCTAATCTCCATGACATCATAGAAAGGGTAAGTATAAACAAAGGTGGTAAAAGTCCTTTCCATGTTACATATATCTTAATAGGATTTTAGAAAACACATTGGCCCGGATTGACATACCTGGGCGCATCTTTATGCGGGCGTAGCGTATCTTCTTTACGCTACACCGGCGCAACGTTGAGAGGCAAGCATGGAATTCACAAAGCAAATGCTCCCAACGTTGTGCCGGCGTAGCGTATATTCGTTGGCGTAAGCTGACGTAAGTTAACGTAGGTGGAAGTGGGCTGGATACATTTAAATGAAGCGTGACCCCATGCTAATGATTGGCTGAGCTTCAAACAAGTACTAAAAACGAATGGCGCATGTGTCGTATCTTGGACGCATCCCAGTGCGCATGCTCACAGTCATGTCGAAACAACTTGCTAAGATACGTCGAAACACTGCCTACGACGTGAACGTAACCTACACACAGCCCTATTCACGTACTACGTAAACGGCGTACACGACGTTAAATTCGACGGCGTCCGTTCCCTGGTCCATGCCTTTGCATGGGTTGCGCCTCCTATTTGAGGAATAACTTTACGCCGGACGTAATCCTTACGGAAATTGCTTAAAACATGCGCCGGGCGCAAGTACGTTTGTGAATCGGCGTATCTTACTCATTTGCATATTTAAAATGGGAACGCCAGATGCGTCCAGCGTAACTATGCGCCCACGATACGCCGGCGTAGGCAAGTTACTTCGGGCGGCTGAATCCTATTTTTCGACGTATCTAGCTTTGGGAATCAGCGCATAGATACGACGGCGCACATTTGTACTTACGACGGCGTATTTCGAGATACGTCGGCGTAAGGCTTTGTGAATCCGGGCCATTGATGGAAGTCATAGCGGTACTTTCAGTAACTGTTTAATGGAAGGATCTGCCTTCCCCTGTCATTTAGAAGTGGGAATGTCTTAGAAAGTACAATCCAAATAATGGAAATCCTATTGCAGAGGATGTGTGAGGAAAGCAGCAGCCCTTGTATCTCCTAAAACCCAATTGGAGAGTATGTGATTAACTTGAATTCACTGTCTGGGTGGTTCCCCTGAATAGTGAATTTCTGGGGACATTCCTTACACAGACAACCTATAGAACTCCCCTAAGGCTGTCATCGTCATAATAAAAAAAGCATGGCAGGTGCAGATTTCATTAATTAATTCATTAATTATCTGGTGTTTAAAAACTCTTCTGAACTAATATGACACAAATAAGGCACTATGCTACAATCCAATAAGGACATAGTAGCAGGTTAGAAAGCAAAATAACGGAAGTCGAAATACTGTGGAACTTCGGATTGCGAGTAACGCGGTTAACGAGTGTTTCGCAATACTGTATTTAGAAAAATTCTAACTTGGTTTGCGAGTGTTGTCTTGCAAATACGAGCAGGATTCAGGCCAAAGCGGTGTGCAGTACCGCGTTTGGCCTGAGGTGGGGGGGGGGCATCAGAGCCAACGGCAGTGTTAAGAAATGCACGGAAAGGCCAGAGAACAGCTCGGCTGACCTCCAAAAGGCTCGTGAACGGAGTCTTCCCGATGTTTGCAGAGGCCAGCCGAACTGTCTTCGGCCTTTTCTGGACGATTCCGAGGCTCTCCGGTGCCCCCCGTCTCTGGCCGCATGCGGTATTGCATGCCATTGAAGTCAATGCGGAACAAATTATTTTTGTTTCCATTGACTTCAATGGGGAAACTCGCTTTGATATGCGAATACTTTGGATTACGCGCATTCTCCTGGAACGGATTATGCTCGTATTTCAAGGTTCCACTGTATGTGAATGTCAGAATCAAATATTAAAAGGGGGTTCTATTGTTTAGAGATTGTTCATGTTATTCCAATGTATCTTATTATATTTTGTTTCTCGTTACAGTTCCTATGTAAAGACCAAGAGAAGCGGATGAGGCAAGTAAGAGATATCAGAGAACACCCCTTCTTTTGCAAGGTGGACTGGAAGGAGACCGAGAAAAGAAAGTCACCGCCACCATTTCCACCTCAACATGTAAGTATACGGATAAGGGAAGAGTCCCAGCACAATGGGAAGATTTCTGGGTATTTTTCTGTAACAATCACAAACATTGACCAAATACTTTTCTTTTCTTTCTAGATTAATGAGGAAAATCTGAGCGAAGGAGTTCCAGGGGAAGTATTCATTAAAAATATATACTATGGGAGGCCAATAGACTCACAGAAGCAGAAGATATTCTACGGCTTCACCTACCTGAGTGAGCATCTGAATTGCAGCCAGGGGCCTGATAACCACCATTGGAAGACCGGTAACATTAACACAGAGCCTCGTCTCCAACTTTTGAGGGAGCCTCATTGCCACCATCCGAGTGGCAGTGACATCAACAAAAAGCCTCTTTGCCACCATCCAAGTGGCACTTATATCACCAGAGAGCCTTGTTGCCAACATCCAAGCAACAGTGACATCAACAAAGAGTCCGGTCACCACAGTCTGAGGAGCAGTGACATCAAAGAGTCCGGTCACCACAGTCTGAGGAGCAGTGATATCAACAAAGAGTCTCATCACCACAGTCTGAGGAGCAGTGACATCAACACAGAGCCTCGTTGCCACCATCTGAGGAGCACTTACATCATCAGAGAACCTTGTCGCCACCGTCTGAGGGGGACTTACATCATCAGAGAACCTCGACGCCACCGTCTGAGGGGGACTTACATCATCAGAGAACCTCGACGCCACCGTCTGAGGGGCACTTACATCATCAGAGAACCTCGACGCCACCGTCTGAGGGGGACTTACATCATCAGAGAACCTCGACGCCACCGTCTGAGGGGCACTTACATCATCAGAGAGCATTGATGCCACCATCCAAGGAGCAGTGACATTAACACATAGCATCTTTGCCCCAATCCGAGGGGCACCTACATCATCAGAGAGCCTCAATGCTACAATCCGAAGAGCAGTGACATTAACACAGAGCCTCCTTGCCACAATCCGAGGGGCACTTAAATCATCAGAGAGCCTCCTTACCAACAACATTTTATTTATTCATTATTTGAGTGTGTTTTTAGGAATTGTAGAATTTTTTATCCACTATTTGAGTGTGCATTTTAGTACATGTTGATTCATAGCACCTTAAACACCCCCATACACACCCCCATACATATAATGAGAGGAGATGAACTGGGCAACCTAGACAGATGATTCAGGGACAATCCGATCGCCTTATGGGGTCAGGAAGGAATTTCCCCCCTTGGAGCCCATCTGACTGAGGGGGTTTTTCGCCTTCCTTTGAATCATCCAAAGGTTTAGGGGTTTAGAAAGACCCGCCTCTGAGGTTCTCCGAATCCCAACAATCATTTCCTTCTATGGATTTATCTCCAATAAAGATTGGCCGTACCTTAATTGTCTTTGTATGTGAAGGTTGTTTCTTCCTTTCTCTAATAATAAATATAACAAGGAATGACAGCAGGGTGAGGAATCTCACCCCATACTTCACCACTAGATCACCCTTCAGCCATGGGATGACGGTGGGAAAAACTATAAGATTAGTCTCTATAAATGAGTCAGTACAGGCCGTGTATATACGCATGGAGTGTAGTCTGGGGCCCGAGCACCTGGCTTTTCTGCCCTTTTTATATGTTGATGTTGTATATCAAACTTTATCACATGTTTTATACCTGGGGAAGCCTTGAAAGTTGGAAGGATGACTCCTTACATTGTGGGGTCAGTGGGAAGGATGACTCCTTACATTGTGGGGTCAATAGAAAGAATGTCCTTCCTACAATGGTGTTCAGAATGCCACATTTACAGACTGCCATAAAGATCACTGGTGTCATGCCGATGGCGTGTGATTTATATCACCAAAAGTATTCAAAATGTCCAAATCTGAGTTTTGGAATACTATTTTTTTTCATTAAATTGGCGCCATTGGCAGCCGAATAAACAGAAAGTGATGTCATGTCAACGCTTCCAGGTAACTAGATCTGAGACTCGATCAAAGCCGATATCGGCTTCATTCAGGTCTTTGGCCAACCGTTGGATTTATTGGCTAGTTGACGGCTTTCCGGTGGGATTGGAGAGTCAGAGAGAGCCGTGGAAAGGGGGCGTGGGGGGACGTCGCCTTCCACAGCTCTCTCTGACTCTCCCATCCCACCGGGAGGCCCAAGCGACTAGCCAACACATCCAACGGTTTGTCCGAATACTCAAATGGAGCCAATATCGGCTTTGATCGGGTCTCAGATCTATTTACCTGGAAGTGTTGACATGACATCACTTTTGTTTTACTTGAATACTTTTAAGTGCAAAGTAGGGATTTGGGGTCTTATAGAACTCCGATCACTCCATAAAGAGTACCTGTCACTGCCTAGTACTGTCACATAGGATTTTTACATTCTGTGACAATAAAAATGATTCAATTATTTTTAAAGAGAGTGTAAAAAAAAAAAGTGTATGCCCATCATTAAAAGTGGGTGGATGAAGGGAGGTATTCTAATGGTGGGCATACCCACCGATCAATCCCAAAGGCTGCAAGAAAAAAAAATAAAAAAATATTACAATATATGCCCAACAAGGACCAGCAACGTACTGGTATTTTGCTGGACTTTGAGTAATTATACCAGAATGATGCCTGTGGGTTTAGGTATCACCTTGGTATCATTCTTTTCAGTCAGCGGTCGGCTTTCATGTAAAAGCAATCCTTAACTCCCCAAAATATTCACTCAAATATTGGTGATCAGTTGCATCACCCCCCCCCCTTCCCTCCCCAAATGACTCTCACAATTATTGGTGATCAGTGGTTCTTAATTCCCCCCAAACAGCATCTTTGAATGTCTTGGTCCCTTGTTTCCACGATCATCTCCCCAGGAAGGCTACATATACTAAGCCCTCCTTCCCAAGACATAACTGGCCAGAGAATATATTCAGGTACGCAATAGAGGGCCAACGCCTCAGAGAGACCGATATGCCAAACTGATAGTTCCATACATATCATTATCGGGTTCATACGAACCATATTTCATAAGAACACCTGGGAAGTGAACAAGGACAACATTGCATTAAAGGACTGACATCTAAACCTCCATGCCTGCAAACCCCCTTCCTTTCCCCTTCCCCCTTGACTCCTCACCCCCTTTTTTTTTTCTTTTCTCTCTTTCTTCTATTCCTTATTTGATTTTCACTTCCCCAAGAAAATGGAAAATAAATATAAGTGCTAAGTTTATGTTATCCATGTAGGTGCACAAGCAATATTGCTAATTATCTATTCTTATTGTTATATTTTCTTTGTTTGTAATCCTTGTGGACCAGTTCCTTTGATATAAATAAAAAATAAAAATAATAACTGGCCAGAGAGGGATTACTTTGACGCAGTTGGCCAGCTTAAACATGTATTGTGATACATGTGAACTAAAAATCCCTCTATTACTGCAAAGTTGGATAGAAAGTGTGTATATCGGTGTGCAGAGGGGACAATCAGACTGGTAATGTGGTCACACCCCCTTAAAGCCGAGTTCCACCCAAAAGTGGAAGTTTCGCTTTAAGCATGCCTTAACCCCTAACATTCCACATTTGGTATGGGGCCAGGTGTGGGCTTCTTCGTTTCTCATTTCTTCATTAAGCAGGTAAAAGGTCTGGAGTTGATTCCAAGTGTGGTATTTGCATTTGGAATCTATTGCTGTGAACCTACATCATGCGGTCAAAGGAGCTGTCCATGCAAGTGAAACCGGCCATTGTAAGGCTTCAAAAACAAAACAAATCCATTAGAGAGACAGCAGCAACATTAGGAGTGGCCAAATCAACAGTTTGGTACATTCTGACGAAAGAAGAACGCACTGGTGAGCTCAGCAACATAAAAAGGCCTGGAGGTCTGAAGAAGACAACAGTGGTGGATGATCGCAGGATCCTTTCTATGGTAAAGAAAAACCCATTCACAACATCCAGACAAGTGAAGGACACACTCCAGGATGTGGAGACAAGTGAAGGACATTCTCCAGGAGGTGGAGACAAGTGAAGGACACTCTTCTGGAGGTGGAGACAAGTGAAGGACGCTCTCCAGGAGGTGGAGACAAGTGAAGGACACTCTCCAGGAGGTGGAGACAAGTGAAGGACACTCTTCTGGAGGTGGAGACAAGTGAAGGACACTCTCCAGGAGGTGGAGACAAGTGAAGGACACTCTCCAGGAGGTGGAGACAAGTGAAGGACACTCTCCAGGAGGTGGAGACAAGTGAAGGACACTCTCCAGGAGGTGGAGACAAGTGAAGGACACTCTCCAGGAGGAGGAGACAAGTGAAGGACACTCCAGAAGGTGGGCACATCATTGTCAAAATCTACAATTAAGAGAAGACATCACAAGAACAAATACAGAGGGTTCACCATAAGGTGCAAACCATTCATAAGCCTGAAGAATAGAAAAGCCAGATTAGACTTTCGCCCAAAAAATCGAAAAAAGTCAGACCAGTTCTAGACAAGCATTCTTTGGACGGATACAACTAAAATTGATCTGTACCAGATTGACGGGAAGAAAAAAGTGTGGAGAAGGTTTGGAACAGCTCATAATCCAAAGCACACAACGTCATCTGTGGTCACATGGTGGAGCTTGCAGTGTGATGGCACTGGGACATTGGTGGTTATTGATGATGTGACAGAAGACAGAGGCAGACGGATGAATCCTGCAGTGTTTAGAGACATACTGTCAGCCCAGATTCAGCCAATGATTGGACAGCGCTTCACAGTACAGATGGACAATGATCCAAAACACACTGCAAGAGTAACCCAGGAGCTTTTGAAGGAAAAGAAGTGGAATATTCTGCAATGACCGAGTCAATCGGCTGATCTCACCCCGATTGAGCATTTCACTTGCTGAAGCAAAACTAAAGGCAGAAAGAGCCACAAACAAAGAACAAATGAAGACTGAAGCTGCATACAGAGCCATCAGAGAGGAGGAAAGCCGGTCTTTGGTAATGTCCATGGGTTCCAGACTTTAGGCAGTCATTACCAGAAAAGGATTCTCAACAAAATATTAAAAATTAACATTTTATTTATCATTATATTCATTTGTCCAATTACATTTGAGCCCCTGAAACTGTGTATAAAAATGGTTGCTGTTCCTAAAATTTGTACTTGATATTTATGTTCAACCCCCTGAATTAAAGCTGAAAGTCTTCACTTCAAATTCATTTGGATTGTTTTGTTTTCATTTTATTCTGGAGGCATAAAAAGGGTGGATTTGATTTAAACCACCAACTAGTAAAAAGGCTCCTCCTCTGACCCGCTGTTGGCTCCTCCTCTGACCCCCTGTTGGCTCCTCATCTGACTCACTGTTGGCTCCTCCTCTGACCCTCTGTTGGTTCACCGACAGTTCCATTCACTTTAATGGGACGGCTGGTGATGCGGCAGAGACACAACAAGGTGAGGGACGTGGCGGCGGCAGGTGAGTGGATGTCTGCTAACAGCATCTAATGGATCTGAAATAGCAGGTGCTCTTTAAATGTAAGGAATCATTCCTGCTGGTAGTTAGAATCCATGGACGGACACAGCTCCTTAAATCTTGACAAGTGGGTTATGTTCCCCGTTTACAGGAAAGGATTAGGCAGAAATATGTTAGATAGTTAAATACATGTTACATTAACAGAGTTGAACAGCCCCGCCTAGGGGGCGGTCCCTCCAGACATAACTCTCCTCATAGCAGCATGAAAGCCTCAGTTCGTAACAAGCAGTACAAACCTAAAAGGAGGGGTGGGTGCAGTGTCCATCCATGGACTCAGAGAAAATAATTTTACGGTGAGTACAAAAAATCCTATGTTCTCTTATCGTCCATTGACGGACACAGCTCCTTAAATCTTGACAAGTGGGACGTCCCCAAGTCAAAAAACGAGGGGTGGGAACAGTATCAGTAAAACCAATTGTAACTTCACCCCAAAACAAGCAGAGCTCCTCAACGGAGGAGGTGCAACTTTAAACAGCCGCCTGCAAAACCTAGTGGCCGAAAGAAGCATCAGAAGATGCACTCACAGCAACCATGTAAATTCTGGAAAAAGGTGTGAACGGACGACCAAGTCGCCGCCTCGCACACCTGTGAGACCGACGCATGATGTTGGAAAAAACCCAGGAAGCACCAATTTCCCTGGTCAAAAGTGCCGTGACCGGAAAGAGGGGACCCGTCCCATAAGAGCATAGGCCTGTATGACAGTCTGCCTAAACCACCAAAAAATGGTGGTCAATAAGACCGCAAGGCCCTTTTGTGGACCAGACACTGACACAAAAGAGAGTCAGATCTGCAAAACGGAGCCGTAGCAGACAGGTACACCCGCAAGGCGCATACCACGTCCAAAATATTTAGCGCAACTTCCTTAGGATGCGCCGGCCGAGGACACAAGGATGGAAGTAAAATGTCCTCGTTCAGGTGAAATGAATGAATCTACCTGAATGGAAGAAGGGAAGGTCGCGGGCGCACCACCACCTAATCCTTATTGGAGGATCAAGCATGGCGGCTTACAAAGACAAGACCTCTAACTCAGAAACCCTTCTAACAGAGGTAAATGCCACTAAAGGGGCCACCTTCTGAGATAGTGTCAAGAGAAAAATCTCTGATGTTTCCAAAAGAGAGCACCAAACTTAATGGGGGAAGAGATGGGCCAAGAGGGGAAAGTATATGACAAACCTCCTGCACAAAAAGCTACCCACCAGGGAACGGGCCGCAAAAAGCCACTGAAAGAACACAGCCAAGGCTGAAATCTGCACTAAAACGGTGCTTTAAGCAATGTTTAGATCCACTCCAAGTTGTAAAAACAGCAGGACCCTGGACACCAAGTACGTCTGTGAACGTCACTCCATCACTTCGCACCAAGAGATGTAGGCCTTCCAGGTGCTACAGTAGATCCACCGGAAGAAGGCTACCGTGCTCTCAGATGACCGAGTCGGACAGACCCCAGTCTCTTAAAGTCTGGCTTCCAATAGCCATGTTGAGCAAGTCAGTGACTGTACAACAGGAGGAAGTATGGGACCTCGGTACAGAAGGACCTCCCGCCCTGGCAATCGCCAGGGTACCTCCGCTACCAGGCGCCCGATAACAGCGTACCAAGGACGCCAAGACCAATCTGGAGCGATTAAAATCATCGGGATCCCCTCAGTCTCCACTCTGTGGAGCAGCCGAGGAAGCAACTACGATGGAGAAACGGCATAAAGCTGCCGATACAGACCCCACAAGGCCACCGGCGCGATTGACAAGTCTGTACAAGATCACTAGACCTGGCCACTAACTTTGACACCCTTGCAGTGGAGACGAGCGGCTAAAAGATCCATGCCTTGTGAGACTCACCTCCTGCAAGGGAGCCAAAAAAAACCCAAGCACAAAGACCAGCTTCCGGTGACTCCAGTAGTCCGCCTGCCAGTATAACTGATGGTAGACCGAAGCCATGGCCATGTCGTTGTCCGGCTGAAACCAGATCGGACGACCTTGCAACCTCCTCGACCACGAGGGGAATCATAGCCTGATCGCCCAAAATAGTAGGACAATATCCAACAAATCTAAATGTATCCAGACAACAAATGATTACAGACTTTCAAACCAATATGGCCCTCCCCCTTAACTGAAGATGCTAAACAAAAATTAGAGTAGATACGGCTTTAAAACAATTAAAGACTGGCAAGAGTCCAGGGCCAGATGGCCTAACGACTGGTTATTATAAAACGTATGCAGAAATTCTAACTCCTTTTTTTTTATCAGCCTTTAATTCCTTCGCTGAACATGTTACTCCTTCACGCGATTTACTCACTGCCCACATAGGGCCAGATTCAGGTAGATGAGAGCATCTTTGCTCTGGAGTAACGCTTCTCATTTACGTTACTCTGGCGAAATTTTAGGAGCAAGTGCTGTTATTCATGAAGCACTTGCTCCTAAAGTTGCGGCAGCGCATCGCAAATGAGCCGGCGGAATTCAAATTGGGTGGGTACGGGGCGTGTATTATTTAAACTAAGCGCGATCCCGCGGCGAACGTACTGCGCATGCGTCGAGTGTCAATGCATCCCAGTGCGCATGCTCCAAATTCTGTCAGTGAACGTCAATGACGTCACATCCCCATTCATGAAATTTTTACGCAAGCGACGCGATTTTTTTTTTCCGACGCGATGACGACGCCTATACTTAACATAGGATACTCCACTAGGGGGCTGCTTTATCTTTACGCTGCGTATCGCTTCCGGAAACGTCGGAAAGTCACTGCGTCACGCCCGAATACGATCGGGAATTGCCGATTCCCGCTGATTAACATATTTTTTCATCGTAAATCAGCGGGAACGCCCCCGGCGCCATTTTTAAATTAAAGTTGCGATGCGATGGCGAAATTCAATTGCGCTGATCGCATCGGAACTCCAACCCGGCGTTTCTTGTTTTCTGGTTACAGAAAACAGAAACGCCGGCTTAAAGTGACAGTTAGGCTGGAGTATCACAGATACTCCAGCCTAACTCTACCTGAATCTGGCCCATAGTAGTTATCCCCGAACCAAACAAGGATCATTCAATAGTATCTAATTATAGACCCGTATCATTACTTAATGTAGACTTGAAATGGTACGCCAAAACTATTGCTAATAGATACTCCCTTTCCTCCCTCATTTAATTGACCTCGACCTAGTTGGTTTTATACCAGGTAGGGAAAAACCCCTCACAGGAAAGCCCCATACAAAAAAGAAAAAACACAGGCCAGATAAAACAGTCCCCTAAGGGACATTCTTCCCACTGATCACCAATGTAAGGAACATTCTTCTCACTGATCACCAATGTAAGGGACATTCTTCCCACTGATCACCAATGTAAGGGACATTCTTCCCACTGATCACCAATGTAAGGGACATTCTTCCCACTGATCACCAATGTAAGGAACATTCTTCCCACTGATCACCAATGTAAGGAACATTCTTCCCACTGATCACCAATGTAAGGGACATTCTTCTCACTGATCACCAATGTAAGGGACATTCTTCTCACTGATCACCAATGTAAGGGACATTCTTCTCACTGATCACCAATGTAAGGGACATTCTTCTCACTGATCACCAATGTAAGGGACATTCTTCTCACTGATCACCAATGTAAGGGACATTCTTCTCACTGATCACCAATGTAAGGGACATTCTTCTCACTGATCACCAGTGTAAGGGACATTCTTCCCACTGATCACCAATGTAAGGGACATTCTTCTCACTGATCACCAATGTAAGGGACATTCTTCCCACTGATCACCAATGTAAGGGACATTCTTCTCACTGATCACCAATGTAAGGGACATTCTTCTCACTGATCACCAATGTAAGGAACATTCTTCCCACTGACCACCAATGTAAGGGACATTCTTCTCACTGATCACCAATGTAAGGGACATTCTTCTCACTGATCACCAATGTAAGGGACATTCTTCTCACTGATCACCAATGTAAGGAACATTCTTCCCACTGACCACCAATGTAAGGGACATTCTTCTCACTGATCACCAATGTAAGGGACATTCTTCTCACTAATCACCAATGTAAGGGACATTCTTCCCACTAATCACCAATGTAAGGAGCATTCTTCCCACTGATCACCAATGTAAGGGACATTCTTCTCACTGATCACCAATGTAAGGAACATTCTTCCCTCTGATCACCAATGTAAGGGACATTCTTCTCACTGATCACCAATGTAAGGGACATTCTTCCCACTAATCACCAATGTAAGGGACATTCTTCTCACTGATCACCAATGTAAGGGACATTCTTCTCACTGATCCCCAATGTAAGGGACATTCTTCTCACTGATCACCCATGTAAGGAACATTCTTCTCACTGATCACCAATGTAAGGGACATTCTTCTCACTGATCACCAATGTAAGGGACATTCTTCTCACTGATCACCAATGTAAGGGACATTCTCCTCACTGATCACCAATGTAAGGGACATTCTTCTCACTGATCACCAATGTAAGGAACATTCTTCTCACTGATCACCCATGTAAGGGACATTCTTCTCACTGATCACTAATGTAAGGGACATTCTTCTCACTGATCACCAATGTAAGGGACATTCTTCCCACTGATCACCAATGTAAGGGACATTCTTCCCTCTGATCACCAATGTAAGGAACATTCTTCCCAATTTTGTTTATTGAAAGTCTTGCAATCATTAAGCATAAAATCACTATATACACACAAAATACATAAATATATACATATTTACATAAAATGAAAATAAATATAGCAAATCCGCTCTCAAACAAAAAGACTTTACAGAAAAAGCAAAAATCATGTAATCACCGGGGAAAATAAATCTTAATACAACTCACACCATTACACCAGACAAACCTGCAAGGTCAAGAAACAAACCCGCACCCATTATGCATGCAGCCCTTCTTCAAAAAGACACTAACCAACAAAAGCTAAGGGAGTGAAAGAGACAGAAAAGGAAAAGAAACCCTCACCCAGAGATAGGCAGGAAACATCCAACACCATGCGTCTACCCATTACTACCTCAATTACCCGCCGGCACGTTACCATATCGGTTTTAAAAAGAACCGCAACTCCGCTGCAGGGCTCAGCCGCAAGAGACCAAAAGGAGGGACCGCATCTCCACTCCCTTTTTGCCAGATGGACGTCGGCCAAGGTATGGAGCCAGGTCTCTTGCAAAAATAAAATCTCGGCATCAAACTCGCTGAGCAAAAATAAGGCCATATCACGAGCTCTTGCAGATTTAGTGCTGGCGACATTAATGGTCGCCACCTTTATCAGAGTGGGAACTGCCATCAGGATGATTGGGGTAGTCGTTTCTTGACCTTCACCACCCTCTCATCACCAGAAACAGCTCTCTTCAAACTACGTGACTCCCCCTCATCCATAGATGATAAGGGAGAAGACAAAGACATCCCATCACCCGACAACACAGAAAAGGTGTTACCAAGAGCAACCCCTCTTGGATCCGACTCTGAGGAAGAGACGACCGGTTTTCTAGCCTTTCTCTTCTTCTTTTTTTCCTTCCTCCTGACTTTCTCCCACCCCTCCTCATCCGAATCCCCATCAACCGAATGTGAGACATGGGGTACGGACACCCCTCCATCAGCCCCACCCCCATCCAGCACCCCCACATTCCCCTGACCACGCTTGCGCTGCCGAGGGGCAGGGACTGGAGGCTGAGTGGGAAGGTCCATTAAACCTGCCCCTCCAGCAGCCTCTGCCAGTCTGGAGGATCTACGAATTGATGGATTAGGGACAGGAGGAACAGATTTAGGGACCACATCTGTAGGGGGAACAGAAACAGATGTCACAGACACAGAAGGGACAGACTCAGGGACCACACCACTGGGGGGAATAGAAACAGATGTCACAGACACAGAAGGGACAGACTCAGGGACCACATCACTAGAGGAAACAGAAACGGGTGCCACAGACACATGACCGGCGGAGGACTGAGCCTGGCAACCTTATGTAAACCCTGTCCCCTAACCGACAAAAAACCCCACTTAACCCCACAACTACCAAAAATAACGCGGACTAAGTTGTGGAGAAATTGGCCATAAGGCCTACTTTATTTATTTAACAAATAGAATTTAATATAAAATTTAATATAAATAACATTATAAATAACTTTTAAATAACCGTGTAAACTATAACTCTTGGTGGTCAAAAAGCCACACCTCAAAACCTGGTCACTGGAACAAAATTCTTCCCTAGGCCTCAGTCGCACAGCACCGACTCGGAGGCAGTATGACGGTCCACAGTGACCTACAAAACTTTAACCCCTTCCTGGTTAACCTGCGTCAACCGGAAGGTACGTAATACTCCCATACCACGTATGGGTACAGCCTTTTCTACCCAAACTTTATTCCTGTACTATTCTTTCCGAGCCCGAAAAGAACCGCCCCCCAAGGAACCTAACCCCAGGGAGGGTGGGTGGGCAGCTTGTTCCTAGTGAAATGGAGGAGTGACGAATCGTCACTTCCTCCAGCTAGACTAGAACCCTCCCCTTCCCCTTAAGGTAAACTGGCCAATTGCTGAGCCAGTCCCGCCCTGTCATGCCGCCCCTCCCCTATGCTGTGCTCTGTCCAGGGCTTTCTTGACCGGCGGAGGACTGAGCCTGGCAACCTTATGTAACCCTGTCCCCTAACCCACAAAAAACCCCACTTAACCCCACAACTACCAAAAATAACGCGGACTAAGTTGTGGAGAAATTGGCCATAAGGCCTACTTTATTTATTTAACAAATAGAATTTAATATAAAATTTAATATAAATAACATTATAAATAACTTTTAAATAACCGTGTAAACTATAACTCTTGGTGGTCAAAAAGCCACACCTCAAAACCTGGTCACTGGAACAAAATTCTTCCCTAGGCCTCAGTCGCACAGCACCGACTCGGAGGCAGTATGACGGTCCACAGTGACCTACAAAACTTTAACCCCTTCCTGGTTAACCTGCGTCAACCGGAAGGTACGTAATACTCCCATACCACGTATGGGTACAGCCTTTTCTACCCAAACTTTATTCCTGTACTATTCTTTCCGAGCCCGAAAAGAACCGCCACAGCTCCCAAGAATAAAGCCTTATTCTTGAGAGCACCGCCACACCCTCAATGCTCTCTCTATGCCCTCCTGCAGTCCTAGGACCCATAAGGCGATGCCAACATCATTGAGATGAACTCCATCTCTGCGCAGATAAGCCATGTATCTATCTCTAGTTCCCTGTGGCGAACTACTAATCCCCCGTTCCTGACCAAGAACCTTCCCACTTCTTTGTTGACTTTAACACGGGCCTTGTTAACCTTTTCGACAGACCGTGCCCAACGCCAAGCCGTACGACCCACCATTTCTGACCACACCAGGACAATGTCAGGGAATAAGGAGCGCAATCTGAGGAAATCATATTTCACATCCCTAATCAGTTGGTGCATAGATCGGGCCCCCATATCGTTGCCCCCCGCGTGGATAACCAGCACATCTGGCGCTCTATCCAGGCGCGAAAACCGCAAGACCTCTGGCATGACCCCGCTCCACACCATTCCCGGGACCCCAATCCATCTGACCTGAGCTTCGCTGGACGGTATACCTAATTGTCTCCCCTCGGGCCGAACATCAGCCCGTCTGGCCCCCCAACACACGTATGAGTGGCCCAGGATCCATACTAGGCCACACGCACCACCTGAAAAACATCAATGTAAACAAACATAAACGTCAAGAACCCCCCTTTTTTTTTTTTTTTTGTGTCCCAACACACTAACATACCTCCTGATGTCCCCATTACACATGCAATAAGTGTGGGCGAATATACAACCGAAACCTATTAGAGTCCCACCGCCCAATCCTCTTCACTAACTCGGCATTCAGACCCGCCCGGGCGGCCTCGGTGGCAGCCCCGATCCGGAACGAATGTGAGGCATATTCTCGTGGATCAAACCCCGCCCCCCTCAAGCATTGTCGGAAAACCGCGACAAATTGAAATCTAGACAACGCGGAGCCATCCTGATGCATCAAAAATGACCCCGCCAGTCCTGGACGCATGGAACGAAATGCTTCCACCGCCCGCACGGGACAAATTTCAGATCCAGGGATGTCAAACAACTGAAGGCGCACCCCCTTACCCCTCTGGTCAGTTTTAGACCTACGCACCCAAACACCCAACTCCCCATCCAAGCCTTCCACATCCTGAACCAACAGACCCCCCTGCACCCCCCTGGAGGAACTCACCAATTCTCCCACCCTCAGCGCCCCGAAAAAGGCCAATGCAAAAGCGGCCCTGAAAAGCGCGCACTCGTAGCCTGACGAGCACACAGAATGTAATTGCAAGAAAAGAGCTTGCAGCATCCCAAATGAGACCGGCCGCCTATGATCCGGTGCCCTACGACCTTTTCTATACCCCTTAACTGCCTGCCGAACCCAAAATTCCTTTGTGTAGTCCACCATGCCGTGCCATTTAAAGAAAAACGCCAAGCCGGCCAACTGCTTATCAATCGTTGAAACTGAAACCCCCTGCTCCATTTTCACCGTAATAAAACACAGCACAGCGATGCCCGCTTCCCGCCCTGTTGGGGCGATCCCCAATCCCAGGGCCAGATCCCCCCATTCCTCCCATACCTTGGAGTAGGCCCTCCAGGTGGCCGTGCTCACCGACCGCTGGATCCACGATGCTGCGCTGTCAAAACAATGTCCCACATCCAGTCGGGACAGGGGACCCCGTGTTGCTCCGCTGTTGGTGCCAACTCCCGGAACCTGTCCCACTGAAAACGAGACAAAGCGTCAGCCAAAGTGTTCTCGACCCCAGGAAGGTGCACAGCATACATGAACACATTTAAGTGCAAACATCTCAGCACCAAGTGCCGAAGCAAGCTCACAACCGGCGGAGACGCCGCCGACAAGCGATTCACTACCTGTACCACCCCCAAGTTGTCGCAGTTGAAGCGTACCTTCAAATTCCTCAAGGAATCGCCCCAAAGCTCGATTGCCAAAACTATCGGGAATAGCTCAAGGAGTACCAGGTTCTTCAAGAACCCGGCCTCATGCCACTTGTGGGGCCAAGCCTCCGCACTCCACTTACCCTGGCAAAATGCTCCATACCCTGTCGAGCCTGCGGCGTCCGTAAACAGCTCCAAGTCAAAATTGCTCACGGGTCCCGACATCCACAGTGCGCGGCCATTGAAGGCTCCCAGGAAGTCATGCCAGACCCTCAAATCCGCCTTATGTTCCCCTGTGAGAGTCACAAAATGTTTGGGGTGTCGCACGCCCGCTGTCGCTCCCGACAACCGCCTGCAAAACACCCTGCCCATTGGAATGATCCTACAGGCAAAGTTCAACTTACCCAATAGTGACTGCAGTGCACGCAGCTGGATCTTCCTGAGCCCGATGGCGCCACTAACCTCCTCCCTCAAAGCTGACAGTTTGTCCTCCGGAAGCCGGCACTCCATCCTTATTGAGTCTAACACGATCCCCAGAAACACGATGGAGGTAGCTGGGCCCACCGTCTTGTCAGGTGCCAACGGAACGCCAAAACGTTCCGCCACGTATTGCAACGTGCCCAACAGCACTGAGCATCTATTCGACCCGTGCGGGCCTACGCACAGAAAATCATCCAGGTAGTGGATGATAGAACTGAGCCCCGACGCATCGCGAACGACCCACTCCAAGAACGAACTAAACGTCTCAAACAACGCGCAAGAGACGGAGCAACCCATGGGCAAACAACAATCCACGTAGTATGCCCCATCCCAAGTGCAACCCAACAACCGAAAGCTGTCAGGGTGGACCGGCAACAACCGAAATGCCGATTCCACATCCGCCTTAGCCATGAGTGCGCCGTGGCCGCACCTGCGAACCCATGACACGGCCGCGTCAAAAGACGTGTATGAGACCGAGCACTCCTCAGGTGCAATGGCGTCATTGACCGAGCCGCCCCTGGGGAACGACAAGTGGTGGATCAACCGGAATTTTCCCGGTTCCTTCTTGGGGACCACCCCCAGAGGGGAAACCACCAAGTCCCGAATCGGAGCCGTAGGAAACGGCCCAGCCATACGTCCCATACTCACCTCCTTGGCCAGCTTGTCCGCGACCACCGACGGATGTAACAAAGCGGACCTCAAATTTTTTGCTTCCGGGGGAACAACCGAAATCAAACAGGGGATCCTAAAGCCGTTAGCAAAGCCCTCCTCTAACAACCTAGCCGCCTGCCTGTCCGGATACCTATTGAGGAAGGGGAGCATCCTTTCCACTTGGACCGGAGTCGCTCCCCTTACCCCCAGCCTCTCCAAAACGGGTCCTGTTTCGCTTGAAGCACTTGGACAGGGGGTGGTTGCCACCACATCCCGAGCAAGTGTGCTTGAAGCGGCACGATGTGCCGTACTTACACGTGCCCTCATTAAATTGCCAGCAATAGCCCCAACGCTTGTCGGTCGGCTGTCCTGAGGCAGATGTACCTCCGACCCCCCCCTGAAAAAACTGCTGCGGAGCCCGCGCCGCCGTCATCAACGTCATCCACAGGCTGATGTCCTTCTGGTTCCAGCGAAGGGTCGGCCTAAATGCCATCCGTTGACGGAATTGTTCATCGTATTCCAACCACGCCGTCCCACCATACGTTTGGTAAGCCGACCTAATCGCCTCTAAATAAATGAACAAACCCGAACAGTGTTCTGGAGCTTTCTCCCCCACCACACAGGCCAAAATCGCAAACGCCTGCAACCAATTGGTGAACGTGCGGGGGATAAGGCGGTACCTCCGCCTCTCCTCGTCTTCCTTTATTCAACTCAGGCTTGCCCTTGGTAAACTTAAATTTATCCAGAGGGAGCAGAGTAAAAATTTCCACGTACTCACCTTTCCAGATCTTTTCCCTAACCTCCGCTCTCAAATGGGCCCCGAGGGTGGCCTCGAAGCAGACATACAGTTCACTTTGGGCAGCGTCGGCCAGCCTGACCGCCTCCTTGTCGCTCACAGCCCCGGTCGCAGCTGCCGCTGCGACTACCGTTGTCGCTACCCCAGCAGTCCCTACCGGCGCAGCACATGAGACGCCCTGCTCCACCATAGTCCCCAAAGACCCTCCAGCCGCTTGCTCGGACCCCCCCCCCTGCGGGGACCAAGCCACCACCGGGGAAGACGTACTGCCAGCGCCTGGGGCGAACCTCCTGACCAGATCCCTCAACCCAGCCCACAAATCCTGTGACCCTTCAACCTCAGCTACCCCCCCCATGGCTGCACCCCCTCTATCACTCCTGGGTGCCCCACCCGCACTACCCTGTACCAACAAATCTTCTAACAAACCACAAACTGAGGATGTATTATTGGACTTACCGGGCTGCCTTGGACTGGGTCCACGCGCCGCCGAGATGGAATCCCCCGCTGGCCGATGTCCCAGATCGTCACCGCTCTCCGATCCAGACAGTTCTCCTTCCGACCGTCCCGGGCTCACTGCTGGGGAAACCCCCCTAGGTTGCACCCCAGTTCGACGCGAACTGGTTGCCGAAGGTCCGTGTTGCACTGCACTCCGACCCCTCTGTGCCGAAACACCTGACCCGCTAGCGACATCCGCCGATGGACTCCGGGCCCTACTCATGGCCTGGGAACCCGCTGCACGAACACTACCATCACGCCTCGTCGCCCCCTCGCTCCGTGACGAACTCCCATCTAAAGCTGCCGGACCCCTGGCCGTCCTGGATGATTGGCCACCGGTCCGCTGGCTGGACCCATCTCGCCGGGCCGCAGGGCTGCTGCGACTATCCCCCGAAGCCCCGGCCGCGCTGTCGGTGCATCTCCGTCGGGCGGGAGGAGAGGGGCCAAGTGACCCAGTGACCCCCCCCCCCCCACCGCCGCACTCCTGCCACGGCGCGGATTCCTCCCAGCCCCCCCCGAAGGCCCAGGCTGTGGGCTCTGCGGTGGAGGAGCCTGAGGGCCCCTGACGGGTCTCCCACGTGGCTGTGCTATTCCCGAGGGTGGGTCAGGGCTGTACCGCTCCGGAGGCCTGGACCACCGAGCGCACGGATGATTTACCCCCCCCGCGGGTGCCGCGACCGGGGCGTCTAACGCCGCTGACACTTGGTCCCGGACCCAATCCTCCCCCTGGGCAGCCGCCGCAGCGCGCAATTGCGCGATCAAATCTGCCACCGCCGCCATTTTGCCCCAGAGCTAACCTGAAATGCTTCCAGCTTGTTCCTAGTGAAATGGAGGAGTGACGAATCGTCACTTCCTCCAGCTAGACTAGAACCCTCCCCTTCCCCTTAAGGTAAACTGGCCAATTGCTGAGCCAGTCCCGCCCTGTCATGCCGCCCCTCCCCTATGCTGTGCTCTGTCCAGGGCTTTCTGGAGGGACAACAACAGTTTTGGTGACCTCATCCTCCTTATCCAGCCTCTGCAGCTCAGCCTCCAACCCTGGCAGGTTATGTAATGCCTCTGGGCAAAGACTGTAGGGGTGACCAAGTTTTTGGCACAAGTTGCACCGAATATCTGTACAGTCTTTAGCCAAATGGTCCAGCGCCTGGCACAAAGAACATTTCTTTCGGGTGCAGGTGGACGCAAAGTGGCCCTTGTCCCCACATTTATTGCACACTTTAGGCTGACCCTGGTAAAAAATGGTCAGCCTGTCCCTCCCCAGAAAGGCTGAACAGGGCAGATGTTGAACAACATTTCCCTGCACCCCCAATTTTAATGACACTGTCCAGGCCCCTGTCCATATCCCATGCTGATCAAGGACCTTCCGCAGTGGAGCGAGGACCTCACCATATCGACGTAACCACACTACCAAATCAGCCTCTGGGATGGATTCATTGCGCACGAGGATCGTCACCGATTTTATTAGAGGCTGCCTGGAAACCACCTTTGGCATCCAACCATTCCACTGCGGAAGGTCCCTGCGCCCCCTAAAACGTTCCCAAAACAAATCCAAACCCTCAGGCTTTACAAAGGATAAATCAAATTCTGAACTTCCAACAGGACAAATCAAAGCAAAAATGTCTGCGACTTTAAATCCCATCTCCAGAATCAACTCTGCCACCCTCCCCCTTACTGGTGGGGTCCCCTCCCCCTCCCACTTCAACTGGACCACGTTTCTTCTTTTGTACCCACCAACCATCCCCCCACTAAACCCCCCCAAATTGTGACCACCAACATTTGCACCATTCCCCCCACCCTCTTTGGTGCGACTCCCCAAAACTGCTGCATAGCTGCCGGTGTTCACAGACCTCCCCGCAGAGGGTCCAGCTGTGCGTTTTGCAGATGAGTCTTTCCTCTGCTGAGCAGGAGGAGAAATGTCATTGTTAACCCCTTCACCACCACCCACCACATCCATTGCTTCATCAATACTATTACTGTTATTATTTCCTGGCACATTCATAGTTCCTGCCGTGTCCATATTCACAGCGGCGCCCTCACATACTTCACCTCCAGGCAGACTCTTCTCCATCGGGACAGGGTTGTCAGATAAGCAAGATTGCTGTGATACAGCAACAGGTAGATCAGTGCTGGAAACTTCCATTGCTGCTTCCATTCCACATGCTGCACTGTGCTGCTCCCCTCTCCCACCTGCATCAATCAGCCCAGGTGAGGCTGAAACAGGCTCTTTGGAGCTGGCAGCCATCTTGGTTGTAGAACCACAGGTCCCAGCAGTCATAGCAGAATCCATTTGCGGGGGGCATGATGTAGATCCATCCATACTGCTCTGGTGGGCTGGTGACACCTCTGCTAGGGGATTTCTCTTCATATCTGCAGAGGATTTCTCCACAGCAGAAACACCACTTACTACAGCCGGGACACCGTCCACTTTAGCCGGGACACCACTCACTGCAGCCGGGAAACCCATGTTGGAAGGCGGCTGCACCGTACAGTGGGCTTTCTCCATTAGTGCGGTTCTGCGACCCTTCTGCGACTCCACAGCGACTTCTGACGCTTCACCAGCAGACCAGTCTGCCCTTAGGGGTGACTCCATCTGTTGAGTAAACTGTAAGGTGCCATGTTCACCCTCAACCCCCTGGCTGGTTGCCGCTGGCGATTCCCCAGCCTGACATGGGGGGAGGGGTGCAGAGGCAGATGGACCCGGGTTTTCTGTAACCTGCGACTGCCGCTGATCCACAGAGGTCTGGCTGGCAAATCTCCTCTCATTTTTAAATTTTTCTGCAAACGCTTCACTTTTATATTTTAATTTCTCCAACAATAAAGATTGTTTCTTTACTTTCTCCTCCATCTCTTGTAGCTCAGGCTTCATGGCCGAACGATTTTTACTCCAAGCCTGGAAGTACTTGGTTTTGAGGTTTTTATGTTCATCTTTCAAACATTTTAGTTTCTCCTCTGCTCTTCCGACCGCCCGAAAATGTCTGCATACATCTGTACTCTCACCAGGGACTGGACCCACAGTCAGATCCTGCACCACCTCCTCCTCCTCACTAGGCCCCGTATCATCAGGGGGATCTGTCCCAGCGCCTCCCCCAGGATCAGGCATTGTTCCTGGGCCAAGCTAGCAGGCAAGGCCCAGGCTTGAAAAAAGGCTGGTTCTCTCAGAGAGCTCCTTGGGTGTGTCCTCCTCCTTCTTCCCACTGATCACCAATGTAAGGGACATTCTTCTCACTGATCACCAATGTAAGGGACATTCTTCCCACTGATCACCAATGTAATTAACATTCTTCCCACTGATCACCAATGTAAGGGACATTCTTCCCACTGATCACCAATGTAAGGGACATTCTTCCCACTGATCACCAATGTAAGGAACATTCTTCTCACTGATCACCAATGTAAGGGACATTCTTCCCACTGATCACCAATGTAAGGGACATTCTTCTCACTGATCACCAATGTAAGGGACATTCTTCTCACTGATCACCAATGTAAGGGACATTCTTCCCACTGATCACCAATGTAAGGGACATTCTTCTCACTGATCACCAATGTAAGGGACATTCTTCCCACTAATCACCAATGTAAGGGACATTCTTCTCACTGATCACCAATGTAAGGGACATTCTTCTCACTGATCCCCAATGTAAGGGACATTCTTCTCACTGATCACCCATGTAAGGAACATTCTTCTCACTGATCACCAATGTAAGGGACATTCTTCTCACTGATCACCAATGTAAGGAACATTCTTCTCACTGATCACCAATGTAAGGGACATTCTTCTCACTGATCACCAATGTAAGGGACATTCTCCTCACTGATCACCAATGTAAGGGACATTCTTCTCACTGATCACCAATGTAAGGAACATTCTTCTCACTGATCACCCATGTAAGGGACATTCTTCTCACTGATCACCAATGTAAGGGACATTCTTCTCACTGATCACCAATGTAAGGGACATTCTTCCCAATTTTTCTTTATTAAAAGTCTTGCAATCAAAAAGCATAAAATCACTATATAAAACATACATAAATATATACATATTTACATAAATGAAAATAAATATAGCAAATCTGCTCTCAAACAAAAGACTTTACAGCAAAGCAAAAATCATGTAATCACTGAAAAAAAAAAAATCCTACTACAACTCACACCACTACACCAGACAAACAAGGTCAAGAAACAAACCCGCACCCATTATGCATGCAGCCCTTCTTCAAAAAGATACTAACCAACAAAAGCTAAGGGAGTGAAAAAGACAGAAAAGGAAAAGAACTCCTCAATCAGAGATGGGCAGCTCACCACAGGCAGGTCTGATATTCCTCCACGCCCTTTTCCAGACCGCCCGAGGTTCCCTGCCCCTCTCAAGACCCCGAATTTTCCCAACCTCACCCAGAATATCGTGCACCACCACCTCGACAGAGAGGACTTTCTTCCGCAGGGTAATCTGGCACCGTGCATTCCATGTGAAGTAACGGACAACTATACTAACTAGAAAAAGTGTATTGAAATCAAAATCCCAGCGAGTCGGGAATGCCCCGTACACCCACTCTGCATAACTCATGCGATAGAAAAAGGGAATGCCTAGAGCCCTCCCCACCCTTTTATACACCTCTATGTTAAAGGGACACTGCAGCAAAAAGTGGTCCATAGACTCCACTTTACCAACACACTCCACTCTAGGACAATCCCGATCATCCACAGAGCGATTCTTCAGGTTCCCTCTCACATAGAGCCTTCCATGGAAAGCGAGCCAGGCTTGATCCCTAAACTTCAGAGGGATTCTTTCTAAATTAATTAAACGCAACCCCTCCCTCATTACAGAGCCTGGGCAATCCCTTAAGGCCAGTGACACACTGAAAGCCGAGCTCAAAATTCTCTTCTCCAGAAGCTTCCTGGGGAGGGACTTGATATCCTCTGCTGTCACCTGCCACTGCCGAAGTATTTTCAGGCACGGGGCAACATAAGCCGGGAGCTTGCCATGTTGGACTCTTAGACTTTTCACTGGCACGCCATCTTCCCAGCATCGCAGAAAAGGCCTAAAACAAGACTGAAAAATACCCACCCATCCCGGCGGGTTCTCTGCTAGCATGTTACCAAGATTGTACTTTAAAAAGAGCAGAGAAAAGAAAACTATTGGGTTGACCATTCCTAGGCCACCCTCCCGCCTAGACAGGTAAGTTACATTGCGTTTGATCAGGTTCAGCCTATTTCCCCATAACAGTTGGAAAAAACAGCTGTACACCCTTGCATAGAGAGATGGTGGCAAGATACAGACGAAGCTGACATATAAAAAGATTGGGACCAGGTACGTTTTGATTAAGTCAACCCTCTCCCTCAAGGAAAGCCTCCATTTCTTCCAACTTGCTACTTTGGCATTGGCACACACCAACCTGCTTTCCCAATTTCGATGACCATAGTCACCAGGACCAAATTTGATGCCCAACACTTTAATTTCCTGCTGGGGCTCTGGGAAGGCATCCGGAAGTTCGAAGCTTTCACCCTCCTCACCCATCCAGAAAACTTCACTCTTTTCATGGTTGACTTTAGAACCAGAGGCCTCTGTGTACTGCTCTATCATAGAGACCACCTCCTGCGCCTCCTCCGTCCCAGAGACAATAACAGACACATCATCGGCGTAGGCCACGACCTTCAAGGGCGGCACACCAGCAATGCCCAAAGGCACCCCGCACAACGATCCACTCTCTAGCCTTTTTATGAAGGGGTCGATTGCGAATACATATAGCAGAGGGCTCAGAGGACATCCCTGGCGCACACCAGAGCCAACCTCAAAAGGCCGTCCAACCCAACCATTAACCAGTGGGAAGCTCTCAGCCCCTCTATATAAAGTCTTCAGCCAATCTATAAACCTCCCCTGCAGGCCGTATCTACCAAGTAGCAAATACAGGTACTCGTGATTGACTCTATCAAAAGCCTTCGCCTGATCCAGTGCCAGCAAGTACTTTCTCCATCCAGCAGCCCTGCATCGTTCCAAAGCCTCCCGGACAGCTAAAATCGCTGAAAAGGTGCTTCTACCTTGGACCGAGCAGTGCTGATGACTGGACAACAAATCGCCTGCCACTGACGACAAGCGCCAAAAAAGAATCTTCGCCAAGATCTTTCTATCAACATTGAGAAGACTGATGGGGCGCCAGTTCTCAATCATTGAGGGGTCTTTACCTTTTGACAGAAGAATCACAGCGGATTGCCTCATGGAGGGAGGGAGCGAACCCTCTTCTAGACAGCTGTTATAAACCTCCGCTAAAAAGGGAGCCAGAATGGACTTAAAACACTTGTAGAATTCAGCTGTCAACCCATCTGGTCCAGGCGATTTTTTGGTAGCCAGCTTCTCTATAGCATGAACTACCTCATCCGCTGAAATTGGTTCTGTCAAATCCATCAAAGGCAATGTACCATTTCCCAATCCTGGAGTAGAATCCAGAAAGCTTTCCATCTTGTCCCGACAAAGGTCCTTTCTTCCCAAAAGGTCAGCGTAATATGATCTGAAGATTTCCAGGATCCCTGATCTGGACTTCACCAGGGAACCCGTACCATCCCTCAGGCCTATGACCGTCTTAACTGCTATGCCTTGCTTACAGTTCTGGTAAGGATCAGGTGAGTGATATTTTCCATAATCTCTCTCCAGAACCAAGGAGGCATGCCGGTCGTATTGACACTTCCTAAGAAGAAACTTCACTTCAGAGATCTCCCCTGGATCTCCTCCATACGAGACAAGACGATCAAGCTTCCTCCGCAAATGCTGGTAGGCAATGTACATACCAAGCTGCTTCTTCTTACCTATGGCCTTGAAAAGTCCAATTGCCCTTTGTTTCACAAGCTCCCACCACTCTGACTTACTGTTGCAAAAGTCCAGAATAGAAACCTGTGCCTGAAAAAAATCCTCAAAGGATTGTCTTACCTCTACATCTTCCAGGAGAGCCGAATTCAGTTTCCAGGTACCCCTTCCCCTGGGTGGAGTGTCCGAGGCATTCAGAGTCACAGACAGCATACAGTGGTCAGAGAACTCCACCGCCCTCAACTCAGGAGCCGAGAAAGTAGAGTTCTCCTTTAAAAAAAACCTATCTATCCTACTCTGACTATTCCCTCTCTGAAATGTGAATCCCGTGCTGCCAGGGCAGTGCTTAATATGCACATCTACCAGGCCTGCTTGTCTCACCATATCTCTAAGAAAAACGCTATCGTATCCCAGCCTGTCTATGGAGCCTCTCCTGTCTTCAGGCCTAATGATGGTGTTAAAGTCACCTCCAAAGACAACCTGCTGGGACGTAAAAAGGAAGGGCTTGATCTCTGTGAGGAGGCATTTCCTGCCCCACCTTGTCTGCGGCCCATAGATATTGATCAGGCGCAGGTCATGCCCCCTAACAGAAACGTCCAACACCATGCATCTACCTATTTCTACCTCAATTACCCGCCAGCACGTTACCATATCGGTTTTAAAAAGTACCGCAACTCCGCTGCAGGGCTCAGCCGCAAGAGACCAAAAGGAGGGACCGCATCTCCACTCCCTTTTTGCCAGATGGACATCGGCCAAAGTATGGAGCCAGGTCTCTTGCAAAAATAAAATCTCGGCATCAAACTCGCTGAGCAAAAATAAGGCCATATCACGAGCTCTTGCAGATTTAATGCTGGCGACATTAATGGTCGCCACCTTTATCGGAGTGGGAACTGCCATCAGGATGATTGGGGTAGTCGTTTCTTGACCTTCACCACACTCTCATCACCAGAAACAGCTCTCTTCAAACTACGCGTCTCCCCCTCATCCATAGATGATAAGGGAGAAGACAAAGACACCTCATCGCCCAACAACACATTAAAGGTGTTACCAAGGGGAACCCCTCTAGGGTCCGACTCTGAGGAAGAGACGACCGGTTTTTTAGTCTTTCTCTTCTTTTTTTTCCCCTTCCTGACTTTCTCCCACCCCTCCTCATCCGAATCCCCATCAACCGAATGTGAGACATGGGGTACGGACACCCCTCCATCAGCCCCACCCCCATCCAGCACCCCCACATTCCCCTGACCACGCTTGCGCAGCCGAGGGGCAGGGACTGGAGGCTGAGTGGAAAGATCCGCTAGACCTGCCCCCCCAGCAGCCTCCGCCAGTCTGGAGGATCTACGAAATGATGGATTAGGGACAGAAGGGACAGATTTAGGGACCACATCTCTAGGGGGAACAGAAACAGATGTCACAGACACAGGAGGGACAGACTCAGGGACCACATCACTAGGGGGAACAGAAACAGATGTCACAGACACAGAAGGGACAGACTCAGGGACCACATCACTAGGGGGAACAGAAACAGATGTCACAGACACAGAAGGGACAGACTCAGGGACCACATCACTAGGGGGAACAGAAACAGATGTCACAGACACAGAAGGGACAGACTCAGTGACCACATCACTAGTGGGAACAGAAACGGGTGCCACAGACACAGGAGGGACAACAACAGTTTTGGTGGCCTCATCCTCCTTATCCAGCCTCTGCAGCTCAGCCTCCAACCCTGGCAGGTTATGTAATGCCTCTGGGCAAAGACTGTAGGGGTGACCAAGTTTTTGGCACAAGTTGCACCGAATATCTGTACAGTCTTTAGCCAAATGGTCCAGCGCCTGGCACAAAGAACATTTCTTTCGGGTGCAGGTGGAGGCAAAGTGGCCCTTGTCCCCACATTTATTGCACACCTTAGGCTGACCCTGGTAAAAAATGGTCAGCCTGTCCCTCCCCAGAAAGGCTGAACAGGGCAGATGTTGAACAACATTTCCCTGCACCCCCAATTTTAACGACACTGTCCAGGCCCCTGTCCATATCCCATGCTGATCAAGGACCTTCCGCAGTGGAGCGAGGACCTCACCATATCGGCGCAACCACACTACCAAATCAGCCTCTGGGATAGATTCATTACGCACGAGGATAGTCACTGATTTTATGAGAGGCTGCCTGGAAACCACCTTTGGCATCCAACCATTCCACTGCGGAAGGTCCCTGCGCCCCCTAAAACGTTCCCAAAACAAATCCAAACCCTCAGGTTTTACAAAGGATAAATCAAATTCCGAACTTCCAACAGGACAAATCAATGCAAAAATGTCTGCGACTTTAAATCCCATCTCCAGAATCAACTCTGCCACCCTCCCCCTTACTGGTGGGGTCCCCTCCCCCTCCCACTTCAACTGGACCACGTTTCTTCTTTTGTACCCACCAACCATCCCCCCACTAAAACCCCCCAAATTGTGACCACCATCATTTGCCCCATTCCCCCCACCCTCCTTGGTGCGACTCCCCAAAACTGCTGCATAGCTGCCGGTGTTCACAGACCTCCCCGCAGAGGGTCCAGCTGTGCGTTTGGCAGATGAGTCTTTCCTCTGCTGAGCAGGAGGAGAAATGTCATTGTTAACCCCTTCACCACCACCCACCACATCCATTGCTTCATCAATACTATTATTGTTATTATTTCCTGGTACATTCATAGTTCCTGCCGTGTCCACGCTCACAGCGGCGCCCTCACATACTTCACCTCCAGGCAGACTCTTCTCCATCGGGACAGGACTGTCAGATAAGCAAGATTGCTGTGATACAGCGACAGGTAGATCCAGGGCCGATCCTAGGGTCACATGCGCCTGGGTGCAGAAATATTTCTGGCGCCCCCTACAAGGGCGTGGTCACCTTATTAACTCCTCCCCCTTTACAAATGTTTCTATGGCAACCGTTCAAACACAGGGATGTTCCCCTAAGGCAGTGTTTCTCAATTCCAGTCCTCAGGCCCCCCCAACAGGTCAGGTTTTCAGGATTTCCATTATTTTGCACAGGTGATTTGATCAGTTTCACTGCCTTAGTAATCACCACAGCCATTTCATCTGAGGGAAATCCTGAAAACCTGACCTGTTGGGAGGGCCTGAGGACTGGAATTGAGAAACACTGCCCTAAGGAGTTATCGTTACCCTGGGATCCTCCCATGATCTCTTAGCAATAAACAAAATACAGGAAAAGAAGCATAGTACTCTAATTGGACCTGGAGGTGGGTCTCTCTAATGGACACAGAGAGGGCTTCTGTTAGAGAGTCTGTTTAGAAAGAGCCCCCGGACATAATACAGGAGATGGTCAGAGACTTCTAACATGATGCAAGAGATGATCAGAGACTGCAGCCATGGTACAAGAGATTAATGCAGCCTCACCAGTGCCCATAAAATGCAGCCTACCAGTGCCCCTGGATTACACAGAAGAGCAGTATCCTGCTGTCACATAGCTTGGATTTAATCTGCCCGGGCAGCCACTGAAACAAAGACCGACTTGCGGCTCCTATGGTACACATCACACTGATTATACTAACTATACCCCCCCCACTCTCATCACACCTCCCCTAACCTGATAACCCTGATTGGGGGCTAAAAGAGAGCTCAGGCTCAGAGAGAGAGAGGTGGGGCTGAAAGAGAGCTCAGGCTCAGAGAGAGAGGTGGGGCTGAAAGAGAGAGGTGGGGCTGAAAGAGAGCTGAAAGAGAGCTCAGGCTCAGAGAGAGAGGTGGGGCTGAAAGAGAGCTTAGGCTCAGAGAGAGGAGGTGGGGCTGAAAGAGAGATCAGGCACAGAGAGAGGATGTGGGGCTGAAAGAGAGCTCAGGCACAGAGAGAGGAGGTGGGGCTGAAAGAGAGCTCAGGCACAGACAGAGGAGGTGGGGCTGAAAGAGAGCTCAGGCTCAGAGAGAGAAGGTGGGGCTGAAAGAGAGATCAGGCACAGAGAGAGGATGTGGGGCTGAAAGAGAGATCAGGCACAGAGCGAGGAGGTGGGGCTGAAAGAGAGCTCAGGCTCAGAGAGAGGAGGTGGGGCTGAAAGAGAGCTCAGGCCCAGAGAGAGGAGGTGGGGCTTGAAAGAGAGCTCAGGCCCAGAGAGAGGAGGTGGGGCTGAAAAGAGAGAGGAGGTGGGGCTGAAAGAGAGCTCAGGCTCAGAGAGAGGAGGTGGGGCCGAAAGAGAGCTCAGGCTCAGAGAGAGGGGTGGGGCTGAAAGACAGCTCAGGCTCAGAGAGAGGAGGTGGGGTTGAAAGAGATGGAGGTGGAGAGAGAAGGGGGTTGAGTGAGAGAGAGAGAGAAAGATGAGGCAGAGAGAGAGAGAGATGAGGCAGAGAGAGAGAGAGATGAGAGAGCGAGAGAGAGATGAGGCAGAGAGAGCGAGAGAGAGATGAGGCAGAGAGAACGATGAGGCAGAGAGAGAGGGATGAGACAGAGAGAAAGAGGGATGAGGCAGAGAGAGAGAGGGATGAGGCAGAGAGAGAGAGGGATGAGGCAGAGAGAGAGAGGGATGAGGCAGAGAGAGAGAGGGATGAGGCAGAGAGAGAGAGGGATGAGGCAGAGAGAGAGAGGGATGAGGCAGAGAGAGAGGGATGAGGCAGAGAGAGAGGGATGAGGCAGAGAGAGAGAGGGATGAGGCAGAGAGAGAGGGATGAGGCAGTAAGAGAGGGATGTGGCAGAGAGAGAGGGATGAGGCAGTAAGAGAGGGATGTGGCAGAGAGAGAGGGATGAGGCAGAGAGAGAGGGATGAGGCAGAGAGAGGGATGAGGCAGAGAGAGAGGGATGAGGCAGAGAGAAAGGGATGAGGCAGTAAGAGAGGGATGTGGCAGAGAGAGAGGGGTGAGGCAGAGAGAGGGATGAGGCAGAGAGAGGGATGAGGCAGAGAGAGGGATGAGGCAGAGGGAGGGATGAGGCAGAGGGAGGGATGAGGCAGAGAGAGGGGGATGAGGCAGAGAGAGAGAGAGGGATGAGGCAGAGAGAGAGAGAGGGATGAGGCAGAGAGAGAGAGAGGGATGAGGCAGAGAGAGAGGGATGAGGCAGAGAGAGAGAGAGGGATGAGGCAGAGAGAGAGGGATGAGGCAGAGAGAAAGGGATGAGGCAGAGAGAGAGGGATGAGGCAGAGAGAGAGGGATGAGGCAGTAAGAGAGGGATGTGGCAGAGAGAGAGGGATGAGGCAGAGAGAGGGATGAGGCAGAGAGAGGGATGAGGCAGAGAGAGGGATGAGGCAGAGAGAGAGGGATGAGGCAGAGAGAAAGGGATGAGGCAGTAAGAGAGGGATGTGGCAGAGAGAGAGGGGTGAGGCAGAGAGAGGGATGAGGCAGAGAGAGGGATGAGGCAGAGGGAGGGATGAGGCAGAGAGAGGGATGAGGCAGAGGGAGGGATGAGGCAGAGGGAGGGATGAGGCAGAGAGAGGGATGAGGCAGAGAGAGGGATGAGGCAGAGAGAGGGATGAGGCAGAGAGAGGAATGAGGCAGAGGGAGGGATGAGGCAGAGGGAGGGATGAGGGAGAGGGAGGGATGAGGCAGAGGGAGGGATGAGGCAGAGGGAGGGATGAGGCAGAGGGAGGGATGAGGCAGAGAGAGGGATGAGGCAGAGGGAGGGATGAGGCAGAGGGAGGGATGAGGCAGAGGGAGGGATGAGGCAGAGAGAGAGGGATGAGGCAGAGAGAGGGATGAGGCAGAGAGAGAGGGATTAGCAAGGGGGAGAGGGATGAGGCCGAGAGAGAGGATAGTGTCATAGTGGACAGAGAGGGAGGGATGAGGCAGAGGAGTGCTGACAGAGAGAGGGAGTGGCTGTGAGAGAGAGGACGGCTGTGAGATCCCTAGCCCTGTCTGTATCTAAAGATAGGTCGGTCTGTGTGTCCGTGTATGGTGCCAAGTACCTTATTGATCCGGGAGGTGCTCTCCTCTGCTGCTTCTTCCAGCAGCTCCCTGGCAGATCGTCCTTATCCTCCAGGCATCACTGACTGCTGCTGGGGCACAGAGGAGGCTGAAGGAGACTGTGTGCACACTGTGCAGCGACATCAGATCGGTGTCACTGTCTGGCTGCTTTGAAATCTCCCGCCCACACCCCATTCCAGGCACAGATTGGCGGCACAAGGGGTTGTGGGCGGGCACATGGGGAGGAGGTTAGTCCTGTTACAGATACAGCAGGCGCCGTGTGGGGGATGTGGACAGTGCTGCGAGCGGGTCAGTGGGCGGCAGAGGTAGGGGGCAATGTGATCACGGCGCTCTCGCTAGTGTCTAGGGAAATCACATTGTTGACAACCCACTCTGGCGCTACTGACACTTTGGCGCCTCCTCCCCTCTGGCGCCTGGGTGCAGCGCACCCTTTGCACCCCGCCTGGGATCGGCCCTGGGTAGATCAGTGCAGGAAACTTCCATTGCTGCTTCCACTCCACATGCTGCACTGTGCTGCTCCCCTCCCCCACCTGCATCAATCAGCCCAGGTGAGGCTGAAACAGGCTCTTTGGAGCTGGCAGCCATCTTTGTTGTAGAACCACAGGTCCCAGCAGTCATAGCAGAATCCATTTGCGGGGGGCATGATGTAGATCCATCCATACTGCTCTGGTGGGCTGATGACACCTCTACTAGGGGATTTCTCTTCATATCTGCAGAGGATTTCTCCACAGCAGAAACACCACTTACTACAGCCGGGACACCGTCCACTTTAGCCGGGACACCACTCACTGCAGCCGGGACACCCATGTTGGAAGGTGGCTGCACCGTACAGTGGGATTTCTCCACCAGTGCCGGTCTGCGACCCTTCTGCGACTCCACAGCGACTTCTGACGCTTCACCAGCAGACCTGTCTGCCCTTAGGGGTGACTCCATCTGCTGGATAAACTGTAGGGTGCCATGTTCACCCTCAACCCCCTGGCTGGTTGCCGCTGGCGATTCCCCAGCCTGACATGGGGGGGGAGGTGCAGAGGCAGATGGACCCGGGTTGTCTGTAACCTGCGACTGCTGCTGATCCACAGAGGTCTGGCTGGCAAATCTCCTCTCGTTTTTAAATTTTTCCGCAAAAGCTCCACTCTTATCTTTTAATTTCTCCAACAATAAAGATTGTTTCTTTACTTTCTCCTCCATCTCTTGTAGCTCAGGCTTCATGGCCGAACGGTTCCTACTCCAGGCCTGGAAGTACTTGGTCTTGAAGTTTTTATGTTCATCTTTCAAACACTTAAGTTTTTCCTCCGCTCTTCCGATCGCCCGAAAATGATCGATGACCTTTTGTCTGAATACATCTGTACTCTCACCAGGGACTGGACCCACAGTCAGATCCTGCACCACCTCCTCCTCCTCACTAGGCCCCGTATCATCAGGGGGATCTGTCCCAGGGCCTCCCCCAGGATCAGGCATTGTTCCTGGGCCAAGCTAGCAGGCAAGGCCCAGGCTTGAAAAAAGGCTGGTTCTCTCAGAGAGCTCCTTGGGTGTGTCCTCCTCCTTCTTCTCACTGATCACCAATGTAAGGAGCATTCTTCCCACTGATCACCAATGTAAGGGACATTCTTCCCACTGATCACCAATGTAAGGAACATTCTTCCCACTGATCACCAATGTAAGGGACATTCTTCTCAGTGATCACCAATGTAAGGGACATTCTTCCCACTGATCACCAATGTAAGGGACATTCTTCCCACTGATCACCAATGTAAGGAACATTCTTCCCACTGATCACCAATGTAAGGAACATTCTTCCCACTGATCACCAATGTAAGGGACATTCTTCTCAGTGATCACCAATGTAAGGGACATTCTTCTCACTGATCACCAATGAATGTAAATTCTTTTAGGGTTTCCCTGATATCTAAATGTTATATTAAAGCTTCCTTTATTGTACAAAGAGTGAGAAAAGCTTCTAACTAATCAAAGGCTTTGGAATAAATGTTTGAAGAGCGTGTGAAAGACTCCCGGTGTCGGGTATTTTTCAGTCTAGTCAATAGCATGTATATGAGTCACACTCGTGTCCCTCGCCCCTCCCCCCTCCCGTACATTTTATGGAGCCGAGTATTTGATCGGATTTGAAACATTCCATTGTAGCTTCAATCCCAGCAATTTGTCTCTTTGTAGCGGCTCGGCGGGTGACGGAGAAGCTAAATATTGGTTGCGGTTGTCGCTCGGATTGACGGAGCGCCTGTGACGGGGGTTGGGGACGGCTCCTGCTAGCAGGTGAACAATGCCGGCGTACCTATTAATTGGCTGCCCTAAATTTAGAAATGCGCCAGTCGAGGCGATTCATAAAACAGGGAGAGAGGTGCCGAGTCTCACGCCGGCATGGAGGCTCTCGCTTCCGCCTCTGCCCTTCTATGGTCTTGCCGGATGCAGGTGGCGTAATTAAATCAGATGCTTTCGTAACGGCGCCGGAATAGACGCTCTCTTAAAGGAGACATCGCTGAAATAACACAGAGTCATAGAAAAAAAAAAAACGCACACAAGAACAGGGGCTTCCTTATACATGCCTTTGCTTTTTCAACACGTTGTTTCATCTACGTCAGATTAACGCCGATCATCCAAGGTCTGTTCTCTTTTCTTCGATCAGCCAGAGGGCTGAAAAGTAAAAAAGTGCAGATTACACCAATCACACCAATGAGGCGCCCCCCCCCCCTCCCCCCATACCAATGTATCCTCATAGGAGGAACTCCAAAAAAGTGACTGTAAAGGAAAAAATAACAAACATCCCCATACATACAGGATCTGACGCGGCTCTTTAATCATGTGATCGGCTGGGTCCAATCACAGCCAGTCACATGTAAAAAGGAAGTGCTGGTAAATCGGCGCCCCTCGCCTCACACTGACAGAGTGTGTGATGAGGAGAGCGATCAGTGGCATCTTCTCGCAGTGGACAGTGAGAGATGTAATCTGTGCAGTTCTTACATTAGAGCGCCACCAGTGCCAGCAACCATTGCCCACCAGTGCCAGCAACCATTGCCCACCAGTGCCAGCAACCATTGTCCACCAGTGCCAGAAATCAGTGCCCACCAGTGCCAGCAACCATTGCCCACCAGTGCCAGCAACCATTGCCCACCAGTGCCAGCAACCATTGCCCACCAGTGCCAGCAACCATTGCCCACCAGTGCCAGCAACCATTGTCCACCAGTGCCAGAAATCAGTGCCCACCAGTGCCAGCAACCATTGCCCACCAGTGCCAGCAACCATTGTCCACCAGTGCCAGCAACCATTGCCCACCAGTGCCAGCAACCATTGCCCACCAGTGCCAGCAACCATTGCCCATCAGTGCCAGCAACCACTGCCCACCAGTGCCAGCAACCATTGCCCACCAGTGCAAGCAACCATTGCCCATCAGTTCCAGCAACCATTGCACACCAGTGCCAGCAACCACTGCCCACCAGTGCCAGCAACCATTGCCCACCAGTGCCAGCAACCATTGTCCATCAGTACCAGCAAACATTGCACACCAGTGCCAGCAACCATTGCCCACCAGTGCCAGCAACCATTGCCCATCAGTGCCAGAAACCATTGCCCACCAGTGCCAGCAAACATTGCCCACCAGTGCCAGCAACCATTGCCCACCAGTGCCAGAAATCAGTGCCCACCAGAGCCAGAAATCAGTGCCCATTAGCAAAGCCAGTCAGTTTGGGCTTTCAGTGCCGCCTATCAGTGATGCCCATCAATGCCCATTAGTAAAGCCCATCAATGCCACCTATCATTGATGGCCATCAATAAAGCACATCAAGGACGCCTATCCATGTCGCCCATCAGTTATGCCCATCAATGACCATCAATAAAGCCCATCAATGCCACCTATCCATGCCGCCCATCAGTGATGCCCATCAATGACCATCAGTAAAGCCCATCAATGCCACCTATATATGCTGCTTATCAGTGGTGCCCATCAATAAAGCTCATCAATGCCACCTATCCATGCCGCCTATCAGTGATGCCATCAATGCCCATCAGTAAAGCCCATCAAGGATGCCTATCCATGCCGCCTATCAAGGCTGCCTATCCATGCCACCTATCAGTGATGCCCATCAATACCCATCAGTAAAGCCCATCAATGCCACCTATCCATGCCGCCTATCAGTAATGCCCATCAATGGCCATCAGTAAAGCCCATCAATGCCACCTATCAGTGATGCCCATCAATGCCAATCAGTAAAGCCCATCAATGCCGCCTATCAGTGATGCCCATCAATGCCAATCAGTAAAGCCCATCAATGCCGCCTATCAGTGATGCCCATCAATGCCGCCTATCCATGCCACCTATCAGTGATACCTATCAATGCCCATCAGTAAAGCCCATCAATGCTGTCTATCCATGCCACCTATCAGTGATGCCCATCAATGCCACCTATCAGTGATGCCCATCAATGCCCATCAGTAAAGCCCATCAATGCCACCTGTAACGGTCACCACCGCTTACGACCTTCCATCCAACCACGACAAGCTTATCCGACACACCAACAACCAGGCAGACATGATCCATTCCATTTCCCAGAATAAACGAGACTGCGCTCCGTTCTCTAGTTTCCAAAATGTATGAATGAATTTATTGGTTTCCTTAGCTTGCTTATATCCAGTACAGCATAATACAGTTCATCACAGGACAATGCAATCTCCACCCCCCTTCACACCATGGGGGGCTACACTCTAAAAGGCATCTTCAATAGGGTTCAATTAACCTTGAATAATAACACAGACATCTAGTTGAATAAGTTTATCTAGACAGCTTTATCACACAATGGCAGAGTCTTGTGAGAGTGGGTGCAATCCTCACCTTCAACGGAATATCTTTACAGTGAATAGCCAACACCTTAAGATATTTCAATAGCAAATTGTACAAAGGTATGACTCACTCTGGTCTTGTAGACCTGAATTAACACCTTTCCAAATCATGTGTGCCCAGATTGAATAGCTAACAGCTTTTGGTATTTGAAGACATCCTACAAACATGAATTATTATTAATGTCCCTTATTAATGTCTTCTGCAATATATGAATTATGATTCTTTGTCACCCTATGGCCCTAGTGGACATAAGGTGACCCTAGACATAGGAATATCTCAGTCTGTCACGGTGCATTCCGTTACACCACCTATCAGTGATGCTCATCAATGGCCATCAGTAAAGCCCATCAATGCCACCTATCAGTGATGCCCATCAATGCCAATCAGTAAAGCCCATCAAGGCCGCCTATCAGTGATGCCTATCAATGCCGCCTATCCATGCCACCTATCAGTGATGCCCATCAATGCCCATCAGTAAAGCCCATCAATGCCGCCTTCCCATGCCGCCTATCAGTTATGCCCATCAGCAAAGCCCATCAATGCTGCCTATCAGTGATGCCCAATGCCCATCAGTAAAACCCATCAATGCCACCTATCAGTGATGCCCATCAATGGCCATCAGTAAAGCCCATCAATGCCACCTATCAGTGATACCCATCAATGCCAATCAGTAAAGCCCATCAAGGCCGCCTATCAGTGATGCCCATCAATGCCGCCTATCCATGCCACCTATCAGTGATGCCCATCAATGCCCATCAGTAAAGCCCATCAATGCCGCCTTCCCATGCCGCCTATCAGTTATGCCCATCAGCAAAGCCCATCAATGCTGCCTATCAGTGATGCCCAATGCCCATCAGTAAAACCCATCAATGCCACCTATTCATGCCGCCTATCAGTGCCCACCAGTGCTGGTGTTCTGTCGAGAAGTGCCCCCTCCCCATCAAATAGTGCCCGGGACGAACTGCGCATGCGCCATATGTCATAGCACAACAGCTGATTTGCCGATCAGCTAGAGTGACGTGACCAGGGTGCAGGCGCACATCGCAGGAGGTATCTCTCGATGGGAGACACCATTTCAAAGGCACAATTTAAACCAATACAAACCGGACCATCAGCCAAACAGGGGGGCACAATGTGAGAACTTCACCCAGTTCAGCTTAAATCATGTGAGACTTTTCATGCTACTTTGAACACATAAAGTCGCATGGCAGGTCGTGGCCCATGGAAAGTGACCCAATTTAATCCATGTGACTTAAAATCACAGCGACTTTACAAAAGGTTCCTGCACTACTCTGATGCGCATTTCTTGCGCCAGAGAGTGTAAAGTCGCATGAAATTCGCTCTTTGGGGGCCGAATTACTACATTAATAACTACTTGCCGACCAGCCGCCGCAGTTATATGGCGATCAGCCAATAGGGGCGCGCACGCCCCCCGCTCGCCCCTGACCCCGACGCGCGTGATCACAGCCAGGCCCCCCGGGATCGCTCTTTACAGAGCGGGGACTGTTCCTTTCAGGGGGAGAAATGACAGATCTTCTGTTCATACAATGTATAAACAGCGATCTGTCATTTCCCCAAGTCAGTCCCACCCCTCTTCAGTTAGAACACACCCAGGGAACATAATTAACCCCTTCCTCGCCCCCTAGTGTTAACCCCTTCCCTGCCAGTGGCATTTTTATAGTAATCAGTGCATTTTTATAGCACCGATCGCTATAAAAATGCCAATGGTCCCAAAAATGTGTCAAAAGTGTCCGTCGTAATGTCGCAGTACCGATAAAAATCGCTAATCGCCGCCATTACTAGTACAAAAAAAATATTAATAAAAATGCTAAAAAATGATCCCCTATTTTGTAAACGCTATAACTTTTACGCAAACCAATCAATAAACACTTATTGCCATTTTTTTTTAACCAAAAATATGTAGAAGTATACGTATCGGCCTAAACTGAGGAAAACAAAAATGTTTTTTATATATTTTTTGGAGGATATTTATTATAGCAAAAAGTAAAAAATATTGAATTTTTTCAAAATTGTGGCTCTATTTTTGTTTATGGCGCAAAAAAAAAAAAAAAACGCAGAGATGATCAAATACCACCAAAAGAAAGCTCTATTTGTGGGGAAAAAAGGACGCCAGTTTTGTTTGGGAGCCACGTCGCACCACCGCGCAATTGTCAGTTAAAGCGACGCAGTACCGAATCGCAAAAAGTGGCCCGGTCATTGACCAGCAATATGGTCCGGGGCTGAAGTGGTTAACGATGTATGTAAAAAAAAATAAAAAAATCGAAATAAAGAATATTGAAAAAAAAATCAATAAAAAAAAAAAAATCCATGAATACCTCCAGGTGTAATCTATCCCTACTACCTAGTTTGACCTTGACTAAATTGATACTATATATAAATATGTTACACAAGTTGACCCCTTTCACACTGGGGGACGGTTTGCAGGCGCTATTGCACTCAAAATAGCGCCTGCAAATCATCCTATAAACAGAGGCCGCTGTCTCTCCAGTGTGAAAGCCCCTGAGGGATCTCACACTGGAGCGCTGCGCTAGCATGACGGAAAAAAGAGTCCTGCCAGCCACATCTTTGGAGCGGCGAAGGAGCGGTGTGTTTACCCCTCCTGCTCATTGAAATCAATGGGACACAGCGGCTAAAGGGGCGGTTTTAACCCTTTCTTGGCCGCTAGTGGGGGGTAAAACCGGTCGAATAGCGACGCAAAATTAGCGGTAAAGCGGCGCTAAGAATAGCAGGGCTTTATCGCCACCGCCCCAGTGTGAAAGGGGCCTTATGGTCTGGTTGGAACATCTGCCGAATATTACTACTTGTATTAACGATGTATGTATGGTCGGGTGCTTAGATCAGTTTCCATTTATTTTTGTAAAATCTTTATCCCAAAATTAAAAAAAAAATCATAAAAAACTGCTGTAACTGATTATAAAGTGTGATCTGGCGTTTGGCTTCAAGTGATTGTAAAGTCTCTGGGCCAGATTCTCAGCGGCGCTACGACGGAGTATCTCAGATACCCCGTCGTATCGCCGTTTTTTTTGGCTCGTATCTATGCGAGTGATTCTTAGCATCACTTTGGCATAGATACGCCTGAACATCCGACAAGTGTAATACCATTACACTTGCGGATCGTAGTTGTAATGACAACTCCGGCCACTAGGTGGCCTTTACGTTGTTTTTCTCATTTGCCTATGCAAATGAGGCTACTCCGCCGATTCCCGATCGCTTTTACGCCGCCCCGTCGTCGCGTACGTCGTTTACAAACTCGTAAGGTTACCCCTGCTTCTATGAGGAGTAACCTTACGAAGTTCCGTCGGGTGCCGTCGGGTGCAGTCGGATGCCATGTTAAGTATGGCGTCGGGTCAGCGTCGGCTTTTTCCGTCGCTTACGTCGTTTTACTAACTCGTTCGCGAATAGGGGCATTGCGTAGTGACGATCACGTCGTTTTGACGTCGGTTTCAACGGCGCTTTCCGACGTGAGCTGGAGCATGCGCACTGGGCTTTTTCCCCCGGCCGGCGCATGCGCAGTTCGTTCGACGCGGGGGCGCGCTTCATTTAAATACAAGCCGCCCCCTTTGAATTAAGCGGGCTTACGCTGGGCCATTTTCGCTACGCCAACGCAAACTACGGAGCAAATGCTTAGAGAATACGGCACTTGCTCTAGTACGATGCAGCGGCGTAGTGTAAATGGCTTACGCTACGCGGCCGGATTTCTTAGAGAATCTGGCCCTCTGTTTTTTTTTTTCCCCCATTAAAATAACAAACATGTCATACTTACCTCCTCTGCACAGTTGGCTTTGCACAGAGCAGCCCCGATCCTCCTCTTCTTGGGTCCCTCTTCTGTGCTCCTGGTCCCTCCCCTCCTGTTGAGTGCCCCCCCGCAGCAAGCAGCTTACTATGGGGGGGCACCCGAGCCGAGTCACAGCTCCCTGCGTCCATTCAGACACAGAGCCCCCGCCCCCTCTCTCCCCTGATTGGCTAGCTGACTTTGATTGACAGCAGCGGCAGCCAATGAAACTTCTGGTTTTAAGTTCCGCACCGCTTTAAAGAAGGTGTGTGTTGTGGAACTCACTTACCATCGCAGAACTAGTCACCCGAGGCACAAGAAAGCCCACCCAGAGATAACAACGCATGAATCACTTTATATTCATGGGGACTTTTTTCCCCCACAGATGTTAAAGAGGTGCCCCGCCTTCCCCAACCCCCTCCCCCCCCCCCCATATTCTCTTCCTCCAGAAATTAAAGATCAGCAGCTACAATTATTGGAACTTATTGCAACAACACTACCAGCCTGGAGTTTGCATCTTCTCCCTGTGATATGTGGGGTTTCCTTTGAGTGGAAAGCCCTCCAAAGTGAGGGAATCCCGGTGTTCTGTCGAAATAGCCAACCCATCAAAAACCTCCAACCACGTCACTTCCGGTTGCAGAATTATGATGAGTTAGCTGTACCGTGCATGCGCTCCAGGTTTGCTAATCTGACAGAACACCTGCAGTCAGAAGGCGGCAGCGGGCATCTTGCGACACCCAGCCAAGCTTTTACATTTCACACTCTTTTTAAAAATAAAAGTTAGCTTATATGCTTAAATACACTATTTTGAAACCCTGTGAGACTGCGATGATAAATTTTTAAAAGCAGCGACAAACCGCTATTCTGTCAGATTAGCAAACAATGTACCATGGTTGAGTGCGGGGTGTACCAAGATGGCCGTCGCAGGGTAAACGATTGCGGGTTTGTGGCATTCTGTCAGATTAGCAAAAAATGGACCGTAGCCGGGTGTACCAAGATGGCCGTCGCAGTCTCAAGACTGCAGATTTGTGACATTCTGTCAGATTAGCAAACAATGTAGCAAACAACTGTGGCCGGGTGTACCAAGATGGCTGTCGCAGGCTCAAGACTGCAGGTTTATGGCATTCTGTCAGATCAGCAAACAATGTACCGTAGCCGGGTGTACCAAGATGGCCGTCGAAGTCAAGACTGCAGGTATGTGGCATTCTGTCAGATTAGCAAACAATGTAGCAAACAACTGTGGCCGGGGGTGTTCCAAGATGGCTGTCGAAGGCTCAAGACTGCAAGTTTGTGGCATTCTGTCAAATTAACAAACAATGTACCGTTGTCCGAGTGAAGGGTGTACCAAGATGGCCATCGCAGGACTTACAACTACAGGTTTGTGGCATTCTGTCAAATTGGCAAACTATATACCGTTGTCTGAGTGCGGGGTGTACCAAGATGGCCGTCGCAGTCTCAAGACTGCAGGTTTGTGTCATTCTGGCAGATTAGCAAACAATGTACCGTGACTGGGTGCGGGGTGTACCAAGATGGCCGTCGCAGGCTCAAGACTGCAGGCTTGTGGCATTCTGGCAGATTAGCAAACAATGTAGCAAACAACTGTGGCCGGGTGTACCAAGATGGCCGTTGCAGGCTCAAGACTGCAGGCTTGTGGCATTCTGGCAGATTAGCAAACAATATAGCAAACAACTGTGGCCGGGTGTAGCAAGATGGCTGTCGCAGGCTCAAGACTGCAGGTTTGTGTCATTCTGGCAGATTAGCAAACAATGTACCATGACTGGGTGCGGGGTGTACCAAGATGGCCGTCGCAGGCTCAAGACTGCAGGCTTGTGGCATTCTGGCAGATTAGCAAACAATGTAGCAAACAACTGTGGCCGGGTGTACCAAGATGGCTGTCGCCGGATCAAGACTGCAGGTTTGTGGCATTCTGGCAGATTAGCAAACAATGTAGCAAACAACTGTGGCCTGGGTGTACCAAGATGGCTGTCGCAGGCTCAAGACTGCAGGTTTGTGGCATTCTGGCAGATTAGCAAACAATGTACCGTGACTGGGTGAGGGGTGTACCAAGAAGGCCGTCGCAGGCTTGCGATTGCGGGTTTGTGGCATTCTGTCAGATTAGCAAAAAATGTACCCTGTTCGAGATGGGGGGGGGGGGGGGGGGGTGCAACCATGCTTCATGTTACATCCTAGTTATGATTATTCTGTTTTTATATTCTATTATTATATTATAATATGATTATATTATAAAAACAACGTGGACTTCTCCTTTAAGAATCCCAGCGCACTGTTTATGAGCGCGCTCCATGCAGCCACAACTGACGCTTTCTTTGGTATAGAAGGAGTTAAAGTGAAATGAAAGGCAAATTTGTTTTTTTTTTTTTTTATCATTTTGGATAAAGGGAGGGTTACAACCCCTGTGTTTTGTTCAGTTTCTAAGCCATTGGGGGAGGGGAGGGGTTCCCTACGCTTCCCCTTCCCATCGCCACAACAAACAGGCAAATGAGAGGAAATCCCTCCAAACTAAAGGAATCCCCTCCCCCGAAGTCACCAGAATTGGTGTCCCCTCATTGGAAGATTTCCCCTCCATTTCTGGGGACGACCCATCAATTTGGGATTTTCTTTTACTTTCACTTTCGATGATAAATGGTAAACAGGAGAAATAGAGAGGGGGGGGGGGTCTCTTTAAAGGAGGGGCACAGAGAGCAATAGAAACTGACAGGGGTTCCAATCTCTCTCTCTCTCTACTCTGTCTTGCCTTTAGTTTTACTTTAAAGTAGAACTTTAGGCAAAACTTGTTTTGTTACATTTTGGATAGAATAAGAAAGGGTCAAACCCCATCATTTTTTATTTATTTTTTTGCCATTTGTGTCCCATTTACCTTCACTTCCTGTCCCATAGCCAAAACAGGAAGTGACAGCAAATCCTTCCAAAGTGAGGGAATCCCTTGGTGACCCCGCCCCCCAACCAGGACTAGTGTCCAAATTTGGAAGATTTGCCCTCTATTACTTTTCTGTGGTCAACTGCAAAAATTGATATTTTTTTTATTTATTTTTTTTCACTGATGAGCAGGATAACTAGAGAGGGTGAATCTCCCCGAAACGGGGGCACAGACAGCAATACACACCTGGCAGGGGTCCTAATAAGGGTTGCCACCTCATCCCTTTCAAACCGAACACTTGTTAATTACACGTTTTCTGTAGCTGAATAAGGTGGTAATTGAACTCACTTGGTACCTTATCTGCATTAAATTGGCCTCAGGACCCGTGTACAGTGGAACCTCGGATTAGGAGTATAATCCGTTCCAGGAGAATGCTTGCAATCCAAAGCACTCGCAAATCAAAGCGAGTTTCCCCATAGAAGTCAAAGGAAACTGAAATGATTTCTTCCGCCATGACTTCAATAGCATGTAATACCGCATGTGGTCAGAGGTGGGGGGGGGCGCCAGAGAGCCTCGGAAATAGCCGGAAAGGCCAGAGGACAGCTCTGACCTCGGCAAACCTTGGAAAGGCTCGGGAACGAGTATTTCCGAACACCGCCATTTGGTGTTCCGCTCGGCTCCGGCACCCCCCCCCCACCTCAGGCCAAATGCAGGACTGCACACCGCTTTGGCCCAAATCCTGCTTGTTTTGCGAGACAACACTCGAAAACCGAGTCAGGATTTTTAAAAATACAGTGCCCGTATGGCGAAACGCTCGTTAACCGCGTTACTCGCAATCCGAAGTTCCACTGTACTAGATTTACTGCTGGGGGAGATTTACCAAAACCGGAGCACTCAGAATCCAGTGCAGCTGTACAGGGCAGCCAATCAGCTTCTAACTTCAGCTTCTTCATTTAAGCTTTGACAATAAAACCTAGAAGCTGATTGGTCTTCCATGTAGAGATGCACCAGAACCCCACCTGGAGAAATGAGGACCTTCAGAGACCTCCAACCCAAACCCTACAATCCCAGCTCTCCACCTCAAACCCTACAATCCCAGCCCTCCACCTCAAACCCTACAATCCCAGCCCTCCACCTCAAACCCTACAATCCCACCCCTGCACCTCAAACCCTACAATCCCAGCCCTCCACCTCAAACCCTACAATCCCAGCCCTCCACCTCAAACCCTACAATCCCAGCCCTCCACCTCAAACCCCACAATCCCAGCCCTCCACCTCAAACCCTACAATCCCAGCCCTCCACCTCAAACCCCACAATCCCAGCCCTCCACCTCAAACCCTACAATCCCAGCCCTCCACCTCAAACCCCACAATCCCAGCCCTCCACCTCAAACCCTACAATCCCAGCCCTCAACCTCAAACCCTACAATCCCAGCCCTCCACCTCAAACCCCACAATCCCAGCCCTCTACCTCAAACCCCACAATCCCAGCCCTCCACCTCAAACCCTACAATCCCAGCCCTCCACCTCAAACCCCACAATCCCAGCCCTCCACCTCAAACCCTACAATCCCAGCCCTCAACCTCAAACCCTACAATCCCAGCCCTCCACCTCAAACCCTACAATCCCAGCCCTCCACCTCAAACCCTACAATCCCAGCCCTCCACCTCAAACCCCACAATCCCAGCCCTCCACCTCAAACCCTACAATCCCAGCCCTCTACCTCAAACCCCACAATCCCAGCCCTCCACCTCAAACCCCACAATCCCAGCCCTCCACCTCAAACCCTACAATCCCAGCCCTCCAACTCAAACCCTACAATCCCAGCCCTCCACCTCAAACCCTACAATCCCAGCCCTCCACCTCAAAACCTACAATCCCAGCCCTCCACCTCAAACCCCACAATCCCAGCCCTCCACCTCAAACCCTACAATCCCAGCCCTCCACCTCAAACCCTACAATCCCAGCCCTCCACCTTAAACCCTACAATCCCAGCCCTCCACCTCAAAACCTACAATCCCAGCCCTCCACCTCAAACCCCACAATCCCAGCCCTCCACCTCAAACCCTACAATCCCAGCCCTCCACCTCAAACCCTACAATCCCAGCCCTCCACCTCAAACCCTACAATCCCAGCCCTCCACCTCAAACCCAACAATCCCAGCCCTCCCCTCAAACCCTACAATCCCAGCCCTCCACCTCAAACCCTACAATCCCAGCCCTCCACCTCAAACCCCACAATCCCAGCCCTCCACCTCAAACCCTACAATCCCAGCCCTCCACCTCAAACCCTACAATCCCAGCCCACCACCTCAAACCCACAATCCCAGCCCTCCACCTCAAACCCTACAATCCCAGCCCTCCACCTCAAACCCTACAATCCCAGCCCTCCACCTCAAACCCTACAATCCCAGCCCTCCACCTCAAACCCTACAATCCCAGCCCTCCACCTCAAACCCTACAATCCCAGCCCTCCACCTCAAACCCTACAATCCCAGCCCTCAACCTCAAACCCTACAATCCCAGCCCTCCACCTCAAACCCTACAATCCCAGCACGAAGAAAGAACAAAATCAGTGCGATTTCCATCAAATATAATTTTATTAACGAACAAATTCTATGAATACATTATGGCTTCCAGGTAATCTCAACCTCTTTACATGATCTTTGGATAATGCAATGTGCTTTCATACAAGAATAGACAAGACTGTGATCTTTTTGTGCAAAACACAGAATCGTTTTCTTTTCTTAGTAAAAGTGCTACTGTTTTCCAATTAAGGTCACTTTTTTTAGAATGACTTTTCTCGACAGTTCATCTTTTTTCTTTAAGTGGTACATTCCGGTAAATTCTAAGAGAGGTATCAACATTATTTCATTAAGAATAAAAAATAAAAATGTACATTCATTGCACGTTAGACATATTGCATGAAAGAGATTTGCATCTTAGGAAGGATGTCCACCAAAACAAATGGAGACTCTGATTGGACGATGCACCTTGGAGGTGGACAGTTGTGAAGATATTGTGAAGATCTGGGAAGGGGATTTCAAAAACGAAAGAATGATCAGTTTGTAAATGAAGTTTGTTTTTGACAAAGTTCATGGTGGGGGGGCTTTGGAGTTGAAGTCCAGTATTTGATGAAAGACCTCTTCCAGCATTGGCGGTCTTTTCGGTTGAATCCATTCCTTTTGGTCTGGAACGTTGGCCCAAAGTTTGGGCGAGGATGAAGCATGGCCAATGGGCTACCAGGCGAATGAGCTTATACTTGTTGTACCTGAAAACAAAAAAGTAGGGACAGGTTAGTATACAAATAATACGAAACACATTCAATACGTTATACTGCCTACTAGAGGTAAGAGCTACTAGAGGGTAAATGGTGGAGCACTGCTAGAGGGTAAAGGGTAGAGCACTACTAGAGCGTATGGGGTACTAGAGGGTAAAGGGTAGAGCGCTACTAGAGGGTATATGGTACTAGAGGGTATAGAGTACTAGAGGGCAAAGGGTAGAGTGCTACTAGAGGGTATAGGGTACTAGAGGGTATAGGGTAGAGTGCTACTAGAGGGCATGAGGTAGAGCGCACAGGCCATATTTTAAGTATGTGCACTCAGTAGATCTTAAAGTATTGGCCATGAATTATTCTTTAAGCTACTAATTGTTGATAGTTCTTCAAAAGATACTTACTTTGTTTAGCTCACTGGTTGGGCCTCCATCGTCAGTCCTTTGGACCTCTAGTTAAGAGCATGATGGTCGGGTCTTGACAGTTCGCCAAAAGGTTGCTCCAGACAAGGCGTCATTATTACCCGCCTGGGATTTTCGGCCAGAAGGAAGAGGTCTTGGTGTCCTTTCACCTCTGTATCAACCAAGTCCAAACGGTTCAAGAATTGCTGGGTTTATCAGATATTCCTGAGAAGTCCTGTAAGGTTCTTACATCCTAAGCTGCTCATCTTCATAGTAAATCGGCTAATAGTTCACATTGACAAGAACATTGGGTCCTGGTTATGCAGTCTCTTTTGTAGGTAAGGTGGTTGACATGCCCGAGAACATTGGGTCCTGGTCATGCAGTCTCTTTTGTAGGTAAGGTGGTTGACATGCCAAGAACATTGGGTCCTGGTCATGCAGTCTCTTCTTTTGTAGGTAGGGTGAAACATCCTAGATTCCTAAGGAACTGGTTGGCTTCTCCAAGTAGATGGTTTTGAAAAAGTTGAAATTGTCCATCTAATATTAATGCTTAATCAGATTTCATGGTAAAAACTTTGCATAAAGTCCTAGTCCTCATGCCTATTGTCCATTTGTAATCTGACAAGCCGATTTAAAAGTGCTACCGTGTGTTTATATAGAGGAAAACCCACAAACCCCCCCCCCCCCCCAAAAAAACAACAACATTCATTTCATAATTAAGACCACAAAAAAAAAATGTCTATAGTATTCAAAAAGTGAACACATTAGTCTGTCACAATATATGAAATGTTATTGCCCCGATTAATAAAATCGAATTATTCAAAGGAACTGTTCTTCTAATATATACACATGATATTGCACTAAACATCATAGATGAGATTTCTGTACATTGAAAAATATCAAAAATATTTCTATTTTTTTTTCTACTTATTTTACATATTCAGCAATAATAATAATAATAATAATAAAAAAAATGCTCTTAAAACCGAACAAATGGTTAACTTCCCCATGAATGCCGTTATTCCCTGAAATTTAAAGGGAACAGGCAGAACACTGTGAAAACAGCCCCCACTTATAGTAAATGGTTTCATCTGCCCAATCGTTTGCGAGACAATCGGCGTTAATGGACAAACGCTTCATAACTGTGACGCCAGATTCTGGTGACAGTTCAGCGAATTCCCATTTACTGGAAGTGGCCACTAATACAGCAATAAACTGCTTACTTGCTGGCTACATGCAGGGCAATATGTCCTAGTTGTGTGTTATTAAGATCTAAGCATTGTATATCTCTAGTTTGGAGTTGATTATAGCATGATGATGTATAAAGAAACGAGAAGTTATTACGTTATTATACTGCCATTAAGACTTGCCTGCTATTGTCAGCACTAAAATGTCGTTTTTTTTTCGGTGACAACCTGAAAATGTGTCACAGCTGACCTTGCCTTCCCATACCAGACACAAGCCCTCACCTTGCTACCTGTTGCATTGTACAGGACCTCAAGAAAGATTACCGTAAAGTTCTCTAAGATAAACTTCACTCTTTCATTTTCAAGAGCAGATATTTTCTCACCAGAGAGCAACAAAAGTTTGTCCCTTTCCTACTTTCCTACTCGTAGCTAGCTTTCTCAGTGCAGACGCTATTGCTATCGTATGGATCCTTAGTGACGAGGACATTAAGTTTGGTGCTAATCTGCTCGTCGGAATAAGCGGCCTTAAGGGTTTGCTTCTCCGACTGCTCAAATTCAAATTGGATTTCCTTGCCCATCTGCACTAGCTGGTCCATGGTCTTAGGGAAAGGGGGTTTGAGGAAACGCCTGATCTCTGGGTGAAGGGTGCTAATGATGAATCGGATCATGTCTTCCTCGTTGGCATCCACATAGAGCCGGTGGTAGAGGGCTCTTTTCTTCCACACAAACTGCTCTAAGGGCTCCCAACGCCTCTGGGGAAGGTCTAGGTCCCTCTTAATGGCCTCTCTCACCACTAAACGTTCGCAGTATTGCAAGAAAGACACTTTGAAGTCGTGCCAGTTTTCTATGGTCTCCTGCCTGAATTCCCACCACTTCTTAGCTGCCCCTTTTAAGTGGTTGTCTACCTGAGACAGCCAAATTTTCTCATGCCACCCGCTGCGCTTAAAATACTTTTCTAAGTTCACTAGGAAATCCCGAGGATCCTCAGACATGTTTGCATCAAACTCAGGGGGGGAGAGGAGGTCAACGGAAAGGACAACCCAGTGGTGCTGCTGGCATGACTGGGATGGCAATGCTGGGGGTGGAGGAGAGCATGGTGGGGTAGGAGCATAAGGATTTGGGTTATCAAGAACTTCCTGAGCTATTTGAGCCGCCTCTGCCTCCTTTTCTTTTGCGCTTTTCTCTCCGTAAAAAGACCTCCTATGCAGCTCTTCCTTGCCTACCATTTTTTCAAATCGGGAAAACACCCCCCTCCAAGAGTTCATCTCCCTCTTCATCCACCTCTCTAAGTTGACCAAGGTATCTTGGCATCTCATAAGGCAAGCTTTTATCGATCGCTTCCACCTCTGGATTCCCACCAACGGGGCCTGATCGTTCATGTTGGCATTCAGCCTCTGCACAGACCTCTTAAACCCTTTCAGCTCGCTTTCGACTTGCCTGGAGACCCCGGACAGAATGTACACCTGCGTCTTCCTAACCCTGTCCAGCATTTCAGCCGGGCTACAAGTGCCAATCTGGAGAGCAACCGTTTGTTCGGGAAGAGGGAGAGCGGGTGCCACGACGCCGCTGAGAGCTAGGCTTGCTGCCATTTTTAACGAGCACGTTAAAGAATGTAGCCAGCAAATGCCTTTGTTTAGCTTTAAAGTTTCAAAACTTTTTTTTTATTTTTTTTTCAAGCAACAAACTTTAAAAAAAGAAAATCACTTGCTCTCGTCAGGCAGCCAGGCTCTTGCAACCCACCTCGTTAAGCTAAGAGCATTTTCCCAAATCAGCAAACAATCCCTAGATCTATTCAGTAAGCAGAAAACATTTGCAAGAATTGCAAATCACGGCTGTCAGATTTTAGCAAGAAAAATAAGGAATTAAAAGGCTGCAGTTGGATATCACCCAAAGTCCAGTCTTTTCAGAACTTGCGATGCAATTTTCTGGAATCAGAAGCAAATAGGAGATTAAGTCCCAAAATCTTAAGAGTGATGAAGAAGAAGATGATGAAGAAGCCTTATGTCCAAGGGCTGGATCAGAAGAAGTTCCGTCTGGAATCCGAAGAAGAAGAAGAAGAAGGCGAAGAAAATATCGAGCAGGTAAAAGCCGCAAAAGCCTGTAGAGAAAAGTACTTTGTAGCTGTTGGCGGTTTGAGTTTGTGGGAATAGTTTGCCAGTGAGGGTATTTATACTCTATCTAGCAGAGCTAGTCTTGTGAGTTATCAGCAAACCCCATACTACGTAAGAGCCGCCGATTGGTTGGAGCCTCCATCTCCTTGGAAACAGATGGCACTTCACTTGCCCCCCCTCCTCCTTGTGATTCAGCGAACACACATTGGAAGCTGCAATCACTCCAGCTATGGAATAATGTGTAATTCCCCCTATGTGAAAAAAAAAAAAAAAAAGAGAACGCGTAATTCAGCGAGAAGCAGGAGACACATCTCCCACGTATTGTAGCGTCTTCCCTGCCTCAACCTGCCATAAAAGGTCTCATCTCATGTCTTGGTGATTGAAAGACGTGCCCCCCCCCCTCCTCCTTCCATTCCACACACCTACGCAAAATAAACACAACCCTCGTTTTGAAGTGTTGGAAGGTCGTTTAATCACATTAGGGTGTGGGGTCATAATAAAGAAGGGGGGAGGAAATTTGGAGTCATCATAAAGTGGGTTGATTAAATAAATATCAGTATGAGCCCCCCCCCCCCCCTGCTTTTTTCTACTAACAAGACATATGCCATGTGCAGAGAGAAGGGAGGGAACCCCTCACGGAACCTTTGAATGCCGCCGGTATGTCAAAGCTTGCCGGCAGGCGATGCGTAGTTCCCACACAATTAGTGCTGCTTATATAAAGAGGCCAATGGAGAAGACTACAAAGAGAGGACTCAAGTCTGCAAGTCTATTCGGGTTATGAATCGGTGTAAGACAGGGATCTCCAAACTACAACCCTCCAGCTTGGAGACCTCTGGTCTAATGCTGCGTACACACGATTCGTGTTGCTCACGAATATTCGCATTGCGAATATTCGTTACGAATATTGCATATTCGAGTATTCGCGAATAACTTGAATATCGCGGTGAATATTCGCTATTGCAAATATTCGTATTTTTTCGAACTTATTTTTAAAACAGATCACATCCTAGTGATCTCCATCGACGTCTAAAAGCATTGCTGGTATGATTAGAGACCCTGGGCCGAGTAGCTGAGGCGATCCTTTTATGTTGCCGAATATTCGCAATGCGAATATTCGTATTACGAATATTCGCGAATACGTTCTCTGCCCTTCTGTGTTTTGTGTATAAAAAATATAAAATAAATTAGCTTTAGTTTAGTCATATAAGTTTGTGTAAGTAGAGTTATGCGGCGTACACACGGTCGTTTTTTGCGATGAAAAAAAACGACGTTTTTTAAAACGTCATTTAAATTGATCGTGTGTGGGCAAAACGTTGTTTTTTGTCTTAAAAAAAAACGACCAAAAAAAAATTCCAACATGCTTGAATTTTTTGTGTCGTTTTTCAAAACGTCGTTTTTTGTTTCACAAAAAGTCACCGTGTGTAGCAAAAACGTCTTTTAAAACGACGTTTTTCAACCCGCGCATGCCCAGAAGCTAGTTATGAAGCGAGCTTCAATGGAAAAGTGTGGTGAACGTAACCTCGTTTTTTGTGAAAAAAACGATGGTGTGTATGCAACATCGTCTTTGAAAGTGACGTTTCAAAAATCCAGGAAATGATCTCCGTTTTCGCGTGTTGACGAGAATTTCGCAATCAATTTCGCTTTCGCATTAGCGAAATTTCGCTATTTTTTTTTTTTTGATAAAATATTCCGAATATTCGTTAACCACTTAACCACTTCCCCACCGCGCCATAAGCATTTTACTGCTACGGCGCGGTGGAGTTGCTTTGACACGACGTCCCTGGGACGTCCTCGTGCACTTCCGCGATTGCGCGTCCCCTGGGACGCGCTCGCGAAAGTGTCCGTGCTCGCCGGGTCTAGAAGACCCGGCGCATCACGGATCACGGTAAATTGCCGCTGATAGCGGCCGTTTACCACGTGATCGCGCCGTCGAATGACGGCGCGATCACTTGTAAACAAACCGGCGTCATTTGATGACGCCGGTTCCTCCCTCTCCTCCCTCTCCTCTCTGTACAGTGTGCGAGGAGAGGGGGGGGAGCGGGGTGTCAGCAGCTGAGCTGTGGCTGGATCTGTGACAAATGCAGTCACAGATCCAGCCATCCCTCAAAACATCCCAGCTCTGCAATCCCCTAGTACCCAGCAATCCCCCAGTACCCAACAATACCCCACAATACCCCAGTACCCCACAATACCCCAGTACCCCACAATACCCCACAATACCCCAGTACCCAACAATACCCCACAATACCCCAGTACCCAACAATACCCCACAATACCCCAGTACCCCAGTACCCCACAATACCCCAGTACCCCACAATACCCCAGTACCCAACAATACCCCACAATACCCCAGTACCCAACAATACCCCACAATACCCCAGTACCCAACAATACCCCACAATACCCCAGTACCCCAGTACCCCACAATACCCCAGTACCCAACAATACCCCACAATACCCCAGTACCCAACAATACCCCACAAGTACCCCAGTACCCCACAATACCCCAGTACCCCCACAATACCCCAGTACAATACCCACAATACCCCAGTACCCCCACAATACCCAACAATACAATACCCCACAATACCCCAGTACCCAACAATACCCCACAATACCCCAGTACCCAACAATACCCCACAATACCCCAGTACCCCAGTACCCCACAATACCCCAGTACCCCACAATACCCCAGTACCCAACAATACCCCACAATACCCCAGTACCCAACAATACCCCACAATACCCCAGTACCCAACAATACCCCACAATACCCCAGTACCCCACAATACCCCAGTACCCCACAATACCCCAGTACCCAACAATACCCCAGTACCCAACAATACCCCACAATACCCCAGTACCCCACAATACCCCAGTATCCAACAATACCCCAGTACCCCACAATACCCCAGTACCCGGCAATGCCCCAATACTCAACAATACCCCAATACTCAACAATACCCCAATACCCCAGTACTCGGCAATACCCCAATACTCTGCATGATACTCGGCAATACCCCAATACTCGGCAATACCCCAATACTCAACAATACCCCAATACTCAACAATACCCCAATACTCGGCAATACCCCAATACTCGGCAATACCCCAATACTCGGCAATACCCCAATACTCTGCATGATACTCGGCAATACCCCAATACTCTGCATGATACTTTGCAATACCCCAATACTCGGCAATACCCCAATACTCGGCAATACCCCAATACCCTGCATGATACTTTGCAATACCCCAATACTCTGCAATACCCTGCGCGATACTCTGCAATACCGCCTATGGGGATTTTTAAGTAGCGAGGTTTGGCGCCATTCCACGAGTGTGCGCAATTTTGAAGTGTGACATGTTGGGTATCTATTTACTCGGCGTAACTTCATCTTTCACATTATGAAAAAAAATTGGGCTAACTTTACTGTTTTGTTTTGTTTTTTTTTAGCACAAAACAGTTTTTTAAAAAACACGCGTTCAATAAATTTCTGCGAAAATACCGTGCGAGATAAAAAGTTGTAACGGCCGCCATTGTATTCTCTAGGGTCTTTGCTAAAAAAGCATATATAATGTTTTGGGGTTCTATGTAATTTTCTAGCAAATAAATGATGATTTTTCCATGTAGGAGAGAAATGTCAGAATTGGTCTGGGTGTTCCAGAACGCCTGATGGCGCTCCCTGCATGTTGGGCCTCTGTATGTGGCCACGCTGTGTAAAAGTCTCACACATGGGGTATCACCATACTCGGGAGGAATAGCAGAATGTGTTTTGGGGTGTAATTTGTGGTATGCATATGCTGTGTGTGAGAAATAACCTGCTAATATGACAGAAACAAGTTTTTTTTTTTTTTTTTTACAGAATTTTCAGTCGTTTTTCTTTTATAGCGCAAAAAATAAAAAACCCAGAGGTGATCAAATACCACCAAAAGAAAGCTCTATTTGTGTGAAAAAAAGGACAAACATTTCAAATGGGTAGAATGTTGTATGACTGAGTAATTGTCATTCATATTGTGAGAGCACCGAAAGCTGAAAATTGGTCTGGTTAGGAAGGGTGTTTAAGTGCCCAGTGGTCAAGTGGTTAAGGACCGCCTACTGCACATTTACGTCGGCAGAATGGCACGGCTGGGCACATCAACGTATATATACGTTGATTTTAGTACCCAGCCGTGGGTCGCGACCCAGTCCGAAGCTCCAGGACCGGGACCGCGGGATTCGCGGACCCGATCGCCGCTGCAGTGCGGCGATCCGTCCCTGGAGCGGAAGAACGGGGAGAGCCGTGTGTACACACGGCTTCCCCGTGCTTCTCTGTGGCCGTAGCATCGATCGCGTCATCCCTGTAATAGGGGGACGCGATCGATGACGTCACACCTACAGCCACACCCCCCTACAGTTGTAAACACAACACATAGGCACACATCCCCTACAGCGCCACCTGTGGTTAACTCCCAAACTGCAACTGTCATTTCCACATTGAACAATGCAAATTTAAATGCATTTTTTGCTGTGAAAATGACAATTGTCCCAAAAATGTGTCAAAATTGTCCGAAGTGTCCGCCATATTGTCGCAGTCACGAAAAAAATCGCTGATCGCCGCTATTAGTAGTAAAAAAAAAAAAATTAATAAAAATGCAATAAAACTATCCCTTACTTTGTAAACGCTATAAATTTTGCGAAAAACCAACCGATAAACGCTTATTGCGATTTTTTTTACCAAAAATATGTAGAAGAAGAATACGTATCGGCCTAAACTGAGGGAAAAAAATGTTTTTTTTATATATTTTTGGGGGATATTTATTATAGCAAAAAGTAAAAAATATTGCATTTTTTTTAAAATTGTCGCTCTATTTTTGTTTATAGCGCAAAAAATAAAAACCGCAGAGGTGATCAAATACCACCAAAAGAAAGCTCTATTTGTGGGGAAAAAAGGACGCCAATTTTGTTTGGAAAACGTTGCACGACCGCGCAATTGTCAGTTGAAGCGACGCAGTGCCGAATCGCAAAAAGGGGCAAGGTGCATTTTGGTCCGGGTCTTAAGTGGTTAATATCGAATATTCGTGATATTTTATCAAAAAAAAAAAAAATAGTGAAATTTCGCAATCAATTTCGCTTTCGCATTAGCGAAATTTCGCTATTTTTTTTTTTTTTTATATAAAATATCACGAATATTCGATATTAACGAATATTCGCGAATACGTTCTCTGCCCTTCTGTGTTTTGTGTATAAAAAAAATAAAAATTAGCTTTAGTTTAGTCATATAAGTTTGTGTAAGTAGAGTTAGTGTTTAGTGCATATTAGTTTAGTAATCCAGGAAATGATCTCCGTTTTCGCGTGTTGACGAGAATTTCGCAATCAATTTTCGCAATTTTTTTTTTTTTTATAAAATATCACGAATATTCGATATTAACGAATATTCGCGAATATTCTTCTATATATTCGCGAGCGTGCGTCAAATTGATTCCGAGCATGCGTAGGATTTTTGTGAGTCGGAATTGGATACACATTGTCGGAATCTCCAACAAGAACTTTTGTTGTCGGAAAAATTGAGAACCAGCGCTCAAACATTTGTTGTCGAAAATGTCCGATGGAGCCTATATCCGACCAAAAGCTCACATCGAACACTTGTGTACGCAGCACAAGAGCTGTAATAGAGCTGCACGATTCTGGCTAACATGAGAATCAAGATTTTTTTGCTCGGAAGATAGATCACAATTCTCGCAGCGCAACATCATCTTTCACACTAAAACAAAAATAAAATAAAAAATTGGGCTAACTTTACCGTTTCATTATTTTATTATTATTATTCATTGAAGTGTATTTTTCCCCCAAAAAATTGCATTTGAAAGACCGCTGGCCAAATACAGTGTGACATAAAATATTGCAGCAATTGCCATTTTATTACCTAGGGTCTCTGCTCAAATATATATAATGTTTGGGGGTTTCAAGTAATTTTCTAGCAAAAAATATTGATTTTAAAAGCGGTTGTAAAAGGACATTTTTTTTTTCCTTTAAAATAACAAACATGTTATACTTACCTCCACTGTGCAGTTCGTTTTGCACAGAGTGGCCCCCGATCCTCCTCTTCTGGGGTCCCTCGGCGGCTGTCTTTGGTCCTCCCCGCAATTACTCACCACAGTCATGCGAGAGCTCGCATGGTGATCACTAATTGCGGGCACGCTCCCGTGATACAGCGAGTGGCCACTGCTCCGCCCCTCGGCACGCCGCGTCACTGGATGTGATTGACAGGAGCGCCAGCCAATGGCTGCGCTGCTCTCAATCCATCCGCTCTAGCCAATCAGTGGCTGAGCGGCGAAGAGGATCTTGGGAACGCGCTGGACTTTCGATGGGTCAGGTAAGTAAAACTGGGGTTCTGGGGGGGGGGGGGCGGGGGCTTCAACACCGAGGGCCAGAATTAGATACATAGGAGTATCTATCCAGCGGCGAAGCGTATGGTCTTTACGCTACGCCTCCGCAAATATTATGGGCAAGTGCCTCATTCAGAAAGCACTTGCTCCATAATATGCGGCGGCATAGCGTAAAGCGCGTAATTCAAATTAGTGATGTGGGGGCGTGATTCATGTAAATGAATCATGACCCCACGTAATTTACGTTTTTTTTTGGACGGCGCATGCGCCGTCCGTGGACGTATCCCCGTGCGCATGCGCAAAATCACGTCGCTAGTTGTCAATGTAAACGACGTGAACGTAACTAACGTCGAGCCCCATTCCCGAACAATTTACGCAAACGACGTAACCGACGTACAATTCGACGCTGTCCCGATGTCCATACTTAACATTGGCTGCGCCTCCTATAGCAGGGGTAACCTTACGCAGCACTAACGCTTACGCAAACGACGTAAACTACGATGGCTGGCCGCAAGTACGCTCGTGAATCGCCGTAAATAGCTCATTCGCATATTTTACGCGTAAAACGACGTAAGCGCCACCTATGAATGAATGAATGAAAAACGTATATAGCGCGGCACATGTGAAGTAAATCGCCTCTGGGCGCTTGTTGTTCCTGTCTCCTTTGGTATCAAAAGAGATGAGTCTTGATCTTTTTCCTAAATGCTAGGTGGTTCTCCTCCAACCGAATGCTGGTTGGTAAAGCGTTCCATAGTCTGGGACCTTGGACCGCGAATCTTCTATCTCCTTTGGACTTGTATCTGGCTTTCGGTATCTGGAGCAGATTTTCATTGGTGGATCGCAGAACACGATTGGGATTGGGAGCTTTTATTTTTTCGCATTGATAATGGAGAGCATTCCCATGGATACATCTATGCGTTAGACAGAGTGCTTTAAAAGTGATTCTGTCTTTTACTGGTAACCAGTGAAGGGATCTCAGTGAAGGTGAGATTGATTCCCAGGGTTTTTTCCCAGTCACAAGTCTGGTGGCCGTATTTTGAACGACTTGCAGACGAGCGATTTGGTACTTGGGGAGTCCGAGGTAAAGGGCATTTGCATAGTCCAGTCTGGAGTTTACTAGCGGCCAGCGTAAATCTGCAACTAATATACGACGGTGTAAGTGACTTACGCCGCTCGTATATTAGCAGAATTCCGGCGTATCTTGTTTTCTGAATACAGAAAAAAGATACGCCAGCTATTCTTAGTATTTACGCGGTGTATCTCTAGATACGCCGACGTAAATACTTTCTGAATCTGGCCCCAGATGTTTTTTCACCTTAATGCATAGATTGCAGAAATTCTGATCGCCAAGAACGGGGTGACGTACAACACTACAACGAGCCGAGAAAAATGAAGTTCAATGATTCCGAGCATTCGTCGAATAGATTCTGAGCGTGCGTAGGATTTTTGTGAGTCGGAATTGGACACACGCGGTCGGAATTTTTCGGCAAGAACTTTTGTTGTCGGAAAAATTGAGAACCAGCTCTCAAACGTTTGTCCAGTGGAGCCTACACACGGTCGGAATGTCCGACCAAAAGCTCACATCGAACACTTGTTGTTGGAAATTCCGATCGTGTGTACGCGGCATAAGAGGTGTAATAAACTTTTTACAAAGTCATAGAGCTGCGCGATTCTGGCTTAAATGAGAATCAAGATTTCTTCTCGCAGCGCAACATCATCTTTCACATAAAAAAAAAAAAATATTGGGCCAAAGCCCTGTACACACGATCGGTTTGTCTGATGAAAACGGACCGATGGACCGCGTTTTCATCGGACAAACCGATCGTGTGTGGGCCCCATAGTTTTTTTTCCCCCATCAGGGAAAAAAATAAATAGAACCTGCTTTAAATTTTTCTTATGGTTAAAAAAACGATAGAAAAAAACGATCGTCTGTGGGGAAATCCATCGGTCAAAAATCCACGCATGCTCAGAATCAAGTCGACGCATGCTCGGAAGCATTGAACCTTATTTTTCTCAGCACGTCGTTGTGTTTTACGTCACCGCGTTGGACACGGTCGGATTTTTAACCGATGGTGTGTAGGCACGACTGATGAAAGTCAGCTTTATCGGATATCTGATGAAAAAATCCATCAGTCCGTTTTCATCAGACGAACCGATTGCGTGTACAGGGCATAACTTTACTGTTTCATCTTTATTTATTTTTTTATTATTCATTGAAGTGTATTTTTTCCCAAAAATATGCATTTGAAAGACCGCCGGGCAAATACAGTGTAACATAAAATATTTTATTCCCTAGGATCTCTGATAAAATATATTTAATATTTGGGGGTTCCAAGTAATTTTGTAGCAAAAAATATTGATTTTAAAACTTAAGAAACAAATGTCGGGAACAACATATAGGGCCAGATCCACCAAAAATTGTATTACTTACAGTTTCCGTGTCTTGCCCGCCGTCCATCGTCCGGACCGGCGTCCGTCTGCGGCCTCGGTGGTGTCCTCCCGGCTTCTCCTGCGCTATCCGAGTCGAATCCCCGCTTCCCGCGCTCAGTTTGAAGCCTCCGCCTACATATACCGAGCACAGTACGCTCGGCTACGCTCGGCCACGATCGGCTTCTCACGCATAAACGTCACAGAGCGTGACCACGAGCGAAGCCGAGCCTGGCCGAATGTACCCGAGTGTACTGCGCTCGCTATATGTCAGCGGAGGCTTCAAACTGAGCGCGGGAAGCGGGTATCGGCGTATATCGCGCACCCACGATTTTCCCCTTATTTTAAAGGGGAAAATATGTGCGGTATACGCCGATAAATACGGTAAGTGACACAGTCAACTGTAAAAAAAAAACAGTGATAAAATCCAAAAGAAAACAATAAGAAAACAAAACAGAAAAATAAAAAATGGGCAGACTCTGTGGACTACTTGGCATTTTCTGCTGTCTTTTTTCTACGTGTGTCCGGTTTTCAGACCGCCAGAAATCCACAACGTTTCCTCTATATAAATACAAATTGACATTCACTGCTAAAGTATTTGGGTTTGGAAAAAAGATAAAAACATCACTTGGAAGCAGATTGGGTTTCCAGTTGGTAGAAGGGCCACCGTGGATTAGGAAATGGGCTTTCTGTGGTCATTTCTCAGTGCCCAGGGCTAGGATGCCGACATGTGCCCCCATCCCTGTTTCTAATAAACGCTGTAAAATGTGTGCCCCTTGCTTTGTGGCTGCCCATGGTTGACATGGAGTGAGCATTTTCTAGGTTTCTTTCTAGCTTGCTTTCTAGGGGCTAGAAGGTAGTTGCGCATGCACAGTGCGTTTTTGGATCAGTGAGCATATGGGATGGGGAGTGGGCATGCTGGAGCACAGTAATTGTCAGGGCAGACATGAAGCTGCAGTTTGCTGGTTGCTAGCTACTGATTGGGCGAGTAACTGTAGTGAGGGGACGTCCCCCCACCGCTGTGCCCTCCCTTCCCTACTGCTGTGCCCAGGACGGCTGCCCCTCCTGGCACTGACGATTGCATGTGGTGAGGGGACGTCCCCCCAGCACTGTGCCCAGGACAGCTACCCCTCCTGCCACTGATGACTGCATGTGGTGAGGGGACATCGCCCTCCCACCGCTGTGCCCAGGACGGCTGCCCATTCTGCCCGCTGGAGCACAGTAGCTGTCAGGACAGACACAAAGCCTGGTTGCTAGCCACTGATCTGGCGTGTGCCTGCGGTGAGGGGGAGCCGCCCCTACCGCTGTGCCCAGGACGGCTGCCCCTCCTGGCACTGACTTTTGCATATGGAGAGGGGACATCCCCTCCCACCGCTGTGCACAGGACGGCTGCCCCTTCTGCCCGCTGGATCACAGTAGCTGTCAGGACAGACACGAAGCCATGGTTTTCTGGTTGCTAGCCACTGATCTGGCGTGTGCCTGTGGTGAGGGGGAGCTGCCCCTACCGATGTGCCCAGGACGGCTGCCCCTCCTGGCACTAACTATTGCATGTGGTGAGGGGACATCCCCCTCCCACCGCTGTGCCCAGGACGGCTGCCCCTTCTGCCCGCTGGAGCTGTCAGGACAGACACGAAGCCACGGTTTTCTGGTTGCTAGCCACTGATCTGGTGAGTGCCTGTGGTGAGGGGGGCGCGTCCCCCACTGCTGTGCCCAGGATGGCTTCCCCTCCACGCACTGACGGTTGCATGTGGTGAGGGGGACATCCCCCTCCCACCGCTGTGCCCAGGACGGCTGCCCCTCCTGCCCGCTGGAGTACAGTAGCTGTCAGGACAGACACGAAGCCACGGTTTTCTGGTTGCTAGCCACTGATCTGGTGAGTGCTTGTGGTGAGGGGGGCGCCCCCCTACTGCTGTGCCCAGGGCAGTCCTCCTGCCCACCCCTTGCCCCAGTCCTGTCACTACCATTATGTTTCTAAACACGTCTGACCCATCCCTACAGTAAAAGGAGAATTCTGATCGAATAATAAACATTTGATTAATAGAACACTGCGGATTTCATTGAAATGTCCATCATTGGTTTGCGATTTGCTTGCCGTTACCAAAACACTCATCCATTACAGAATGATCCGCTATATTCATGGAGGCCCCACATCCTGAACGCTTTTTTTATAGAAACCTAAAAAAAGATCTGAACATCTCCTTGACTTTACCGCCTTTCCTATTATCTCATCATAAAAATAGAAAAGAGTCAGATTAATACGTGAACTCCAGTACAAATATAAAGACTAAAAACGAACAGAGCTCCGTCTTCTATGCTTTATTATTATTACCAGCGAAGATATTTAAAAATCTGAATGTGACCCGGTATCAGCCTCATGCAATCTCTGTACAGCAGAGCTCAGAATGGAAGAGGGAGGAGCAGCAAAAGGGAGACAACCAGTTGTGTTGCACTGCTCATGTGCTGACAATTGGAGAATGCTGATAGAAGGAGAAAGCAGAGCGACGAGAACATCAGTCTGCTGCTTCACTGTCTATTTTCAGTCTAGGGGAGGAAAAAGACAACACGAGATGAGGAGAGAAGAAAAGAACACAAACACAAGTCTCTGGTGTCTCCAGTGAGTGTTTCTCAGTGATGAGTACTTGGGGCCCCTGGTTACCCCGCTGGCACAGTCGCCTCCAAAATCCCAAGTAGATGCTGGCAGTAATGTGACCGGTGGAGGGTAAAAATGGGGTTAATTTCCTGCTACGGGGTCCCAAGTACTCAGCATTGGGGGACACTCGCTTCCAGAGACTCTCCGATTTCCTCTTGGACTTTAGAGGAAACTCCACATTGTACTGCGAGAAGAGGAGCCCATTGGTGGCGGGGGGGAGGGGGGGGGTAAATGACTGCACAGTATGGACTTATAAATCCCCTATGTGGACTCGCCACTCTATCCTCCATATAATCCCCATTGCCAGAGGAGAGGAGGGGGGGAGAAGAGGAGAGAAAAGGAGAGGAGAGGGGGAGAAGAGGAGAGGGGAGGAAGAGGAGAGGGGAGGAAGAGGAGAGGAGAGGAGAGGGGGAGAAGAGGAGAGGAGGAAAGGAGGTAATAGAAGAACAAAAGAGAGGAGAGCAGAGAAGAGGACAGGGGACCAAAGAACAGGAGAGAAGAGGACAGGGCACCAAAGGAGAGGAGAGAAGAGAAGAGGACGGGGGCCAAAGGAGAGGAGAGAAGAGTACAGGGAACCAAAGGAGAGGAGAGAAGAGGATAAGGGACCAAAGGAGAGGAGAGAAGAGGGCAGGGGACCAAAGGAGAGGAGAGAAGAGGGCAGGGGACCAATGAGATGGGAGTGGTAGGGAGGAAAGTAATAAGGATGGGAGTGGTAGGGAGTAATGTAATAGAGATGGGAGTGGTAGGGAGGAAAGTAATAGAGATGGGAGTGGTAGGGAGGAAAGTAATAGAGATGGGAGTGGTAGGGAGTAATGTAATAGAGATGGGAGTGGTAGGGAGGAAAGTAATAGAGATGGGAGTGGTAGGGAGTAATGTAATAGAGATGTGAGTGGTAGGGAGTAATGTAATAGAGATGTGAGTGGTAGGGAGTAATGTAAAAGAGATGGGAGTGGTAGGGAGTAATGTAATAGAGATGGGAGTGGAGGAGAGTAATGTAATAGAGATGGGAGTGATAGGGAGTAATGTAATAGAGATGGGAGTGGTAGGGAGTAATGTAATAGAGATGGGAGTGGTAGGGAGGAAAGTAATAGAGATGGGAGTGGTAGGGAGTAATGTAATAGAGATGGGAGTGGTAGGGTGGAAAGTAATAGAGATGGGAGTGGTAGGGAGTAATGTAATAGAGATGGGAATGGTAGGGAGTAATGTAATAGAGATGGGAGTGGTCGGGAGGAAAGTAATAGAGATGGGAGTGGTAGGGAGTAATGTAATAGAGATGGGAATGGTAGGGAGTAATGTAATAGAGATGGGAGTGGTAGGGAGGAAAGTAATAGAGATAGGAGTGGTAGGGAGGAAAGTAATAGAGATGGGAGTGGTAGGGAGTAATGTAATAGAGATGGGAGTGGTCGGGAGGAAAGTAATAGAGATGGGAGTGGTAGGGAGTAGTGATGTCCAGTTCATGAACGAATCGTTCTTTTGAATCGGTTCTTTTCAGTGAACTGAGTGAATCGATTCATGTGAGTGAGTGAACCGTCTGTAATGGTTCTCTGTGCACTCAATACAAAGCATAGGAGAGCAGGCTGGTAATATGATCCTAGAGTGAGAGAGCTCGGCCCCTCCCTACAACCAATCAGCGTGCTCAAGGCACAGAGACACTCAGGAACTGCATACATGAGTCATCATCAGTACACAGTATACTGAGGAAAAGAATCAAACGAGTTATTGAGTTAAAGAACTGAGTTGAAGAATCGTATGAGCTGTTATAATCCAGTACACTGTAATAACCCCGAGTCACCACCAGGAGAACAATACATTAAAATCACAATGATCAGGGAGCAGAAATACACTGTACAGACTGACTGCTTTAAAGACAGAGAGGACAAAAAGTCAGAATAAGAAAATATACTCATTCATATTAATTCTTTAACCCTTTAGAATTTAGTTAGCTTATCCTAAAGGAGATATGTATGTCTGTTTTAAAAGCATTTTTTTTATTTTTTTCATTAAACAATAAAGAAACCCCTTTGGGGCAATTTGTAATATACGGTAGATAGTGATAACGGGTAGTACAGGACATTCATTAACCATGAGTTATATTTCTAGAATTATTGCAGTCTCTCTGACGTTTGTGGTGACACCTAACGTGTGAAGCAATCATCGTTTAAGTATACATGCACGCCCTCCACACGTTTAATCACATGCAGATATCGGGGTCCGTGGGGATAGTTTTAATTTTGTTTATTTTTTCACTTAACAAGCCCCGCCCCCTATGTAATAGTTTTTTTTTTTTTAAGTGACAGGTTCTCTTTATTGCATCTGGGGTCTGTTATACAATCATATGAGTATAAGATTGTGCTCTGTAACCTGGGTAGCAGGTGTTCTGTCAGATCAAGCATCTATAGGATCAGCCAATATTGCCACTTACAGCGACGCACAAACAGTGGTATAAACGAAAAGCGGGTTTTTGTGCATGTGAACTGCATTCTGATGGGCCAACTTCACAGTTAAAATGGCTAGCCATCAGATTTGTCTGTAGTCTTTACAGTGCATAATAAGGCTCCTTTCATACTTGTGCGACTTGGGACTACAAAGTCGCATGACAAGTGCTACCCCATGATTTCCAACGAGTACCGTCCATATCTATGCGACTTCAAAGTAGTCACTGCATTACTTTGGTTCGATTTTGATGCGACTTGAGACAGAAACCTCAAGATTACATAGGTATTGCTTCAAGTCGCATCAAAATTGCATCAAAGTCAAGGTAAAAATCGTGGAAAAAATTGCACGACTTTCAAGTTGCACAAGTGTGAAAGCAGCCTAAAGATTAAATTTTACTACCGTGGGTACTTTGCCCGCCCGCACTAATAAAATCCGATAATTTTTACTGTGCATGCGCTGTGAAGACTACAGAAAAATACAATGGTTACCAATATTAACTGAAGTTGGCCATCAGAATTTGATTCACATGCACAAAAATCCACTTTTCATTTAAACAGCTTTTTGTGCATCACCACCTGGCTAATCTGACAAATTGTGATCTGATACTATAGGATTGTCCTCTGAGCACAGAACCAAATACAAGTAAATGTCCCCAGGACCTGCAAACCTGTGAAGAATCGTTCTATTGCTTTTAATCATTTAAGAAGGTTGAATCAGAGCTTTGGTTCACTTGCTTGTCAGTAGACTCAGCAAGTGAACTGAAGAACTGAAGAATCGATTCATTGAATCGGTTCATTTCAGTGAGTGACTCGAAATGAACCGATTCAGTTAAAAGAGTCGAACTTCCCATCACTAGTAGGGAGTAATGTAATAGAGATGGGAGTGGTAGGGAGTAATGTAATAGAGATGGGAGTGGTAGGGAGGAAAGTAATAGAGATAGGAGTGGTAGGGAGGAAAGTAATGGGGGGAGATGAGAAGAGATAAAAGATAAAGAAGTCTCTGATATGGAGAAATAAGCAGGGAACAAACACAATTTGAAGAATTCTCATGTCTGTAATGTGAAGGGGACATTTTCGGGGGTCTCTCTATTTATACCGACACTGACCCCTGAATTTCTATAGACACCCCACTATAAAAGTCAGAAAACTAAATCCCTTCCCCATGAAGCTCAGACCATTGTGGAATGTCACCATCTTGTAGGGAATGTTGTATTTTTTTGATCCCTTTTGATATTTTCCTTCGCTCTCAGCCCTGATCCCTTCCACTCCTGGTAACTAGCGTCTTTTTGGCCTTATTTAGTCACCACAATTGGCCGCCTACTCACTGACTAATTTACCGCGTGACTCATGCGTTTTCACAGGCATGGCTCACGGCCCCACCGGGCTGCACTTCCAAAGCTGCACACGCTGTGTGAGGGGGATTGTGTGATTTTCTCTCTCAGTAGAAGTGACAATTTGCGGCGCGCACCTTGCAGCGCTCTATGAGTGGGATGACAATTGTGCATCTCATGTAAATGAGCGTCAGGAAGGTGCGGCGCGGGATTGCCCCGATACAGAGAGAGAGACCAAGGAAGCCTCACATCTCTTCCTATTGTAAGAGGAGCAGCGAGCGGCCAGCCGGCAATCCATCACCGCCGAGCCGTCTTTTCATTACAATTGCAAATTATCTTTCAAAAGTTTTTTCCTTCTTCTTGTAGCGCTGGCGTGCGGCTCTGACTGACGGCGTTCCCTGAGAAGATGATTACAGGTGAAAGCCGCGCGCCCGCAGTCACCCGCCTCCCGCTCCGCTCTTTCTGTATGATTTGCTTCCTTTTACCAGTGAAGTGGTCACACCGACCCCAAGGAGGGCCCCATCCACGCCGGCACGTTGTGTAATTCCCACATTTTATGCGCATTAAACATTTGTCTATTATTTTTTGTTTTACATTTTTTGCACACATATTTTAAGATTTGTATCTGTGTTTTCCTGTAATCCCCCGCCAAAAAATGTACCGTATATATTTGAATATAAGCTGAGGACCTAATTTTACCACAGGAAAATGGAAAAAAATGTATTGACTCGAGTATAAGCCTAGGGGTCCATCTGCATGCCTCACTGTGCCCATGCCTCACTGTGCCCAGGGCTGTCTTAATGAGAGGGCACACCTGGGCACTGCCCAGGGGCCCCAGCTGCATGGGGGCCCTGCACTTTCCCCAAAGCAGCTGGTCCTTGAGCCCACACTTCCCCGAAATTGGGGGCCCCATGGTGGCACTGAGAGTGATAGATACACAGGGAGGCAGTCTGCCTCCTACCTACTTGATGTCTGTTTACCTGCACTTTCATCATTGTAGGGGCCCCAGGGCATTACTTTGCCCAGGGGCCCATGATGCTATTAAGACGGCCCTGACTGTGCCCATGCCTCACTGTGACAATACCTCATTGTGACAATGCCTCACTGTGCCCATGCCTCACTGTGCCCATGCCTCACCTTACAATTAACATGGGAGTCTATAGAAGGGGTGCCCGGCTTTGAAAAATTGGTGGTCCCCGGCCGTAGGTCCCCTAGACAACAAACTTTGCACACTTGTAGAGGAGAAATGTGGCTACATGTGTGCCAAGTTCCGGGTCCAGGGAACCTACGACCGGCTAGTACTGTGTCCACAAAGTCACCAGAGAAATTACCGTTTAACATGGAAGTCTATGGAAGGGGTGTCCATCTGCATGCCTCACTGTGCCTCACTGTGTCCATGTGCCATTGCCTCACTGTGCCCATGCCTCACTGTGCCCATGCCTAGACTTACAATTAACATGGGAGTCTATGGAAGTTATGCCCAGCTTTGAAAAAACGGTGCTCCCCGGCCATAGGTCCCCCAGACAACAAACTTTGCACACTTGTAGAGGAGAAATTGGGCTACATGTGTGCCATGTTCCCGGGTCCAAGGGACCTACGGCTGGCCATTATCGGGTCCCCAAATTCACCAGAGAAATTACCATTTAGCATGGGAGTCTATGGAAGGGGTGTCCATCTGCATACCTCACTATGACCATGTGCCTATGCCTCACTATGTCCATGTGCCCATGCCTCACTGTGCCTATGCCTCACTGTGCCCAAGCCTCACTGTGCCCATGCCTCACTGTGCCCATGCCTAGACTTACAATTAACATGGGAGTCTATGGAAGGGGTGCCTGGCTTTGTAAAAAAATAAAAAATAAATCGGTGCTCCCCAGCTGTAGGTCCCCCAGACAACAAACTTTGCACACTTGTAGAGGAGAAATGGGGCTACAGGTGTGCCAATTCCCGGGTCCAGGGGAGCTACGACCGGCCGGTACTGGGTCCCCAAATTCACCAGAGAAATTACTGTTTAATATGGGAGTCTATGGAAGGGGTGCCCAGGTTTGAAAAATCGGTGCTCCTTGGCCAACAAACGTTGCACACTTGTAGAGTAAGAGGGGGGCTTCATGTGTGGTCGGTTTCGGATCCAGGTGACCTACGGCCAGCCAAGTACCGGGTCCCCAAAGTCCAGGAGATCAGGCGCAAAAAGGTGACTCGAGTATAAGCCGGGGGGGGGGGGCATTTTCAGCACCAAAAAATGTGATGAAAAACTCGGCTTATACTCGAGTATATACGGTATATCTTTTCTGGAAGCAAGAGACCCTGGAGAATAAAAAGGTGGTAGTCGCAATTTTTTATTTAAGTCACAATTACAGTATCTCACAAAAGTAAGTACACCCCTCACATTTCTGTAAATATTTTCTTGTATCTTTACATTTTACCAAAAACAACATGTAGAAAAATAGGAAGAAATTGATGAAAAAATTCGCTTTTTTTTTTTTACATTTTTTTATTGGATATTTTATATCAAAGCCTCGGCACCCCAGAATGTCATTATATCACTCAGTATAGAGGGGTTAGCGCCCCCGTCATGTCCCCCCCCTATAAAAGACCCTTCCCTCCCCTTCCTGTATAGCAGACATGACAGGAAGTGAGGGGAAATCTCTACAATGTGGACATGGACAGGCCCCGACCCTCCCCCACCCCACTGCACAAAGACATATGTATTGGCCGTGTCCCCGTCCCGCACATTGTACATTAATGCCCCAAAATAAAAGAAATACGACCCCCGGGACTATTATCTCTTACCTGAAACCATGGTAACGCCACACCGCGCGAGTCCGAGCCATCTCCTCATAGTCTGCAAGGGTCCTTCAATAGGTGTTCGCGCCACTGCCTGCCGGCGTATATACGTCCTATTGGCCACCGGCGGGGTCCTCACAGGAGGGAAGAAGAGGGCGATGACGTCATCACACAGGGACGGACGAGGCTCCGCCCCTGCATTGGAGTTTTAGTCCCATGGTGGAGCTCTGAGGTGAATAGCGCTCACCGCTTCCCGGTACTGTCCTGTGTGATCTGTATAGTCCCACCGGAACCGTCACCTGATCCTCCATCGGCCTGTTCTCTGTCACTATAACACAGTCTACAGTCCCTAGGCCATGGTGCCTAGGCCACAGTGCATAGCCCCTAGGCCACACAGTGCATAGCCCCTAGGCCACAGTGCATAGTCCCTAGGCCACGGTGCCTGGGCCACAGTGCATAGCCCCTAGGCCACAGTGCATAGTCCCTAGGCCACAGTGCATAGTTCCTAGGCCATAGTCTACAGTCCCTAGGCCACAGTGCATAGTCCCTAGGCCATAGTCTACAGTCCCTAGGCCACAGTGCATAGTCCCTAGGCCACAGTGAATAGTCCCTAGGCCACAGTCCCTAGGCCACAGTGCTTAGTCCCTAGGCCACAGTGAATAGTCCCCAGGCCACAGTGAATAGTCCCTAGGCCATAGTCTTTGGTCCCTAGGTCACGGTCCATAGTCCCTGGACCACAGTGCATAGCCCCCAGGCCACAGTCTACAGCTCCTAGGCCACAGTGAATAGTCCATCGTATCCCCCCATAGTCCATCTTATCCCCCCCATAGTCGATCGTATCCGTCATAGTGCATCGTATTCCCCCATAGTCCATCGTATCCCCCCATAGTCCATCGTATCCCCCCATAGTCCATCGTATCCCCCATAGTGCATCGTATCCTCCCATAGTCCATCGTATCTGTCATCGTCCATCGTATCCCCCATAGTGCATCGTATCCTCCCATAGTCCATCATATCCCCCATAGTGCATCGTATCTGTCATAGTCCATCGTATCCCCCATAGTCCATCGTATCCCCCCATAGTCCATCGTATCCCCCCATATTGCATCGTATCCGTCATAGTCCATCGTATCCGTCATAGTCCATCGTATCCCTCATCATCTATCGTATCCCCCATAGTCCATCGTATCCGTCATAGTCCATTGTATCCCCCCATAGTCCATCGTATCCGTCATAGTCCATCGTATCCCCCTATAGTCCATCGTATCTAGTGTTGCTCACGAATATTCGCATTGCGAATATTCGCTACGAATATTGCATATTCGAGTATTCGCGAATAACACGAATATCGCGGCGAATATTCGCTATTTTGAATATTCGAATTTTTTCAATTTTTTTTTTAGAACAGATCACATCCTAGAGATCCCCATCGACGTCTAAAAGCATTGCTGGTATGATTAGAGACCTTGGGCTGAGTAGCTGCAGCGCTCATTTTATATTGCCGAAAAATCGCAATGCGATTATTCGGCAATAGCGATATCGCGCGATTATTTTATATTGTAATATATCACGAATATTCTGAGCCAATCAGAGTGCTCCTTCCGCATTTCTCGAATATTCGCAATTATTGTGTATTGTAATATATCACGAATATTCTGAGCCAATCAGAGTGCTCCTTCCGCATTTCTCGAATATTCGCAATTATTTTATATTGTAATATATCACGAATATTCTGAGCCAATCAGAGTGCTCCTTCCGCATTTGCCGAATATTCGCAATTATTGTGTATTGTAATATATCACGAATATTCTGAGCCAATCAGAGTGCTCCATTCCGCATTTCTCGAATATTCGCAATTATTTTGTATTGTAATATATCACGAATATTCTGAGCCAATCAGAGTGCTCCATTCCGCATTTCTCGAATATTCGCAATAGCGAAAAATCGCAATAGCGAAAAATCGCAATAGCGAAAATTCACAATAATTTAATTTCCAAAAAATATCACGAATATTCGTATTTAGCGAATATTTCTCGAATATTCGACTATATATTCGAGATATATCGCGAAATCGAATATGGCATATTCTGCTCAACACTAATCGTATCCCCCCATAGTCCATCGTATCCCCCCTAGTCCATCATATCCCCCCTAGTCCATCGTATCCGTCATAGTCCATCGTATCCCCCCATAGTCCATCGTATCCCCCCATAGTCCATCGTATCCCCCCATAGTCCATCGTATCCCCCCATAGTCCATCGTATCCCCCCATAGTCCATCGTATCCCCCCATAGTCCATCGTATCCCCCCATATTGCATCGTATCCGTCATAGTCCATCATATCCGTCATAGTCCATCGTATCCCCCATAGTCTATCGTATCCCCCCATAGTCCATCGTATCCGTCATAGTCCATCGTATCCATCATAGTCCATCGTATCCCCCCATAGTCCATCGTATCCGTCATAGTCCATCGTATCCATCATAGTCCATCGTATCCCCTCATAGTCCATCGTATCCGTCATAGTCCATCGTATCCGTCATAGTCCATCGTATCCGTCATAGTCCATCGTATCCCCTCATAGTCCATCGTATCCGTCATAGTCCATCGTATCCCCTCATAGTCCATCGTATCCGTCATAGTCCATCGTATCCGTCATAGTCCATCGTATCCGTCATAGTCCATCGTATCCCCCATAGTCTATCGTATCCCCCCATAGTCCATCTTATCCATCATAGTCCATCGTATCCCCTCATAGTCCATCGTATCCCCTCATAGTCCATCGTATCCGTCATAGTCCATCGTATCCCCCCCCATAGTCCATCGTATCCCCCCCATAGTTCATCGTATCCCCCCCATAGTCCATCGTATCCCCCCCATAGTCCATCATATCCCCCCCATAGTCCATATCCCGTCTCAGTAAGAGAGGATGACTACGTTCCTACATAGAGGGGGATCATGGAGAATGAGTGAAGCCACCATCAGATCACAGCAACAACAGAAAAAAAAAGTTGTAGATAAGGAATCGTCTGAGAGAAATAGAAGGGAGTTAAAAAGGAACTCCACCCTTCCAATAATAACATTGTAGATCTTGAACATGTCCCTGTCATCTTTACCCCTCAGTATGGGATTGGTTGGGCTTCGGCACAGAAGATCCCATTGCAGGAGGGGTGAGTACACAAAGGGTTAATGTGAGTTCAACTAAATAAACTATAACTGCATTTCACTAGGGTTGTCCCGATACCACTTTTTTAGGACTGAGTACAAGTACCGATACTTTTTTTCAAGTAGTCGCCAAAACCAAATACCGATACTTTTTTTAAATGTGTCCCCAAATGCAGCCATGTCCCCCACATATGCAGCCATGTCCCCCACATATGTAGCCATGTCCCCCCACATATGCAGCCATGTCCTCCCACATATGCAGCCATGTCCTCAAACATATGCAGCCATGTCCCCAAACATATTGCAGCCATGTCCCCAAACATATTGCAGCCATGTCCCCCCACATATGTAGCAATGTCCCCAAACATATGTAGCCATGTCCCCCCACATATTGCAGCCATGTCCCCAAACACATGTAGCCATGTCCCCCCACATATTGCAGCCATGTCCCCCCACATATGCAGCCATGTCCTCCCACATATTGCAGCCATGTCCCCAAACATATTGCAGCCATGTCCCCAAACATATGTAGCCATGTCCCCAAACATATGTAGCCATGTCCCCAAACATATGTAGCCATGTCCCCAAACATATGTAGCCATGTCCCCCCACATATTGCAGCCATGTCCCCAAACATATGTAGCCATGTCCCCAAACATATGTAGCCATGTCCCCCCACATATTGCAGCCATGTCCCCAAACATATGTAGCCATGTCCCCAAATATATGTAGCCATGTCCCCCCACATATATGCAGCCATGTCCCCAAACATATTGCAGCCATGTCCCCAAACATATGTAGCCATGTCCCCAAACATATGTAGCCATGTCCCCCAACATATTGCAGCCATGTCCCCCCACATATGCAGCCATGTTCTCCCACATATTGCAGCCATGTCCCCAAACATATTGCAGCCATGTCCCCAAACATATGTAGCCATGTCCCCAAACATATGTAGCCATGTCCCCCCACATATTGCAGCCATGTCTCCCCACATATGCAGCCATGTCCCCAAACATATGCAGCCATGTCCCCAAACATATGCAGCGATGTCCCCAAACATATTGCAGCCATGTCCCCCCACATATTACAGCCATGTCCCCCCACATATATACGCAGCCATGTCCCCCCACATATATGCAGCCATGTCCCCAAACATATTGCAGCCATGTCCACCATATACGCAGCCATGTCCCCCACATATATCCAGTCATGTCCCCAAACATATTGCAGCAATGTCCCCCGTACCTAAATGATGCCGCCGCCGCCGCCGCGTTAAGTCAGTTTTCATTTGAATAGCTGTTTTCCCTGCCGCGCCGTGTATAGAGACACTCCCCCTTGCTCGGGATTGGACAGATCCGTCCAATCCCGAGCAAGGGGGAGTGACACGGCGCTGCGGGAAAAACAGCTATTCAAACGAAAGCTGACTGTAATGTTCCCCGCACGGTGATTAACGCGGCGGCGGCGGCATTGCGATATGCGGCGGGTGGGGGGGCGGGGGTCAAGTATTCTATTCAGGCATCGGCGGGGGTTAGTGTTGGCATTATAGGGAGGGTTTGTGTTGGGATTACAGGGAGGGTTAGTGTTGGGGTTACAGGGAGGGTTAGTGTTGGGATTACAGGGAGGGTTAGTGTTGGGGTTACAGGGAGGGTTAGTGTTGGGGTTACAGGGAGGGTTAGTGTTGGGGTTACAGGGAGGGTTAGTGTTGGGATTACAGGGAGGGTTAGTGTTGGGGTTACAGGGAGGGTTAGTGTTGGGATTACAGGGAGGGTTAGTGTTGGGATTACAGGGAAGGTTAGTGTTGGGGTTACAGGGAAGGTTAGTGTTGGGATTACAGGGAGGGTTAGTGTTGGGGTTACAGGGAGGGTTAGTGTTGGGGTTACAGGGAAGGTTAGTGTTGGGGTTACAGGGAGGGTTAGTGTTGGGGTTACAGGGAAGATTAGTGTTGGGGTTACAGGGAGGGTTAGTGTTGGGGTTACAGGGAAGGTTAGTGTTGGGGTTACAGGGAGGGTTAGTGTTGGGATTACAGGGAGGGTTAGTGTTGGGGTTACAGGGAGGGTTAGTGTTGGGGTTACAGGGAGGGTTAGTGTTGGAGTTACAGGGAGGGTTAGTGTTGGGGTTACAGGCAAGGTTAGTGTTGGGGTTACAGGGAGGGCTAGTGTTGGGGTTACGGGGAGGGCTAGTGTTGGGGTTACAGGGAGGGTTAGTGTTGGGATTACAAGGAGGGTTAGTGTTGAGATTACAGGGAAGGTTAGTGTTGGGATTACAGGGAGGATTCGTGTTGGGGTTACAGGGAGGGTTAGTGTTGAGGTTACAAGGAGGGTTAGTGTTGGGGTTACAGGGAGGGTTAGTGTTGGGGTTACAGGTAGGGTTAGTGTTGGGATTACAGGAAGGATTAGTGTTGGGATTACAGGGTGGGTTAGTGTTGGGGTTACAGGGAGGGTTAGTGTTGGGGTTACAGGGAGGGTTAGTGTTGGGGTTACAGGGAGGGTTAGTGTTGGGGTTACAGGGAGGGTTAGTGTTGGGGTTACAGGGAGGGTTAGTGTTGGGGTTACAGGGAGGATTAGTGTTGGGGTTACAGGGAGGGTTAGTGTTGGGGTTACAGGGAGGGTTAGTGTTGGGGTTACAGGGAGGATTAGTGTTTGGGTAACATGGAGGGTTAGTGTTGGGGTTACAGGGAGGGATAGTGTTGGGGTTACAGGGAAGGTTTGTGTTGGGGTTACAGGGAAGGTTAGTGTTGGGATTACAGGGAGGGTTAGTGTTGGGGTTACAGGGAGGGTTAGTTTTGGGGTTACAGGGAGGGTTAGTGTTGGGGTTACAGGGAGGGGTAGTGTTGGTGTTACAGGGAGGGTTAGTGTTGGGGTTACAGGGGGGGTTAGTGTTGGGGTTACAGGAGGAGGTTAGTGTTGGGGGTTAGTGTATGATTAGTTATGGGGGGGGACATCCAATGTATTACACAATGTTTTGTTGTAAGTCATGTGATCTGCATTGATTAAAGTGGCAGCTGATGGAATTTCCATAGGGCATTGCCGCCGGCCCATTACCACTAGGGTCTTCCGATGGCATAACCCCCCAACCTTGTCCACCGTAGGGCCCCCTATACAACGAATACAGTATCCCACAAAAGTTAGTACACCCCTCAGTCACATTTCTTGTATCTTTTCCTGTGACAACACTGAAGAAATGACACTATGTATGTACAATGTTGTGTAGTGAGTGTACTGTACACAGGGGGAGGGGTGTACATGGGGGGAGGGGTCTTTGTATCTACAATGTTGTGTAGTGAGTGTACAGCTTGTATAACGGTGTAAATTTCCTGTCCCCTCAAAATAACTCAACACACAGCCAATAAAGGGTCACTAAAGGAAAAAAATGTTTCCTGAAATGACTGTTTACAGGGTATAGAGACATAAAAGTTAACTGATTCCTTTTCAAAATGATTAAAAATAGATAAAAATCAATCATATAATGTGCCTCTAGTTTCACTTTCGTTTTTAAAATGATTTCATGTTTCTGTGAAGTAGAGAGAGATACACAGAACAAAAACAAACAAATCCAGGGCAGTGTTTTGTTTTTAAAATGGATCTGATTGGTTCTGAGGAGTTTTAGACACACAGCTTAAGACCACAGTGAAAAGCTGCCATGAGATTTTTCATAAGGAGCCAGACAAGAAGGAAGTGTGGAGATCAGAGAAGTATTACAGCAACTTCAAAGCAAAAACAAACAACGAGAACATGAAAACAGCACTGCATTAAGGTAAAGGAAGCTATTTAGCTAAAAAAAAAATAATAATTCCTTTAGTGATCCTTTAATGTCTAAACCGCTGGCAACAAAAGTCAGGACACCCCTAAGTGAAAATGTCCAAATTGGGCCCAATTAGCCATTTTACCTCACCCGGTGTCACGTGACTCGTTAGTGTTACAAGGTCTCAGGTGTGAATGGGGAGCAGGTGTGTTAAATTTGGTGTTATCGCTCTCACTCTCTCATACTGGTCACTGGAAGGACAACATGGCGCCTCATGGGAAAGAACTCTCTGAGGATCTGATATAAATAATTGTGTCTCTACATAAAGATGGCCGAGGATATAAGAAGATTGCCGAGACCCTGAAACTGATCTGCATTCTGCAGCGCCAGTGGCCAAGACCATCCAGCAGTATAACAGGACGGGTTCCCCTCCCCCCGCCTCCACCAAAGAAGTTGAGGTCACGTGCTCAGTGTCATATCCAGAGGTTGTCTTTGGGAAATAGATGTATGAGTACTGCCGGCATTGCTGCAGAGGGTGAAGGGGTGGGGGAGGGGTCAGCCTGTCAGTGCTCAGACCATACGCCGCACACTGCATCAAATGGGTCTGCATGGCTGTCGTCCCAGAAGGAAGCCTCTTCTAAAGATGATCCACAAGAAAGAGCCGCAAACAGTTTGCAGTAGACAAGCAGACTAAGGACATGATTACTGGAACCTGTCCTGTGGTCTGATGAGACCAAGATAAAGGTATTTGGTGTCAGATGGCATCAAGTGTCAAGGGGTGGGGGAGGGGTCAGCCTGTCAGTGCTCAGACCATACGCCACACACTGCATAAAATTGGTCAGAAATTGGCAAGAAAGGGTCAAGAAAAAGGCATCTCTTTAAATTCTATATACAGTGCCTGGAAAAAAAAGTATTCATACCCCTTGAAATTCCCCACATTTTCTCATGTTACAAACAAAAACGTAAATGTATTTTATTGGGATTTTATGTGATAGACACAACACAAAGTGCCACATCATTGTGAAGTGGAAGATGCCCACCTGTGTGACTGACTTCCCCGTGTCCCCGGATGGCGCTCTGCTGTCAGAAGACGGCGAACTAAAAATGAGAACAACGCAGCGCGGTCAGAAATATCGCCCTTTTGTGATCCTTTCTAAGCGTTTATTATGTAAACAGCGATATGAAGGTCAGGATCAGAAACCCTCGCTTCCGTTTACAGAAAAGGCAGCATTGGGGGGGGGGAGGGGGGGCTCTCTGGTAATTAGGACAGATGATGTGACGGTGACATCTTGCTGTGAGGGCGGACAGACTGTCACCGGGAGGAAGAATAAAAAAAGGACCATTCACAGCTTGATTCCCCTCTCAGCACTCGGGACATAAAAGGCTGAGCGAGGAGGGGAGGCGAGGAGGGGGGGGGGGGGGGGGCGCTGCGTTACGTCGAGCAGGAAAGAAGCCCTTATATGGGGGAAACTTCCTGGCTCAGAGCGGGGAAAGACGGCGAGATGAGAAAACGGGTTCTCTAGAGTCATCATGAGGTCTGATATGCTGATTGAGACCAACATTGGAGGTGTGGGGGGAGGGGAGGGGGGGCAGGAAGTCACATTTGCCCCAATTATCACACCATCTGATCCTGTTATTGATGATACGTATTTATCACCCGGGGTAATCAATGTCTATAATTATGAATGTCTTTAGATGAAGGCACACATGATCAGATCGGGATTGGTTCCAATTACCGCGCGTTATACTATCGGAATCGCACCGCTAACCGTCACAGTAAGGCTACTTTTACAATGCAGCTCGGTGGTGTAGTGGTTAGCTCCCTCACCTGGCAGCAAAAGGGTCTCTGGTTCGAATCTCGACCATGACACCACCTGGAGTTTGCATGTTCTCCCTGTGTCTGCGTGGGTTTCCTCCGGGTACTCCGGCTTCTATGGGAGCGCATTCGGCGCAGCACAAATCCTACATCAAATCAAAAGGCCAGTGCCCGAAAAACGCAGCTAGAAGTAGCGACGATTTACCAGAGTTTTTAGGGCACTTTTTACTGGGTTTAAAGGGTTAAAAGCGACCACAAAGCGCCGCTGCCGAGGAGCTTTGGCAGCGCTGCCCATTGATTTCAATGGGGAGGGGCGCTTAACCACTCAAGCCCCGGACCATTACACAGGTTAACCACTTGCTTACTGGGCACATAAACCCCCTTCGTGCCCAGGCGAAATTTCAGCTTCTGGCACTACGTCGCTTTAACTGACAATTGCGTGCGACGTGGCTCCCAAACAAAATTGGCGTCCTTTTTTACCCACAAATAGAAGAATACCAGGCATCAGTGGAGGGGACTGGGCATCAGTGAAGAATACCAGGCATCAGTGGAGGGGACCGGGCATCAGTGAAGGGGACCGGGCATCAGTGAAGGGGACCGGGCATCAGTGGAGGGGACCGGGCATCAGTGGAGGGGACCGGGCATCAGTGGAGGGGACTGGGCATCAGTGAAGAGTACCAGGCATCAGTTAAGAGTACCGGGCATCAGTGAAGAGTACCGGGCATCAGTGGAGGGGACTGGTCATCAGTGGAGAGTACCAGGCATCAGTGGAGGGGACTGGGCATCAGTGGAGGTCCATCAGCCTGCAGGATATGAGATATTCCTCAGTAGAGGTAAGTTATGTGACTGCAGCTGTAGCAATTTTTTTTAAATAAAACTGAAGCCCCATACACACTATCAGTTTTCCTGTTGGTTTTCTCATCAGGTTTACCAAAACCATGTAGTACAAGGGCCGGCCTGATTGCATACAAATTGAAACTCTTGAGGTTTGACCTCACATTAGATGGTTTTGGTAAACCGTCAGGAAAACTGATAGTGTGTATGGGGCGTAGGCCCCGTACACACGGCCGAGGTTCTCGCCAGAAACCAGCGAGAACCTCGCTGGGAGCTGCATTCCAGCGAGAACCTCGGCCGTGTGTACGCTCTCTGCTCGCCCCAGCTCGATCGTGTGTACACTTTCGTCGAGCGTCCCGTCGGGAAGCTCGTCGAGCCAAAATAGAGAGCAGGTTCTCTATTTCCTCGATGGGCCGACTAATGGCTCGACGCCTTTTTCGACAGCCTGGTCGACGAACTCGACGGCCGGCCGAGAACCTCGTTGCGCGGAACGATGAGTTTAGCCCGACGAGGTTCTCGGACGTGTGTACGCGGCCTTAAACTTCATCATGCAGTCCTGGTCCCCGGGACACAATTAACCGCGCCCACCATCCACCTAAGATCCACCCAGTGATTGGGGGGTCCTGCTTAGACTGAAAACAGTTACTGGTGTACCCCTCCTCTAATTATGCAGGGACTGCCCACTTGTGGTCACTACAATGAAGGTCTTATTAAGTTGCTGCACTGATCCAGCGCTGTGCACGGGAGTCTCGTCCCTCTTGGGTCTCTCCCTCTTCATTGGCTGAGACAGTCACAGCACGTGAGGGGGGGGGGAGAGGCCAAGCCAAGCTCTGGGTCTCTTATAGACATACAGAGGTGGCTCGGGAGCGAACACGCCCAAGTGCCCCCAGAACAAGCAGCCTGCTGTGGGAGGCGCTCAGCAGGAGGGAGGAGCCAGGAGCGACGGCGGGGGGAACCCAAAAGAGAATGGGGGCGGCTCTGTGCAAAACCATTACAGAGAGCAGGTAAGTGTAACATGTTTGTTATTCCAACTAAAAAATCTGAAGTTTTAGTGTCACTTTAGATGCGGTGGCTGTGAGTCCCGCCTCCTCCTGACCTCGGCCGCCCTCAGCTCCCTGAGCTGCGATTCGTATCTAAGCGGTGACGCGTTGTAAACTCTCCGTGAAACAGATGGCGCTCAGTACATCTCCTCTGAAGGGTGACCCAGATCTTCCAGGCCAATCAATGCACAGAGAAGTGAATGTAACAATGTTTACCACTCAAGGACATCACAGACGCGTCATTGGTGTATTTATACCGACGCGCTTCGCATCTGCCAGTGTTATTGATAAACAAGGATTCTGCTGGGAAATTGTTATTACCACCGGCCCAAAAAAAACTATTTACTAATATGAGATGATGTCATGAGAAATGATCCAATCGGTGTGCCGGGAAGTCCTGGAAGAGCACAACGTCCAATCACAGGACTCCGGAGCCGGGACGTGTGGAGGGGTGGATGATACTCGGGGATCACAGTGCATTGTGCCAGAGATGTAGAGGTGACAACATTGTGCGGAATGGGGAAGGTGGTACAAAGGGATGTGGGTTACTCCCTAGAAAATTACTCAGAAACCCCAAACATTATATATACAGTATCTCACAAAAGTAAGTACACCCCTCACTCACATTTGTGTAAATATTTTCTTGTGACAACACTGAAGAAATGACACTTTGGCCCAGATTCACAGGGTGCAAAGCTAACATTACGCCGCCGTAGTGCAAACGCCCGTACGCCACACCAACGTTGCGCGGAGAGGCAAGCATTGCATTCAGCAAGCCAGTGCTCCCAACGTTGTAGGTTTCAAGGGCGCACGCCAGCGTAGGTGGAAGTGGGCGTGACCCCATGCAAATGATGGCGCAGTGTTTTACGCCCGGCGTATCACGAACTTCGCAATGCGCCGTGACGTGGACGCATGCACAGCACCCTCCTGCGCCTGCTTACAACCACGCCGGGAACAACTGCCTAAGCTACACCGGATCACCACGTACGCCGTGAACTTAACGTACACCCTGCCAGACACACGTCCAACGCACAATACGCCGGCTTGTGTTCCCTGGAGCAGACCTTTGCATGTCTGTTGCCGTGTTGCACTTCATCTATGGGGAATAAATTACGCCGGACTTCCAACTTACGCGCATCTCGTGTTGCATGCGTCGGGCGCACGCACGTTCGTGAATCGCCGTATTTCCCTCATTTGATAATCAATGGGAGTGGCACCGTGCGTCCAGCCCATATGTGCGCTACGCTGGCGTGTGCAAGCTACGTCGGCGGGGCGTAGCCAGTTTTTAGGCGTATGTTGGTTTGTGGGTCTGCCGCACACATACGCCGGCGCACATTTGCACTTACGTCGGCGTAACGTTCTATACGTCGGCGCAAGTGCTTTGTGAATCTGGGCCCTTGTATCTCCAATGTTGTGTAGTGAGTGTACAGCTTGTATAACGGTGTAAATTTGCCGTCCCCTCAAAATAACTCAACACACAGCCATTAATGTCTAAACCCGCTGGCAACAAAAGTGAGTACACCCCTAAGGGAAAATGCCTAAATTGGGCCCAATTAGCCATTTTCCCTCCCCCGGTGTCATGTGACTCGTTAGTGTTACAAGGTCTCAGGTGTGAATGGGGAGCAGGTGTGTTAAATTATCGCTCTCACTCTCTCATACTGGTCACTGGAAGGACAACATGGCCCCTCATGGCAAAGAAGTCTCTGAGGATCTGATATAAAGAATTGTGTCTCTACATAGAGATGGCCGAGGATATAAGATGATCGCCAAGACACTGAAACTGATCTGCAGCACGGGGGGCCAAGACCATCCAGCGGTATAACAGGACAGGTTCCCCTCCCCCCGCCTCCACCAAACAAGTTGAGGTCACGTGCTCAGCGTCATATCCAGAGGTTGTCTTTGGGAAATAGACGTATGAGTGCTGCCAGCATTGCTGCAGAGGGTGAAGGGGTGGGGGAGGGGTCAGCCTGTCAGTGCTCAGACCATACGCTGCACACTGCATCAAATTGGTCTGCATGGCTGTCGTCCCAGAAGGAAGCCTCTTCTAAAGCTGATCCACAAAAAAGAGCCACAAACAGTTTGCTGAAGACAAGCAGACTAAGGACATGGATTACTGGAACCGTGTCCTGTGGTCTTATGAGACCAAGATAAAGGTATTTGGTGTCAGATGGCATCAAGTGTCAAGGGGTGGGGGAGGGGTCAGCCTGTCAGTGCTCAGACCATACGCCACACACTGCATCAAATTGGTCAGAAATTGGCAAGAAAAGCTCAAGAAAAAGGCATCTCTTTAAATTCTATATACAGTGCCTGGAAAAAATATTCATACCCCTTGAAATTTCCCACATTTTCTCATGTTACAAACAAAACCGTAAATTTATTTTATGTGAGAGACCAACACAAAGTGTCACATAATTGTGAAGTGGAAGGAAAATGATACAAATATGTGAAAAGTGTGGGGGAGGGGCATTTGTATGGCGCCCCCCCCGAGTTAATAATTTGTAGAACCCCCTTTCTCTACAAGTCTTTTTGGGGGTGTCACTACCAGCTTTGCACATCTAGAGAGGGACATTTCTGCCCATTCTTCTCTGTAAAATATTTCAGTCTCTGTCAGATTGGATGGAGAGCATCTGTGATCAGCAATTTTCAGGTCTTGCCACAGATTCTCAATGTGATTTAGGTCTCCCCCCACTGTAACAGACATCTCCCCCCACTGTAACAGACATCGCCCCCCACTGTAACAGACATCGCCCCCCACTGTAACAGACATCGCCCCCCACTGTAACAGACATCGCCCCCCCACTGTAACAGACATCTCCCCCCACTGTAACAGACATTGCCCCCCACTGTAACAGACATCTCCCCCCACTGTAACAGACATCTCCCCCCACTGTAACAGACATCTCCCACCACTGTAACAGACATCTCCCCCCACTGTAACAGACTTCTCCCCCCACTGTAAAAAAACATCTCCCAACCGTAACAGACATCGACCCCCACTGTAACAGACATCGCCCCCCACTGTAACAAACATCTCCCCCCACTGTAACAAACATCTCCCCCCACTGTAACAGACATCGCCCCCCACTGTAACAGACATCGCCCCCACACTGTAACAGACATCTCCCCCCACTGTAACAGACATTGCCCCCCACTGTAACAGACATCTCCCCCCACTGTAACAGACATCTCCCCCCACTGTAACAGACATCGCCCCCCACTGTAACAGACATCGCCCCCACTGTAACAGACATCGCCCCCCACTGAAACAGACATCTCCCCCCACTGTAACAGACTTCGCCCCCCACTGTAACAGACATCTCCCCCCACTGTAACAGACATCTCCCCCCACTGTAACAGACATCTCCCCCCACTGTAACAGACATCTCCCCCCACTGTAACAAACATCTCCCCCCCACTGTAACAGACATCTCCCCCCCACTGTAACAGACATCTCCCCTCCACTGTAACAGACATCTCCCCCCACTGTAACAGACATTGCCCCCCACTGTAACAGACATCTCCCCCCACTGTAACAGACATTGCCCCCCACTGTAACAGACATCTCCCCCCACTGTAACAGACTTCTCCCCCCACTGTAAAAAAACATCTCCCAACCGTAACAGACATCGCCCCCCACTGTAACAGACATCGCCCCCCACTGTAACAAACATCTCCCCCCACTGTAACAAACATCTCCCCCCACTGTAACAGACATCTCCCCCCACTGTAACAGACTTTACCCCACTGTAACAGACATCTCCCCCCCCCCGTAACAGAAATCTCCCCCCACTGTAATATCAGACATCTCCCCCCACTGTAATATCAGACATCTCCCCCCACTGTAATATCAGACATCTCCCCCAGCAGAGATACCAGAATAGAAGCCGGCAGACCCCCTCCGTCTGGATCCACGAGCAGTTGAGGGGTGATGATGTCAGCACGCCGCTCTAGGAGCTCACCTAGGCTGCCGCCGGGTGGACCAAGATGGCCGCTGCTCCGGATCTAGGCCGAAGCCGCAGACTTTCCTATGGGCGAGGCAGCTGAGAACCGGAAGATGGCAGAGAGGTGAGTAACCGATCAAAATTATTTTAATCGATCAAAAAAAAAAAATTAGGATTAATCGAAGGAATCATTAATTTCCGCAGCCCTATTCTTTTTGCTTACATTCGATCTGGTCTCTCACTGAGATTGTATGTATCAACTTATGACTTCATGCGTTGAAATATATCATTGTTTTATTTTATCATTACTTTTGACATCCAATCAAATCTTTTTATTTCTTTCTTTTTTATTACCTCCAATTGTTTTTTTTTTTTTATATATCAGAATTCACGATCTGTGTATATCAAATATTTATTCTTTTCAGGACCGGTGCACAGACTTTTGTATTCTCAGGTGAAGGTGCATTGAGTGACTGTACATTCTTATTGCATACAGCTAGTAGGAGGCGGCTTATCCCCCGAAACGCGTCGGCTAGATTTGTACACTTGTTATTTTCAGTAAACCAATGTAATCCTTCCGTCGGGCGTGGCATCGCTCTGGCCCTTGGGCGCTTATTTCTCCCTATTAAATGGCAATTATCATTAAAAAAAATGATTTTAGTAAAACTTTCCAGCAAACTCCCAGACAGAGACGCCATTTTCTTTTGTCTCCTCTGGTCGTCAAGGGACCTCGGAGATGCTTGGAGCCCCTCCCCCTTCTATTCATCTGCTTCCATGTCTGACATGTACCCTGATTTCCCGACAATCCATAGCAGACATTCAGGACAATGGAGACAATCTCGTACGCGGTTTATTGTTACATTGTACATAATCACCTGTCAGCATGTTGCTTGGCAATCATCTCTTCAATCCCCCCCAGCCGCTATTATGTACTCTGTGATAATATGTTTATCTTATTATGTCTATTCATAGACCTTCAATCAGCTATACCCAACCAGAGAATAGTGTTGAGCGGAATACGCCATATTCGATTTCGCGATATTGCGCGAATATATAGAAGAATATTCGCGAATATTCGCTAATATCGAATATTCGTGATATTTTATCCAAAAAAAATTCTCATAAACGGAGATCATTTCCTGTATTACTAAACTAATATGCACTAAACACTAACTCCACACTAACTCTACTTAAAAGAAAGGAGAATAAGGGGGCAAAAGAAGGGCGGAGAAGATAATCGCGCAATATTCCTATTCCTATCCCTTCTTTTGCATCAGAGCCAATCAGAATAACTCGAATATTCGGCAAAAGGAATATTGCGCGATATTCCTTTTGCCGAATGTTCGAGTTATTCTGATTGGCTCTGATGCGCCCTTCTTTTGCATCAGAGCCAATCAGAATAACTCGAATATTCGGCAAAAGGAATATCACGCAATATTCCTTTTGCCGAATATTCAAGTTAATCTGATTGGCTCTGATGCAAAAGAAGGGCGCATCAGAGCCAATCAGAATAACTCGAATATTCGGCAACAGGAATATTGCGCGATTATCTTCTCCGCCCTTCTTTTGCATCAGAGCCAATCAGAATAACGCGAATATTCGGCAAAAGGAATATCGCGCAATATTCCGTTTGTCGAATATTCGAGTTATTCTGATTCGCTCTGATGCAAAAGAAGGGCCGAGTAGCTGATGCGAATTTTCGGCAACATAAAAGGATCGCCTCAGCTACTCGGCCCAGGGTCTCTAATCATACCAGCAATGCTTTTAGACGTCGATGGAGATCACTAGGATGTGATCTGTTTTAAAAATACATTTGAAAAAATACGAATATTCGCCATAGCGAATATTCGCCGCTATATTCGAGTTATTCACGAATACTCGAATATGCAATATTCGTAGCGAATATTCGCAATGCGAATATTCGTGAGCAACACTACCAGAGAAATGTTCTGTAGATGAAAAATATATCCTTTATAAAGGGGTTCTATTTGCATCAGAAATGCTTCGCTCCTCATACAAGTCTTAGAAATGCAAAAACCAGCCAGAGGAAGGTCGATGGAGCATTGAAAGAGGTCGACTGGAGGTCATGTGTTCACGTCCAGAACTTCTGAGTGGTCTTGGAGGCATCTCAAACGATTATTCATCCACAGATTTTATTCAAAGCATCTTGGCAATGGAGGAGGTCACATGTACCCGTCCAGAACTTCTGAGTGGTCTTGGAGGTATCTCAAACTATTATTTATCCTCAGTTGGCTTTTTTCTAGAGCATCTTAGAAGAGGACGAGGTCACATGTACCCGTCCAGAACTTCTGAATGGTCTTGGAGGCATCACAAACTATTATTTATCCTCAGTTGGCTTTTTTTCTAGAGCATTGTAGAAGAGGACGAGGTCACATGTACCCGTCTAGAATTTCTGAGTGGTCTTGGAGGCGTCTCATATTCATCCTCAGCTTTTTACCAGAGCGTCTTGGAAAAGGAGGAGGTCACATGTACGAGAGCCGTGTATTCTGAGATGTTTCGACCCCCGAACCATGTGAAGTGGAACCCTTGTGTCATCTGTCAGAGAGTAGACATGTGCACAACAAAAAATTTTGTTTATTTCTGTTTAGTTTCTGTTCGTTTATCGTGATTCGTAACGAGTCATAATTTCGTAAGACGTTAGTTATCGTATTCGTACTCTTTAGTATTTTCGTAACACTTTTTTTTCCGTTTCCGTTTTTTTATGTTAGTTTATTTTTCGTTGATTCGAGATTAGTATTTTCGTTAAATATTGTATTCTGCCTCGTTTGTATTTTTACAATGAATTTATTCGTTCATTCGTTTTTACGTTGGTTTATTTTTCGTTGTTTTGATATTCGTATTTACATTATATTTTCCATCATGCCGCGTTTGTATTTTCGTAAGAAATAAATCTTCGTTGCTTTATGATCATTTCGTATTTTCGTGTCTAATTTCATTGGATTGTAAGAACGTTCTTTTGTAGATTTTTTTGCATTCGTAATTCTGTTAAAATACATTTTACGTTTATTCGTCACACTACTCGTCGTAATTTTGTAAAACATCGTAATTTACTGCGATTGACTTGACAGATCCACAAAACTGGTGCAACCTACCCAAACACACCCTGGACTCTGGATGGAATGCACTGCAGTCTAACACAGATAAAGACACAGGCCCAGATTCAGAGAGAATTAGATTATCGTAGCGTTTCCCAAATACACTACGCCGCCATTTTTTACCTGGCTCTACGTGGAATCCAGGTAGATTTTGTCCAGTAAACGACGGCGGCGTAGTGTATTTCTCCCGTCGTAATCCATCTGCGCGAGTAGGGGGCGTGAAGCATTTAAAATAGGCGCGTTACCGCGGCGATCGAACTGCGCATGCTCCGTTCGCAAATTTCCCGCCGTGCATTGCGCGAAATCACGTCGTTACGTCGTAGTAGCGTCGTTTACGTACATTCCTATTCCCGAACGAGTTACGTTAAAAAAAATAATATATTTTCAAATCGACGCGGGAACGACGGCCATACTTCACATGGGTTACGTACTGTTAGACCAGCAAAAAGCTCCTCTAACATTACGTAGCCAAAAAATGACGTAGGCGATTGCGAGGGACGCTCGTACCTTCGAGGATCGCCGTAAAAACTCATTTGCATATCCCGACGCATGAAAACGATGCAAACTCCTCCCAGCGGCCGCAAAAATATCGCAGTGTAGATCCGAAGGCTTACGAAGACGTAAGCCTCTCGGATCGAAGCCCGAAGCCGCCGTATCATGGTTTGAGGATTCAAACTAGTGATAAGGCGCGCAAAATTTGAAATTACTCCTGTCTAACACCAGTTAGACAGGCGTAATTGCTCTGTGAATCTGGGCCACAAGGTCAAGGAGGATTCGTAATTTATTTTTCGTTAGTTTTGCTTTTCGTTTTTTATTCTTTGTTCGGCATTTCGGTTGTTTTCTTTTTATTCTACGAATATTAGTACGTTTGCATTTTCGTTTATTTTTCGTAATTATGATTATTTTTTTTTGTGTTCGGTATTTTCGTTATTTCTATGTTTTCGTTTCTTTTTTCTTTCGTTGTGTTGTTCTTTTACATTTAGTAGTTTCGTATCTTCGTAGTTTTCCATATTCGTTAATTTTGGAAATATTGTTATTCGTTATTATTTGCGCTAAACCGTTCGTTTATTCGTAGGTTAACGAATCAACGAAAATAACGAATAATGACGGAAAACGTATTCGTAACGAAAAAAATTGCACATGTCTATCAGAGAGATCATGCTGCAATTCCGACTTCCTGGCACCTGTGCCATGCTCAGGCACAATGCTCTGTCTCTGGCCCCAGTGTTGTCACCCTGTCATATGGACTTTTAAAGGAGACTACAATGTGTGTTGTTTTAATACATGTAACATAGGCATGGTCCGCTGTAAAAAAAAAAAGAAAAAAGAGAGAGATGTGTGTATGTGTGTGTGTATATATATATATATATATATATATATATATATATATATTATATACAGCGGCTAACATAGGTATTGAAAGTGTTTGTAAACCTAGTTGCACCACTTGTACCTGTCAGTGAGCCTATAATAAGGCTTGGCTGTAGGTACTGTAAACCTCTCCTAAACCTGTGATGCATCCTGTACTTGCCCATTATGCTTTTACTTTGCAGGGTTTACCTCTTGAACACATCACCATTTCTCTAGGTAAATCTATGTAATTTGTATGTGATCTGACGGCGCTGAGGCAGCAGTAATCTGAGGTGAGGCTGCAGATGGGCGTTGATCAGGCTACATTGATGGGCAATAGTGAGGTTGAAGATGAGCATTGATCAGGCTGCAGATGGGCAGTGATCAAGCCACATTGATGGGCAATGGTGAGGTTACAGATGGGCATTGATCAGGCTACATTGATGGGCAATAGTGAGGTTGAAGATGAGCATTGATTAGGCTGCAGATGGGCAGTGATCAAGCCACATTGATGGGCAATTGTGAGGTTCCAAATGGGCATTGATCAAGCTAAATTGATGACAATTGTGAGGCAGCAGATGGGCATTAATCGGGCTGCATTGATGGACAATTGTGTGAGGCAGCAGATGAGCATTGGTTGGGCTGCATTGATGGGCAATTGTGAGGCAGCAGATGGGCTTTGTTTGGGCTGCATTGATGGGCAAATGTGAAGTTACAGATGGGCATTGATCAGGCTGCAGATGGGTGTTGATCAGGCTACATTGATGGGCAATTGTGAGGTTGAAAATGGGAATTGATCAGGCTACATTAATGGCAATTGTTATTCTGCAGATGGGCATTGATCGGGCTGCATTGATGGGCAATTGTGAGGTTACAGATGGGCACTGATCAGGCTGCATTGATGGGCAATTTTGAGGTTACAGATGGGCACTGATCAGGCTGCATTTATGGGCAATTGTGAAGTCACAGATGGGCATTGATCAGGCTACATTGATGGGCAATTGTGAGGCAGCAGATGGGCATTGATCATGCTACATTTATGGGCAATTGTGATTCTGCAGATGGGCATTGATCAGGCTGCATTGATGGGCAATTGTGAGGTTACAGATGGGCATTGATCAGGCTACATTGATGGGCAATTGTGAGACTGCAGATGGGCATTGATCAGGCTATTCTATGTAGGTCTTCATAGGGGTCTGTTGGGCTTCCTTTGTGGTTTTAAAAATTCTGCATACAGTAAATCTTGTTAAAATTGTCGCAAAATCGCAGTAAATTCCCTGTAAAGTTTGCTGTAAAATCGCTGTAAATTTTCAGAAAGTTGCTGTAAAATGGCAGTAAATTCGCAGTGAATTTGCCAAAATTAATAAATAAAAATTCTGTGGTTTTTGAGTCCCCCTGATCTATGAAAGGCGCACCATAAGCATAAAATTGCAATGAATTTGGGGTAAAAACCCAGTGGATTTGCAGAAATGTTTTCTGTAAATTTGGGGTAATATCGCAGTGTATTTGGGGTAAAATTGCAGTGTACTTGGGGTAAATTTGGGGTAAAATTGCAGTGTATTTGGGGTCAAATTGCAGTGTGTTTGGGGAAAATTTGGGGTAAAATTGCAATGTATTTGTGGTAAATTTGGGGTAAAATTGCAGTGTATTTGGGGTAAAATTGCAGTGTATTTGGGGTAAAATTGCAGTGTGTTTGGGGTAAATTTGGGGTAAAATTGCAATGTATTTGTGGTAAATTTGGGGTAAAATTGCAGTGCATTTGGGGTAAAATTGCAGTGTATTTGTGGTAAATTTGGGGTAAAATTGCAGTGCATTTGGGGTAAAATTGCAGTGTATTTAGGGTAAAATTGCAGTGTATTTAGGGTAAAATTGCAGTGTATTTAGGGTAAAATTGCAGTGTATTTGTGGTAAATTTGGGGTAAAATTGCAGTGTGTTTGGGGTAAATTTGGGGTAAAATTACAGTGTATTTGTGGTAAATTTGGGGTAAAATTGCAGTGCATTCGGGGCAAAATTGCAGTGTATTTGGGGTAAAATTGCAGTGTATTTGGGGTAAATTTGGGGTAAAATTGCAGTGTGTTTGGGGTAAATTTGGGGTAAAATTGCAATGTATTTGTGGTAAATTTGGGGTAAAAATGCAGTGCATTTGGGGTAAAATTGCAATGTATTTGGGGTAAAATTGCAGTGTATTTGTGGTAAATTTGGGGTAAAATTGCAGTGCATTTGGGGTTAAAATTGTAGTGTATTTACGGTAAAATTGCAGTGTATTTGTGGTAAATTTGGGGTAAAATTGCAGTGTGTTTGGGGTACATTTGGGGTAAAATTGCAGTGTATTTGTGGTAAAATCGGGGTAAAATTGCAGTGCATTCGGGGTAAAATTGCAGTGTATTTGGGGTAAAATTGCAGTGTATTTGGGGTAAATTTGGGGTAAAATTGCAGTGTGTTTGGGGTAAATTTGGGGTAAAATTGCAGTGTATTTGGGGAAAAATTGCAGTGTGTTTGGGGTCAATTTAGGGTAAAATTGCAGTATATTTGGGGTCAATTTGGGGTAAAATTGCAGTGTATTTGTGGTAAATTTGCAGTAAATTTCATGTAAAATGACAGTGAATTTGCTGAAAAATTAACTGTAAAATGTGCGGTAAAATTGTGCGCGAATGCTGTTTTCGGCTGAAATGTTTCATTAGCCGACATTTCGGTGCATCTCTTACCCACACCATGATGTTCCCACCGGCCATTAGTAGTATAAAAAAAACCCGAATAAATACAAATTTCAGTATATATCTCCTAGTTTGTAGACGATATAAACTTTCACACACATCAATCAATATACAAGTATTGGGATTTTTTTTTTTTTTTAACATGGAGCAGAATACATTTTGGCTAAAATTCATGAAGACATTTTTTATTTTTTTTTCATTCTTTTTATTGGATATATTTTGTAGCAGAAAGTTAAAAAATACCACCAAAAGAAAGCTTTATTTAAAAAAAAAAAAAATTATATAAATGTAATTTATGAACAGAGTTGTATGACGGTGCAATTACCAGTAAAAGAAGCGCAGTGCTGAATAGCAAAAAAACGCCTGGTCATGAGGGGGGGAATAAATAGTTATTATTATTATTGTCTCTCTATCTGTTTCTATGTTACTATTCATGTGCACATCTACAAAAGCAGAAAATACTTTTATATTCTAGTGGCATCTGATTTGTCACATAGCCGGTTGTGCCGTACATCTCCGGTGTCACCTGGCGCGGTGCAGCAGATGCCTCGGTACTTATACAACATATGCTCCCTACTTAAGCGTTGCGTCTCGGCGTCCCTTTAAAGCTTTCACGGCATTTTGCGGGTAGTTGTAAGTTCAGATCACTAATGGACTCCATAATTGAGGTGGAATAAGGTCGATCTTCTAACAGCTGTAATGGCGAATAAACTCAATGTGCCGCGTCAAGTAATAATCCAAGAAGAAGAGAACGGCACATATGAACGTCGCTGCGATCCGGGGTGAAATCATTTATTTTTATAGGTAGTAAAAAAAAAAGAGAATTGGGTCCTGCGTTTGCAGAAAGCAGAAAAAGAGCCTAAAATATAACTTGCCATAAACGGATAAATCAGGATACTGAACTGATTAGTACAGGAGAATGATGGCTGTTTAGTAAGGCCCCTTTCACACCAGGATGACTTGAAAGTCGCACAATTTTGTTGCAATTTCAGGGAATGCCTGTGTAAACTTGAGGTCTATGGACCTCAAACTTGCATCAAAGTCGGACCAAAGTAGTATAGGGACTACTCTGAAGTCGCACAGATATGAATGGTTATCATTGGGTGTAACGGAATGACCCGTGACAGACTGAGATTCTCCTATGTCTAGGGTCACCTTATGTCCACTAGGGCCATAGGGTGACAAAGAAATTATATCATATATTACAGAAGATGGGACATTAATAATAATTCATATTGCAGGACTGGCATATTACAAGGGGTCCATTTTGACATCTGTTACACAGGAGAGGGACATTACAAGCTTATTCAATGCTTGGCTCCGGCTATTGAAATGTTAAGTGACCCGGCTTGTGAAAGACATTTCAGTCTTTTGAAAGGTGTTAATTGCATCTACTCCTAGACCATACATTGTCTATGGTACAAAGGTGTCAAGCCCTTTAGAGACAGTACGTCTGTCTAGATAATGTGATTGAGGTCAAGACATTGTGTGATAAAACTATTGAAAGCCCTGTGTTTACACTTAAAAGATTGTGTATGTACTACAAAGTAGCAGCCTCTATTCAGGTGTGATAGTGTTTGGTTTTGATGTCATTATCTCAAGGAATGTATCTCGTCAGTATCGGTGCCGACATGTCTGCTAGAGAATTAGCCCCAGTGTGAATAGGGGGGTGGAGATGGCATTGTCCTGTGATTGGCTGTAACATCTTGTACTGTATAAAAAGCAAGCTAATATACCATTAAAGTGTTCATATCTTTGGAAGCAAGTACAGAGCTGAGTCTCGTCTTGATTATGGGATTTGATATGGATCGTGTATGTAGTATTGTCGGAGTGTGTCGGATAAGCTTGTCGTGGTTGGATGGAAGGTCGTAAACGGTGGTGGCCGTTACATTGGGAATCATATGGAACGACTTGGCATGAGACCCTGATGTCCAAAGTCCTCTAACGCCTTGCTATAACCAGGGGGGGGGGGTGATAAATGATGTCAACTGAAGCCACCAAATGTATCGTGCAGTCCCTAGCCTGTGTGTTAGGACCCATGGTCATCATGGTGTGGTAATGCACTGTAGGTTGGACATGTGCACTGCCAAAAAAGTCATTCGTTTTCGTTTCATTCATTGTTTTTTTTTTTTTTTGGGTCATTTCTTACAATCGCAATTCCTAAATTCGAAAAATTTGTGAATTTGAAAATCGTTATTTTGGATAAATTTGTAACTTCGGATGAATTTGTATTCCTTATGTTTACCAACAGACAAATTTAAAAGGAAATTCCAATACCCATCATTTAATAGTTAGTTGTTGTTAGTTTATTTATTATTTCGATTTTTTTGGATTTTCGTCCTTTCCAATTTCCTTTCTTAAAGTGGATGTAAAGCCCCAACATTTTTTTTTTTTGATGTCACAATGTAGAGAATACGATTTCCTATCATCTGTGCCCAGTCTTGCCACACAGAGTAAGGGCCCTTTCACACCAGCGGACGAACGATCCGCTTTTTCGAAGTCCGTTTATGGATTCCCCGCGCAGGATTCCCCGCTCGGAGCCGGATAACAACGGCTCATAAAACGATAGGTACAAAAAAAAAACAGCATACTGCAGATCTTAGCAGTATGCTGGATCTAATGTCAGAAAGTTGATTTTTGGGTGAGCTCCCGCTATAACATTAAATCGGGGTTGCATACCCATATGAAAGAAAAATATATTTCCAATATATTTATTCAAAAATGATATATTTTAAATATATTTACAATATATTGGCCTTTGCTAATATATTTTTTACATCTATTCCAAAAAATGTAAATTAAAATATATTTTCCAAAGGCATATATTTGAAAATATATTTTTTTAAATATATTTTCCAGATTTTTTTGAAAATCTAAAAAAAAATGCATTTAAACATATATTTTTAACCACTTGAGGCCCGCGCTACCGTCGGATGACGGCAACAGCGCGGACCTCAATATCCAACATGCCGTCATTTGACGGCATGTCTTTCTGGCGTTCCCAGCGCGCGCTGTACAGCGCGCTGCGGGGAAGCCCTGTGTTGTCCGTGTCCCTTGGACACGGCCAATCACAGATCGAGGCAAACGGCCAATCAGAGCGGCCGTTTGCAATGCGATCTGTGGGCGAATGAGAGATGATCTCTCATAGATCATCTCTCATTGCCGGCTGACACAGAGACAATGTCCTGTCTCTGGAAGGGAGGAGCCCGATCTGTGTTCCTTCCTACATAGGGACACAGATCGGTCACCCCCCCAGTCACCCCCCCCTCCCCCTACAGTTAGAACACACCTAGCATACACATTTAACCCCTTCCTCACCCCCTAGTGTTAACCCCTTCAATGCCAGTCACATTTATACTGTAATTAGTGCATATTTATAGCACTGATCGCAGTATAAATGTGAATGGCGCCAAAAATGTGTCAAAAGTGTCCGATGTGTCCGCCATAACGTCGCAGTAACAATAAAAATCGCAGATCGCCGCCATTTCTAGTAAAAAAAAAATAATAAAAAATAATAATTCTCTCCCCTATTTTGTAAGCGCTATAACTTTTGCGCAAACCAGTCGCTTATTGCGATTTTTTTTTTTTTTTTTTTTACCAAAAATATGTAGAAGAATACGTATCGCCCTAAACTGAGAAAAAAAAATGTGTTTTTTTTTTTTTTAATTGGGATATTTATTATAGCAACAAGTAAAAAATATTGTATTTTTCTTCAAAATTGTCGCACTTTTTTGTTTATAGCGCAAAAAATAAAAATCGCACAGGCGATCAAATACCACCAAAAGAAAGCTCTACTTGTGGGGAAAAAAGGACGTAAATTTTGTTTGGGAGCCACGTCGCACGACCGCGCAATTGTCAGTTAAAGCGACGCAGTGCCGGAAGCTGAAATTTCACCTGGGCAGGAGGGGGGTGTAAGTGCCCAGTAAGCAAGTGGTTAAATATACGTGTAAATGCACTCCAAAAATATAATTTTAAGCTTTTCTCTCCAGCCGCCATCATGGGTCGCATGCACGCTCCTGGAAAGGGTTTGTCCCAGTCGGCTCTCCCATACAGACGCAGTGTCCCCACTTGGTTGAAATTGACATCTGATGATGTGAAGGAACAGATTTTCAAACTGGCCAAGCAGGGCCTCACCCCGTCCCAAATTGGTGTTATCCTGAGGGGCTCTCATGGTGTTGCTCAGGTTCGCTTTGTAACTGGTAACAAGATCTTGCGTATCCTGAAATCCAAGGGATTGGCCCCCGACCTGCCCGAGGACCTCTACCACCTGATCAAGAAGGCTGTGGCTGTGCGCAAACATCTGGAGAGGAACAGGAAGGATAAAGGATTGCAGTGTATTTGGGGTTCTCATTGAAAGCAGAATCCACCGATTGGCTCGTTACTACAAGACCAGGAGATTCCTCCCACCCACCTGGAAGTACGAGTCCTCCACAGCCTCCACCCTCGTTGCATAAATGTCGCTGAAACTTTAATACATTTCAAAATTAAAAAAATTAAATAAAAAATATATAATTTTAAATGTATTTTCCAAAGACATATATTGGAAAATATATATTTTAAGTATATTCTTCAGATTTTTTTTAACACATAAAAAAGTAATTTCAACATATATTTTTACATATGTGTGTAAATGCGTTGCCAAAATATAATTTAAATATATTTTCCAAAGGCATATATGTGAAAATATATGCTTGTAAATATATTTTCCAGATGTTTTTGAATATCTAAAAAAATGCTCTTTAACCACTTCCATACCAGGCACTTACGCACCTTCCCGCCCAAGCCAATTTTCAGCTTTCAGCACTGTCGCAATTTGAATGACAATTGCGCGGTCATGCTACACTGCACCCAAACAAAATTGGCGTCCTTTTTTCCCCACAAATAGAGCTTTCTTTTGGTGGTATTTGATCACCTCTGCGTTTTTTTTTTGCGCAACAACTAAAAATAGAGCGAAGATTTTGAAAAAAAAATATGTTTTTATTTTTTTCTGTTATTTTTTTTGTAAATGAGTATGTTTTCTCTTTCAATTACGGGCACTGATATGGTGGCACTGATGGGCACCGATGAGGTGGCACTGATGGGCACCGATGAGGTAGTTCTGATGGGCACCGATTAGGTAGCACTGATGGGCACTGATAGGCGGCGCTGGTATGGGGCACTGATGGGCACTCATAGGCGGCACTGATGGGCCCTCAGGGGCGGCACTGATGGGCACTCATGGGCGGCACTGGGCACTCATATGCGGCACAGGTGGGCACTCATAGGCGGCACAGGTGGGCACTCATAGGCGGCACAGGTGGGCACTCATAGGCGGCACAGGTGGGCACTGATAGGTGGCACAGGTGTGCACTGATAGGTGGCACAGGTGGGCACTGATAGGTGGGCACTGGGCATGGATTGGCACTGACAGACACTGGGGTGGCACTGATGATCACTGAGGGGTGGCACTGATGGATCACCTGTTGCCAATCAGTGCCCATGTGTGGGCACTGATTGGCATTATTTTTTTTTTACTGCCCTTTTTTTTTTTGTCCTTTTTTTTTGTAAGTACCCTGGTGGTCTAGTGTGGGCACTCCCTGGTGGTCCGTGTGGCGATCCGAGGGGGGGGCTGCGCTGATAAACAATCAGCGCGAACCCCCCCCTGTCAGGAGAGCCGCTGATCGGCTCTCCTGTACTCGCGTCTGTCAGACGCGAGTGAGGAAGAGCCGTCGGCGGCTCTTCCTGTTTACATCGTGATCAGCCGTGATTGGACACGGCTGATCACGTGGTAACGAGGCTCCGCCGGAGACTCGTTACCGAGATCGGAGGTGCAGGGTGTCAGACTGACACCCCGCATCACCGATCGCCGCGCTGCGCGCCCCTACGGGCGCGCGCGGCATTGAAATCGTGCTAAGCCGTTTGAGAACGGCTAGTCACGATTTCATAACCACTTCCCGGCCGTAAATCGGCTATTGGCCGGGCGGGAAGTGGTTAACATATATCTTTAAATATACTTGTAAATGAGAGGGGGGGGGGGGGGGAGGGGGGGAGAGAGAGTTAGTCATGTTAAAAAAATACACAAGTCCATCCAGTTCAACCAAAAAAATGTAATAAAAACAATCCCTAATACACAATTCTTCACCCACAGTTGATCCAGAGGAAGGCAAACAAAAACCCAGCAAAACGTTGAGGCTTCAATGCTCGTCTTGTGAGACAACACTCGCAAACCGAGTCAGGATTAAAAAAAAAAATATATATATATATGCTCGTATTGCAAAACGCTCGTTAAAGGGGTTGTAAAGGTAAATGTTTTTTCACCTTAACCACTTCCATACCGGGCACTTACGCACCTTCCTGCACAAGCCAATTTTCAGCTTTCAGCGCTGTGGCACTTTGAATGACAATTGCGCGGTCGTGCTACTCTGTACCCAAGCAAAATTTGCGTCCTTTTTCCCCCCACAAATATAGATTTCTTTTGGGGGTATTTTATTACCTCTGTGGTTTTTATTTTTTGCGCAACAACTAATAAAAGACTGACATTTTTGGAAAAAAAAATACGTTTTTATTTTTTTCTGTTAAATTTTTGGAAATAAGTATGTTTTCTCTTTCAATTACGGGCACTGATATGGTGGTACTGATGGGCACCGATAAGGGTGGCACTGATAGGCACTGATAGGCGGCGCTGGTATGCGCCACTGATGGGCACTCAAAGGTGGCACTGATGGGCACTCATAGGTGGCACTGATGGGCACTCATGGGTGGCACTGATGGGCACTCATAGGCGGCACAGATGGGCACTTATGGGTGGCACTGATGGGTACTTATGGATGGCACAGATGGGCACTGATAGGTGGGCACTGGGCATGGATTGGCACTGTGGGGTGGTACTGATGGACACTGAGGGGTGGCACTGATGGATCCATGTTGCCAGTCAGTGCCCATGTGTGGGCACTGACTGGCATCTTTTTTTTTTTTTTTTACTGGCCTTTTTTTATTTTTTTTATTGACTTTTTTTTTATTGCCCCCTTTTTTTTATTTTTTCCTGGTGGTCCAGTGTGGGCTTCCCTGGTGGTCTTGTGTGGGCATCCGAGGGGGGGCGAGTGAGGAAGAGCCATCAACGTCTCTTCCTGTTTACATCGTAAAAACTAAGGACAGACACAACCTAGTCAACCATTTTGGGAAAAAAAAGGGCCAGCAATGGCGGCGCCCGTGCTTTTCAGTCAGATTTATTTGTAGTCCGCCGGAGACTTGTTACTGAGATCGGAGATGCAGGGTGTCAGACTGACACCCCGCATCACCGATCGTCACTCTGCGCACCTCCACGTCAATAGACGTCCGGTCAGGATTTCAGAACCACTTCCCGGATACGATTGACCGGGCGGGAAGTGGTTAATGCATCCTATGCACTAAGGTGAAAAATCATCCGATGGTACCGCATACGCCCCCCCCCCCCCAAGCCCCCGTTTTACTTACCTGACAGTTCGAAAGTCCCGGGCGCATCCATGTGATGTTCTTGTGTTCCCAGCCTGGCCGTTGATTGGCTAGGCTGGGCGAATTGATAGCAGCGCTGCTGTCAATCACAGCGGATGACGTGGTGCGCCGGGGCGGGGCCGAGTGATGCAGTCGGCGGCTATGCCCGCCGCTGTATCACGGGAACGCGCTCGCAAAAGCTTTCCACCATGCAAGCTCGCATGAAGGTAGAAAGCTTTTGCGAGGAGGAGCCGAGACAGCCGCCGAGGGACCCCAGAAGACATCGTTCGGGGACACCCTGTGCAAAACGCGCTGCACAGTGGAGGTACTGTAAGTATAACATGTTTGTTATTTAAAAAAAATTAAATGTTTGCCTTTAGTGACCCTTTAACCACGTTACTCGCGGTCCGAGGTTTCACTGTAATATGTTTTTATGATCCACAGATCTTTAGCATAAGAATTAATAAGCCACCAATAATAAATAAAGCGGGCGCAGTGCAGCCATGTATGAAAAGTAATGCTTGCTCGGATGTTATTAATAGTCTCCTCAGTGATTTCCTCTCCATCTGATCTCCTTCACAGGAGGAGAAAACTACGGGACATCTGGGATACCAAGTGTCTTTGGTGTACTCAGCGTGTTTTCCCCTCTAAATTTAGACCGCTTAAGTGTATGTAGAGGATGAAACATGAATAGGGACGATTAGCTGCGCGTCCAAAGACTGTTTCTGATGCACGCCCACGGCGCACAGGAAATTCCAAGCTTGTCTTCCATAAAGCAGCAATCAATTAAACGTCTGTGAACTGCCAAGACACTCAAATGTTCTTCAGTTATTTTCATCGATGGCAGCCATATTTGTTTTGTGGTTGTTGGGCGTATCCCCCTCCCAAAAAATAAATCTGACTGAAAAGCACGGGCGCCGCCATTGCTGGCCCTTTTTTTTTCCCAAAATGGTTGACTAGGTTGTGTCTGTGCTTAGTTTTTAAGCCAAAGACCCCCAACAAGCGCGCAGTAAGTGAGTTTTATCAAAATGAAAGAATTGAAGCTAAAATGTAAACATGATGGCCAAGGAACTAGTATTTCTCAAAGAGGTCCGCAATGGCGGCCTCCATACTTAGAGTCTCTGAGAGTCAATTTAAAGTAACCATGATGATATTAAAGAAAAAATAAAGAAAACCTGTCCTGGTGACCATCTTTGCCCTGTAAAGAATGTATAGTTCACTCGGTTGAGGGTAACCGGTTACTGCCATCCCTGTATTTAGCAATACGTTTTATTCTATCCTCTATGGGATTTTGAAGGCAACTCAGACAAAAACAAAAGAACATTTTATCTAAAAAGTTCCATCTTTAATTGAAAAGTATTAAAAGACTTTTTATAAATTGTTTAACAAGACATCCATCAAATAACCCATAAAGGTTTGACAGTGAGTCTAGTATGTGTTGGGTGGTACTCCCCAAACCATTTCTTAATCAGCAGCCATGATGTTTAAGATTGGCGCCTGCTTAATGGAATGGGACATCCAACGCATTTCAAATTTTTCGATTCCTTTCTACCGAAGGGATATACTCACTTTCTCCTGACCATGGCTACTCACCTTCACCTGGCCTCACTTTCTCCAAGTCTTGGCTACTCGCCTTCTCCTGGCCTTGGCTACTCACTTTCTCCCAGCCTGGGCTACTCACTTTGCCCTGGCCTCACTTTGCCCTGGCCTCACTTTGTCCTGACCTTGGCTACTGCCCTTTTCCTGGCCTCACTTTCTCCTGACCTTGACTACTCACCTTCTCTTGGCCTCACTTTCTTCCGACCTTGGCTACTCACCTTCTCCTGGCCTCACTTTCTCCTGGCCTTGGCTATTCACCGTTTCCTGGCCTCACTTTCTCCTGGCCCCACTTTCCCCCGGCCTTGGCTACTCGTTTTCTCCTGGCCTCACTTTCTCCTGTCCTTGGCTACTCATCTTCTTCTGCCCTCACTTTCCCCCAGCCTTGGCTAATCGTCTTCTCCTGGCTTCAGTTTCTCCTAGCCTTGGCTACTTCCCTTTTTCCTGTCTTCAGTTTCTCCCGACCTCAGCTACTCGTCTTCCCTGGTGTTACTTTCTTCTATCCTTGGCTACTTACCTTTTGCTGGCCTCACTCTTCTGGCCCACTCTACTCATGTCTCAACAAATAATTGCACACACAATCAACCTTTTAGAATTCTAACTGCAAATATGAAATTGGTACAAAGTGCTCTTCGGTTAGGTCTTAAAGCGGAGCTCCACCCATGAAAACAACATTTTGCCATGTTGTTTAAAAAAATAATAAAAAAAAAACCTGAAAAAAAAAAAAAATACTCACCCGAAATAGCTGTTGCTATGCGGAAGTCCGTAATCTGCCTCACCTGCACCGCAGTTTGATTTCTTCTTCTTCTTCTCCTTGTGAATGGGGCGCGCTGCTTTCTGGGAACTGTGTGTGTTCTCAGAGAGCAGCGCGCCCATTCACAAGCCAGCGTGAGACTCGCGCAGGCACAGTAGGAAACGGGCAGTGAAGCCGTACGGCTTCACTGCCTGTTTCCCATAGTGTGAATGGCGGCGCGGGACTCGGAGCGATCGCGGGACCGGCATCGTGGGGGCCCATCAGCGCGGGCGCCTAGGACAGGTAAGTGTCCTTATTTAAAGTCAGCAGCTACACTGTTAGTAGCTGCTGACTTTAAAAAAAAAATTTTTTCGCGGCTGGAGCTCCGCTTTAAGTAGCCTCCTCCTTCACATCAACAAGAGGTACCAATTCGCTGGCAATGCTTTAACAAAAAGTATTAACCAGCTCTTCTGTCCTTCCTCCCTGTTGTAGGTTCTCCTCCCAGCCCCTCTCTGGGCCTACCCTAAAGGGGTATCTTTAAGCAATATTTTGTAGATTACTTGGTACAGTAGCTCTCAGAAGGCTACTAATTCAACCTTCTGTGCTACCCGCCCCAATATTTATATAAAGATTACTCAACCCAGATCACAAACCCAGGGGGTGGGGTTTCCCAATAAAGGGATACCAAATCTCCACCCCCCCCCCCTTTCCCTTAACAGGCTCTGTTGGTGAAACTTTTTTTGCATTTGGACAAATCTTGCTTCCGAGTCTAGTTTTCTGTGTGCTGGCTTTCTCTTCCTCACCGGTCTATGTGCTGTCTGTTCTTTATCAGGTTTAGTGTCTGAACTGAGCGACCTTTTGGTTGAATAGAACTAAGGACATAAAGGAACAGAGAAACCCGTAGGTGTATTTTTCAGATGTCAATAGATAGATTGTACCGGGCGGCTCAGCATGAGATCATCAACCTCTGTAGATGGATCATCCCCCACACATGGATGGAGAAAGAGCGTTTTTATAAGATTGGACTCCATTGTTTAGAGAATGATTGGATGAGTCTGTCTGTTAAATATAGAGCAATGTACTATAAGTACCACCTTCAGATGAGCACTGAGAGTGAGCGGGGATGGAATTCATAGTACAAGGACAGAGCACTGACTCACAGCTAATGCTCATTCAGTGATTATCTTGGCATGTTTATCTAGATGAAGAATGGGGGTCTAAATTACATTAGATTTATTATTGCATGAGCCATCTGCCCATCAACGGCCACTCTGCCACCCATTAACGGCCACTCTGCCACCCATCAACGGCCACTCTGCCACCCATCAATGGCCACTCTGCCACCCATCAATGGACACTCTGCCACCCATCAATGGACTCTCTGCCACCCATCAATGGCCACTCTGCAACCCATCAATGGACACTCTGCCACCCATCAATGGACACTCTGCCACCCTTCAATAAACACTCTGCAACCCATCAATGGACACTATGCCACCCTTCAATAAACACTCTGCAACCCATCAATGGCCACTCTGCAACCCATCAATGGCCACTCTGCCACCCATCAATGGACACTCTGCAACCCATCAATGGACACTCTGCAACCCATCAATGGACACTCTGCCACCCATCAATGGACACTCTGCCACCCTTCAATAAACACTCTGCAACCCATCAATGGACACTATGCCACCCTTCAATAAACACTCTGCAACCCATCAATGGCCACTCTGCAACCCATCAATGGCCACTCTGCCACCCATCAATGGACACTCTGCAACCCATCAATGGACACTCTGCCACCCATCAATGGACACTCTGCCACCCATCAATGGACAATCTGCCACCCATCAATGGACACTCTGCCAACCATCAATGGACACTCTGCAACCCATCAATGGACACTCTGCCATTCATTGCTAGTGTTCTCTATACGCCAGAAACCAAATATGACACTCTATCTATTAAAGAGTCTTTTATAAGGGTCATCCAAACTGGTATTTCTATGTACTATCTGCTCATTATCAGGTTTAGTGTCTGAACTGAGTGACCTTTTGGTTGAATAGAACTGAGGACATAAAGGAACAAACGAACATGTAGGTGTATTCTTCAGATGTCAATACATAGACTGTACCGGGCGGCTCAGCATGAGATCATCAACCTCTGTAGATGGATCAACCCCCACACATGGGGCCAAATTTAGGTAGAGTTAGGCTGGCGGATCAATGGATCCGCCAGCCTAACTGTCACTTTAAGCCGGCGTTTTTGTTTTCTGTAACCAGAAAACAAGAAACGCCGGGTTGGAGTTCCGATGCGATCGGCGTAATTGAATTTCGCCATCGCATCGTTACTTCAACTTAAAAATGGCGCTGGGGGCGTTCCCGCCGATTTACGCTCAAAAAATATGTTAATGAGCGGAAATCGGCAATTCACGATCTTTTTCGGGCGCGACGCAGTGACTTTACGACGTTTCCGGAAGCGATACGCGGCGTATAGATAAAGCAGCCCCCTAGTGGAATATCCTATGTTAGGTATAGGCGTCGTCATCGCGTCGGAAAAAAAACAAATCGCGTCGTTTGCGTAAAACATTCATGAATGGGGACGTGATGTCATTGACGTTCACTGACAGAACTTGGAGCATGCGCACTGGGATGCATTGACACTCGACGCATGCGCAGTACGTTCGCCGCGGGATCGCGCTTATTTTAAATAATACGCGCCCCGTACCCGCCCAATTTGAATTCCGCCGGCTCATTTGCGATACGCTGCAGCAACTTTAGGAGCAAGTGCTTCATGAATAACAGCACTTGCTCCTAAAATTTCTGCAGCGTAACGTAAATGAGATGCGTTACTCCAGAGCAAAGATGCTCTGATCTACCTGAATCTGGCCCATAGTGTTTTTATAAGATTGGACACCATTGTTTAGAGAATGATTGGATGAGTCTTTCTGTTAAATATAGAGCAATGTACTATAAGTACCACCTTCAGGTGAGAGTGAGTGGGGATGGAATTCATATTACAAGGACATGCTCATTCTGATTATCTTGGCATGTTTATCTGGATGAAGAATGGGGATTTAAATGATCTATTATTGCATGAGCCATCTGCTCATCAATGGCCACTCTACCACCCATGAATGGCCACTCTTCCACCCATCAATGGCCACTCTTCCACCCATCAATGGCCACTCTTCCACCCATCAATGGCCACTCTTCCACCCATCAATGGCCACTCTTCCACCCATCAATGGCCACTCTTCCACCCATCAATGAGCACTCTACCACCCATCAATGAATGCTCTTCCACCCATCAATAGGCGCTCTTCTACCCATCAGTGGCCACTCTGCCACCCATCAATGGCCACTCTGCCACCCATCAATGGGCAATCTTCCACCCAGCAATAGGCATTCTTCCACCCATCAATGGTCACTCTACCACCCATCAATGGCCACTCTGCCATCCATCAATGGAAACTCTACCACCCATTAATAGATACTCTACTATTCATTGCTAGTGTCCTCTATACTCCAGAAAACAAATATGACACTCTATCTATTAAAGAGTCTTTTATAAGGGTCATCCAAACTCGTATTTCTATTGTGGACAGATGCTGATAGATTTAAAGTCAAGCTAAACTTTGTATCCATTTGGTATCGGTTTTGAAAAGTTAAAACACAATAATGCCACCTTTCTCAACCTTTTCAACATAGAGGAACTCTTGAAACAACTTTCCGATCTTAGGGAACGTCTGCTAAAAATGACAATGGGCCAGATTCACGAACACTTGCGCTGGAGTATTTGGATATGCGCCGCGTAACTGTGATGATGCGCCGTCTTTTCTATGTGCCCGTACCCACCAAACTAGATGCGCCCAATAACGGGTCATTTGCGACCGGCGGAACGTTCCGACGCCAGAGTATCGTCAGCGCTTATTTTCGCTGGGCGCATCAGTCGCGCCTATTGATTTCCCCTGCAAATATGCAAATGAGGGATTTTTCCCAATTCACGATCGGATTAGCACCATACGCTGGCTACATGCGCCGCGCGTATCTGGTCCGTCCGGCGCAAAGTTATTTCTACAAAAGGCTGCTTTATCTTTACTCCAGACGGTCACAGGTCAGCAGGAGAGCAGCTACAGCAGCGTTACCGACGAAACTAGCAAGCTGAACAACAACACTAGCAAGGACAACACCTCTGTGTGCCAACATGCCAGGGGCACTCGTGGTCCTAAGACTAGTACTGGGTCCCTCGCTACGGAGGAGGCGGGCACGTGAGAGGATATACCGCACTCGTATGAACCTCTTTGGCATGGGGGATGAGGAGGTGTATCGCCTCTTCAGATTCAGCCCAGATGCAATACTTGAACTAACCACAACCCTGCAGGGTGACATCACCAGCAAGACACACCGCTCACAAGCAGTGCAGCCACTGGTGAAGGTCCTGGCAACACTTCATTTCCTTGCCAGTGGATCATTCCAGCGTACAAGTGGAGTGGTGGCTGGGATGTCACAGTCCTCCATAAGCAGATGTGTGCACCAGGTTGTCCCTGCAATCCTCAGACGCATGTCCAACCAGTTCATCAGACCCACCACTGAGGAGCTGCGGCTGAAGGCAATGACAGATTTCTACAACATTGCCAGATTCCCACGCACCATCGGGGCCATTGATTGCACACATGTGGCCCTACAGCCCCCCAGTGCCACAGAGCACATATACCGCAATCGGAAGCATTGGCATTCCATCAACGTACAGGTGATAGCCGATGCCCAACGCCTCATATGGCACGTCCGTGCCAAACACCCCGGGTCCAGCCATGACAGCTTCATATACCGTCAGAGTCCCATCCCAGCAGAATTCGAACAGAACATGTATGGGGACAGCTGGCTGGTTGGTGAGTGACATGGGAGTCAGGCATGACTATCCCCTCCCGTGATGCACAACAGAAGTCGCACATGCATGACTAACATTCTCCTGTCTTTTACCTTACAGGTGACTCTGCATATGCACTGGGACCCCATCTAATGACTCCTTTCCGGAACCCCCAAACCAGAGGAGAGAGAAAATACAATGAAGCACACATCAAAACCCGTGCAGTGGTGGAGCAAACATTTGGGCTCCTGAAGTCCCGTTTCCGCTGCCTGGATAAGTCCGGGGGGACCCTATTGTATTCCCCTACCTTTGTGTGTCAGATCATCGCTGCATGTTGCATACTACATAACTTTGCTATGAAAAAAGGCCTAGAGATTGACATACGTGATGACCTGACCCCCGACCCACACAGTCCCCACCTGGCAGAGGACACCCAGTCTGCTGATGGAAGAGCAGTCAGGAGGGTCCTCGCCGTAGGCATCTTTGGACACTAAACCAAAACATTAATCACACATACAATGCACGCGTGTACACCACTGATGTCCCTAGATCACACACATCACATGCACATCGCATTGGATTAGCCCAAGTCCAGCATGTAGGAGTTGGGAGCAGTAACGCCGCGTCAAGGCCCCAATGATGTCACTGTCCATTCACACACCTTTCACACGTCATTCATTCAGCCGTGGGGTTAACTTCACCACCACGGCCGAGGGTGACACCCCTTACTTTCAGGAGTGCCACCCTCTCACATTCACACACCATTCACACTGCAACGTGTGCAGTATCAAAAAATAAAAATAAAATCTCATAACCTGAGAACCAAAAAAATTAACAAAAACTCATGTCCTGAGTATAAACAATAATAATAAATAAAATAAATAAACTCATGTCCTGAGTATAAACAAAAATATATAACAACCAAAAAAACAAAAAACCCTCATCTGGGATGACGGGGGCTCCTCCTTGGGGGCACTCTCGGGCTCCTCATCTGCCTGGAGGGAGTGGGTGGTGGTGGTGGTGGGGGGGCATCAGGAGGAGGCTGATCCCCGGGTGGGCCACTCCTGGGAGCTGTTGGCTGCATGCCCTCCAATGCCACAGCGATACGGCTCAGATACAAATTTGTTTGGGCCTGCATCCTCAGCTGGCGGGTGATCTGATGCCGCTGGTCACGTTGCCGCTGCCTCCCCTCTTCCCGAATGGCAGCAGTGTTGTCTCGAACAGCTGCTGTCAAGTGCCGGATATCAGCCTGCACCTCCCCCAGGCTGGTCACAACGCCCTGCACGCGACTGGGCAGCTGTGACATAGAGCCCAGGCTGTCTGCGACCCTGTCTAGGTGGCCAGCCATCTCCCCCATTTGCTGGGTCTGTTTCGCGTGGTCCAAAAGCACCTGGTCTTCGACCAAATCACACACCCCCCTGGTCTTCCGGGTGGCCTTCCTGGGGGCAGAGGAAGGTTGTCCCCGTGGGGATGGAGTCGCCCTTGAGGGGCTACCTAGGATGGGGGAGGGGATCACAGAGGGCCCTGCAGAGGAGGAGGACTCCTCCAACATTAAAATGAACTCCTGTTCAGGGACAGGCTCCTCCACAACCACCTCTGCTGAAGTGGTGTGGGCACTCTCCTCCTCCACCTCGGTGTCTCCAGCACCCAGGGCCTCGTCTTCAGCATCCCGTTGGGGGGTTGGGGTGGACTGGCCGGCACGAGATGGCCCAGCACCGTCATCTGTGGATGACACAAAGCAGACACATGTTGGTGGTCCCACACACTTGGCACATGTACCCACCCCCGCCCCACATGCAACACACCAAAAAGGGGGTAAAAATCACTTACCTGTCCTGGAGCCTTCCTCTACGGAATCATAGCCTGGGACCCCCTCCAACTGCTCCCTGTCCAGGCAGCGGGCGACCACCTCCTCCTCCGCGGTCAGGGTGACAGGACATGGGGGACCACCACCTGTGCCCCTCTCATGGCTCCTAATGGTGGACACCTTGCCCCTCACCTTGCGCCGCAGGTCATTGATTTTTTTACCAATGTCTGAAGCACTCCGGGTGGAGTACCCCAGCACATTGACCCTGGCAGCTATGGTGTCCAGGATGGCCTGCTTTCTCTCCCGGCTGGTCTTCCTGCTTTTTTTACCATGGAGAAAATCATTAAATGCCTCCATAGCCGATATTATCACTGTGACCTCCTGGGCATTATAATTTAGGTTCCTCCTCTCTCTGGGGCAGCGGGAGCAGCCATTACAGGGCAAAAGTATCTTCCCTGGGGTGGGGGGAAATGGAACTACTTTTGCGCCGGAATGGCGTTTCCGCCAGCGCTTTTAAGCGCCCAGCGGAACGCATTGCGCTGACGTTTCCCAGGAAGTGGTGCCGACGGAAGTTGTGAGCATGCGCACAAGGGGGCGAGTGGAGCCGCACTCACTGCGCATGCTCCGTGGATGATGCGCTGAACGTAAGCCTCTGCGCTGGGCTCCGCCCATCATTTACATATGATCACACCCAGTTCCACTTGCGTCGGGTTACGCCAGCGCATTATCGTTACTCTGGCGCAAGTTTACGCGCAACTGCTATGTGAATTACAGGACTTGCGCTGAAAGGGTCTTCAGAGTAACGTAAATGAGAAGCGTTACTCCAGAGGAAAGATACTCTCATCTACCTGAATCTGGCCCTATATCTACAACGTATAATGCATTAGAGCGGGGTTAGGCAACCTTTCAGAGGTTGAGATCTACGTGAACAATATAGAGGAAACCAAAGATCACCGGACGGCACCCTTAAAGAAAAAAAAACAATATAAATAAAAACATATATATATCTATATATACCGTATATTCTCAAGTATAAGCCGAGTTTTTCAGCCTTTTTTTTAGGGCTTGTTAAGTTGGGGGTTGTTAGCTCTCATGGTAGATGCATTTTTCCAGTGATTCAAGCCAGTCAGGAACTATATTTAAGGGTATAGTAGCCCATTTTTATTAAAAGGAAACAAAATAAAAGTCCAAACAAAGGTTTCCCACACAGGGGGTTCTTCTCCATCAAATACACAGAACAGAAAATGCTAGCCCACCTGGCTCTCTGTAGCATTATCTGTAGCAGTACTTCTGCACTTTATTCTGGTCACCCAGACCAGCGGACTCCTCAAAGTAGACAGCTTCCCTTTAGCGTCTACAGCTCTGCCTCTTGCAGTCACCAACATTCTGGCTGTCTCCTACAGCCTCTCTGACTTCTGGAGACCTCCTGTCTCTTAGTGTGGAGCTGTCTCCAACTGGGAGCCATGAGGTCTTCCCACACTCTCTTTTGAAGGGCTATGCTCACCCGAGCACACACCCTGCTGATCATCCACAAAATCTGGATACAGGGTTGGAGATCCCGTCCCACCCCAGACACTGTGGAAGCTCCAAACTACAGAGCCCCATGTCAAAATACCAAAACCTGGAGAAAGCTGCAAAAGTAGTCTTCTCCAGTCCACATCTACGCTCTGTAGTCTTGCACCTCTCAAATGTGCGTACCCTGTGCCCAGCAAACTGTCCATTTTACCTTGACAGTAGCTCCTACTGTCACAGGCTAAAAATACACCCCTCAGCTTATACTCGAGTCAGTGTACCTGAAGCATCCATTGTTTAAAAGTCGCGGCTTCCCCCTGGTCCCTTCTGTGATAGGTGTTTCCCAGCAGACACTGTGTTCAGTGTTCCGCCTATCACGGACGTTCTCTTGTCCGAGGATGAAAAGACGTCCGTGATTGGCGGAACACTGAACACAGTGTCTGCTGGGAAACTGAGTCCGAGGATGAGAAGATGTCCGGAATAGGCTGCTGGGAAATGCCTATCACGGAATGGGACCAGGAGGAGACCGCGACTTTTAAACAATGAATGGATGCCCGCAGCCTGTCAAGAATTTCAGGTACACTGACTTGGGCACAGGGAGGCTGCAATGGGCACAGTGAGGCGTGCAATGGGCATTGTTGACCCTCTTTTCCACTTACAGTAGCTGCTGCATTCTCACCCTAGGCTTTACTCGGGTCAATATGTTTTCAGTTTTTTGGGGTAAAATCAGGTACCTCAGCTTATACTCGAGTATATACAGTATATATATCTCCCCCAATAAAAAGATAGCATAAATAGCACATAGTGTGTGACAGCAGTGCCCCTCACTAGTGGTGTCCTGTGCTCCCCCCATAGCAGTGTCCTCCGCCCATTACCCCCCCTAAACAGTGTTCTCTGCCCCTTATAGGGGTGTCCTTTGTTCCCTTCACATCATCCTTCCAACACAACAGAGTGCAGGTAGTAGGTTAATTAAAGTTTAGGGTATCTAAAAATTATCATTTGTTTCTAAAATATGAACTATATAATTAACAGATCACCTTCATTCAAAAAGATTTCAAAGTATTCTTCCCTGTTTTCAGAAAACCTGTTATGAAAAATTGTCAAAATTCCTTGCATCTCCAATAATGGTAAAAAAAGATTTCTTGAAATTATTAAAAAAAAAATACACAAACACCTGAGTCCTTGCATCAAAACCCAATCAATGTACAAAGAATATCCATTGCCCTATGTAGATGCCAATGGACATGTGGCAGATGCCTTTATAGGGTAAGAATGGATTTCTACACTGCTGTAATCTCATTTGAGAAGCACAAATATCAAGTATAAATCCAATGGTAGATATGTAGTCATATGTGGTAGATGCCTCATAGGGTGAGTATGGGTTTCTACACATATGGGGTCTTATCCGAGGAGCAAAAATGTCCAGTATAAATCCAATGGACGTGCGGTCATAGGTTGTAGATGCCTCATAGGGTGAGTATATGGATCTCTATGCAGCTGTACTCTCACCTGGGAAACACAAATATCCATAAATTCAACAGACATATGGTCATATGTGGTAGATGCCTCATAGAGTGAGCATGGATCGCTACATAGATGTAATATCAACTGTGAAAGGAAAAAATATCCAGTATAAATCCAATGGACGTGTGGTCATATGTTGTACTGTAGATGCCACATAAAGTGAGTATGAAAAATGTAGATGGTTCTCTGGTTAGTTGGGATCCAAACTGAACAAACGAGTGTCCATTATAAACCCAGAAGCTCTTAAAAAAGCCTGAGCCAGAAAATAATGGACAGTCAGAATATATCTTGGACTACCTGAGATGGGACTATTATGTAATTATTATCCACAATATATTCCAGGATATCTGTGGAGAACTGATTACTGTTGTTGATTCTGAACTCAACAGGTTCATTGAAAGATGTTAATGTCATCAACTCCAGTCATCTGTCTATCTGTTGTGATGTAAATGAATCTAGGATGGCTTCTGAGGATCTGTCATTGTGGCTTGTGCTAATTGACACTGTATTGTGTGAAGGAGTCCTATGATAAATGTGTATTGCAAGTTAACAGACAGTCTAAAGGTCATGTGTCTGAGACATCAGCTGTAGTTAATTAGCTCATGTAAATTAGATCAGGAGCCAGAGTCATGATGTCTACCAAAAAGATGTGTATTGGGGATCATTGTGTGATGTTGTGGGTGGAGTCGGGTCATTGTTCATTTTGGTTACTGCAGGATCCTAACTGTATATAAGAGCCTGATTTTTTCAATAAAGGGTCTATTCGTGTGGAACCTCAAACAGAGCTGTGTGTCTCGTTATTGGGGTTCGTCTGTCTGACTGTGGAGTGTCGGTAGCTGTCTTGGGTTCGGAAATGGAATATCTTAAACGGCTTTAACCCCTGTCCCATTTGGGGTTCCGTTACACCAGTTATCTTCTATGAATAGAACAGCTTCCGGTTGCTAAAAAAATTATTCAAATCATTGTTTGGTTACATTTAAAAAAACAATTGGACATTTATTTTGTAGACAAACACATAAACAAATAGAATTTAAACCAACCAGCTGCCTTTTCTCCACCTAATTGGCTAGGCATGAATATAAGTATATAATTAATCATTTCCCACCTGGCCTATAGCATATTGACGTCCGGGAAGTGGTTCTGTTATCCTGACTGAGCATCATATGACGTCCAGCAGGATAACATGCCGGGGCACGCCGTGGGGGCATGCAGCGTGGCGATAACGACTGCGGCGCGTCAGTGTGACACCCCGCATCTCCGATCGTGATAAGAAGCCTCTGTCAGAGGCTTCTTACCACGTGATCAGCTGTGACCAATCACAGCTGATCATCGAGCGAATCAGGAAGTGCCTGTAAACGGCATTCCTCGGTTCGCGCTGACAGGGAGAACCGATCGGCGGCTCTCCCTGTCAGAGGGGGGGGGGGGGGTCTGTGATGATAATCAGCACATTGATTATTAGCACAGCTCCCTCAAATGTACCAATCACCTGCCCAGCAGTGCACCAATAATAAACTCTGCAAGTGCCCACCACAGTGCCAATTACTGCCCAGCAGTAACACCTGTCAGTACCTCATCATCAGTGCCGACTATTGGTGCCATCAGTGCTGCATATCAGTGCCCATCATTTCTACATATCAGTGTCGCCTCATCCGTGCCCGTCAGTGAAGGGGAATACAAAATTTTATGAAAGAAACTAGCAGTAACACCTGTCAGTACTTCATCATTGGTGCTGCCCATCAATGCCGCTTGTCAGTGCCCATCACAGCTGCCTGTCAGTGCCGCCTATTGGTGCCATTCAGTGCTGCATATCAGTGCTTACTCATCAGTGAAAAGGAAAACAACATTTTACGAAAGAAACTAATAAAAAAAAACTCCAAAATTTGTTTTGTTTTTTTGTTTTTTTTTAGAAAATAAAAACCCCAAGTGATTATGAAATACCACCAAAAGAAAGCTCTATTTGTGGGAAGAAAATGCTAAAAATTGAGTTTGTGTTCAGTGTTGCATGACCGCGCAATTGTCATTCAAAATGTGACAGCGCTGAAAGCTGAAAATTGTCCTGGTCAGGAAGGGGCGCAAGTGCCCGGTATTGAAGTGGTTAAAAAATACTGTATATCAAAAATATGGGCACCCTGATATGCTTATCAATGATTTTAAAGACATTCACATAGGTGGCCACCAAATAATTGCGTGAGGTTCCTCAATGAGGTGGATCTGGTTTTGGATGATTTAAAATGTGCATAGTTGTGATGTCCTGAATATGAATATTGGAGAGCGAACCTTTATGATATTTGTATCACCATGTATTCTGGAGAAAGATCTTCACCAGAAACATCCCGGTAGAAGGTTCATCATATTTGTATCACCATGCATTCTGGAGAAAGATCCTCACCAGAAACATCCCGGTAGAAGGTTCATCATATTTGTATCACCATGTATTCTGGAGAAAGTTCTTCACCAAGAAACATCCCGGTAGAAGGTTCATCATATTTGTATCACCATGTATTCTGGAGAAAGTTCTTCACCAAGAAACATCCCGGTAGAAGGTTCATCATATTTGTATCACCATGTATTCTGGAGAAAGATCTTTACCAAGAAACATCCCGGTAGAAGGTTCATAATATTTGTATCACCATGTATTCTGGAGAAATATCTTCACCAAGAAACCTGCTGGTAAAAGGTTCATCATATTTGTATAACCATGTATTCTGGAGAAAGTTCTTCACCAAGAAACATCCCGGTAGAAGGTTCATCATATTTGTATCACCATGTATTCTGGAGAAAGTTCTTCACCAAGAAACATCCCGGTAGAAGGTTCATCATATTTGTATCACCATGTATTCTGGAGAAAGATCTTCACCAAGAAACATCCCGGTAGAAGGTTCATCATATTTGTATCACCATGTATTCTGGAGAAATATCTTCACCAAGAAACCTGCTGGTAAAAGGTTCATCATATTTGTATAACCATGTATTCTGGAGAAAGTTCTTCACCAAGAAACATCCCGGTAGAAGGTTCATCATATTTGTATCACCATGTATTCTGGAGAAAGATCTTCACCAATAAACATCCCGGTAGAAGGTTCATCATATTTGTGTCACCATGTATTCTGGAGAAAGTTCTTCACCAAGAAACATCCCGGTAGAAGATTCATCATATTTGTATCACCATGTATTCTGGAGAAAGTTCTTCACCATGAAACATCCCGGTAGAAGGTTCATCATATTTGTATCACCATGTATTCTGGAGAAAGATCCTCACCAAGAAACATCCCGGTAGAAGGTTCATCATATTTGCATCACCATGTATTCTGGAGAAAGATCCTCACCAAGAAACATCCCGGTAGAAGGTTCATCATATTTGTATCACCATGTATTCTGGAGAAATATCTTCACCAAGAAACCTGCTGGTAAAAGGTTCATCATATTTGTATCACCATGTATTCTGAAGAAAGATCTTCACCAGAAACATCCCGGTAGAAGATTCATCATATTTGTATCACCATGTATTCTGGAGAAAGTTCTTCACCATGAAACATCCCGGTAGAAGGTTCATCATATTTGTATCACCATGTATTCTGGAGAAAGATCCTCACCAAGAAACATCCCGGTAGAAGGTTCATCATATTTGCATCACCATGTATTCTGGAGAAAGATCCTCACCAAGAAACATCCCGGTAGAAGGTTCATCATATTTGTATCACCATGTATTCTGGAGAAAGATCCTCACCAAGAAACATCCCGGTAGAAGGTTCATCATATTTGTATCACCATGTATTCTGGAGAAAGTTCTTCACCATGAAACGTCCCGGTAGAAGATTCCTAATATTTGTATCGCCATGTTTTCTGGAGAAAGATCTTCACCAAGAAACATCCTGGTAGAAGGTTCCTCATATTTTTATCACCATGTATTCTGGAGAAAGTTCTTCACTAGGGAACATCCCGGTAGAAGGTTCCTTTCTTTGTAAAGAAGGTATTTTGATGCATCCAATATGTACTGAAGAGCTAAAAGGTCACAACTCTTCACTGTACAGTGAGTAAGGCATATGAATGCAACAAATAATACAAGAAAGTATTGTAGAAGTCACAACTCCACACCGCCTAAACTAAACCAGCCTGAGTACTCCACTATGATGGTACTTGAGAGATCTCAGTTCTTCATGACATGCAATTCAAAGTCCTTGAGTTGTTTACTAAATCATGGAAAGAACAGAGATCGCCCACTCCTGGATGGATAAGTGCTGTGTTTACCAAGTCCCCAGTTCAGTGGTTGTTTGGGTATTGTAAGCCCAAGGGTTTGGGTGTCATCTGAGGCAAAAGATCTTGGGTGTTGTTGCTCTTCTCAATGAAAAGACCTCCAATGGGAAAATAGAAGACTTTGCTGAGAGTAACCCTCCATTCCCTGTGGAACTAGGAGACCTCCATCCCAATTTCTGGCTCACTCTTTACAGCCTATGGGCCTGTCATGGATCCCCTGGTTTGCTACAGTCCCATCTCCTGTGGTTGCCAACTTGGTCCCTCCAGGACCAGCCAACTACACAGCCTTAAGGCCACCAGGCAACTGGATACGCTATACAGGCAGGCAACCTATCATTATCAACACAATAACCAACCCAACTCACCAGGGCACCACCACCTCTTACTGAGCCACGTCCGCACCAGGATCCCTAGGTAGAGGTCACCCACCTTGCTTGGCAAGTAAAAGACCGGCTCTTCTGCCCAGTCTCCAATAATGTCCAACAAATAGTCCTACAGCTAAACAGGTTGGGTTGCACTTTGGGTAGGGAGCAGTAGTACAATGTATTAGATTCTTGTAAGGGAGGCCCTAGGATTCCCACAAGGGCCTTAGTTGTCCCCTAGTGGCAGCTGATAAGCCAACTCTGGTTCAGCAGTTGTTTGGGTATTGTAAGTCCAATGTGTCCTCCTCTGGTCAACGAGAAGGCCTCCTAGGGTAAAAGAAAAGACTTGGGTGAGAGTAAACCTGTGTGTAGCATCACTTAGTGGCAACTAATAAGCCAGCTCCCATGCTAGGCATCCTTTCTCAGGAACTTCTTTGCCGTCAACTAGGAGACCTCTATCCCAAGTGCTGGCTCACTATTTACAGCATATGGTCCTACCGAGGAAACCCCGGTCTTCTAGGGTCCCATGTCCTGTGGTTGCCAATTTGGTTCCTCCAAGGGCAGCCAACTACGCAGCCTCGAGGCCACCAGGCAACTGGATACACCATGCAGACAGGCAACATGTGTCTATCAACACACTGACCAACCCAACTCACTAGGGCACCCCCATCTCTTATCGAGCCAAGTCCACACAAGGTTCCCTAATTAGAGGTCACCTACCTTGTTTGGCAAGGAAAATATGGGCTCCTCTGCCTTTTCTGTAAGTGTTCAACAAATAGTCTTACAACTATACAGGTTGGGCCCACTTATGAGTAGTGAGAAGTAGTACAATGTATTACAGGTTCTTGTAAGTGAAACTCTAGACACAAGGGCATTAGTTGTCCCCTAGTGGCAACTGATAAGCTAGCTCCCACGCTAGGCAGCCTTTCTCAGGAACTTCTCTACCGGGAACTAGGAGACCTCTATCCCAAGTGCTAACTCACTATTTACAGCATATGGTCCTATCAAGGAACCCCTGCTCTGCTGGGGTCCCATGCAAAGGTGTGTGCAGCCTATTGCATTAGGGTGTGCACCCCAAAGCTCAAACACACACTACCGATCGTTCACTGTTTGTTCAAAAGGGGAAGGGGTCAGTAAATTACATATTTACCGGCCCCTTCCCCCATTTATTCTAAAACATCCCGCAGCATCAGCCGCTGGGAGAGGAGAGAAGCCAACAGCTGTGCGGCTGGAAGGGGGGGAGCTAGGGAAGTAGGGGGAATCTATGCTGCACAGGGTGATTAGGGTGTGCCTGGGCACACCCTGTGTGCACGCCTATGGTCCCATGTCCTGTTGTTGCCAATTTAGTCCCTCCAAGGTCAGCAAACTACACAGCCTTGAGGCCACCAGACAAATGGATAAACCATGCAGACAGGCAACGTGTGTCTATCAACACACTGGTCAACCACACTCTCTAGGCACACAGTTAACTATTTGATCGCCCCTGATGTTAAAGCGGGGGTTCACCCTAAAAAAAGATTCTAACATTACATTGAGCAGACTCCTGAGAGTGAGAGTATGCTGCTCTTTTTTTTCCGTACATACCATTTTAGCGATATTTTCACCCCCGCCTTCCGGGTAGTGAATCCCGCAGGAGTGGGCGATCCTATTACCAGCCTAAGTGATTGACGTGCTTCCGACCGGCGCATACAGCGCGTCACGACTTGCCGAAAGAAGCCGAACGTTGAGTCGGCTCTATACGGCGCCTGCGCACTGACGTTCGGCTTCTTTCGGCAAGTCGTGACGTGCTGTATGTGCCGGTCGGAAGCACGTCAATCACTTAGGCTGCTAATTGGAACGCCCACTCCCGCGGGATTCACTACCCGGAAGGCGGGGGTGAAAATATCGCTAAAATGGTATGTACGGAAAAAAAAGAGCAGCATACTCTCACTCTCAGGAGTCTGCTCAATGTAATGTTAGAATGTTTTTATAGGGTGAACCCCCGCTTTAACGCCGTGCCAGCCAGTGTCAATATGCACTGTCACTGTACTATTAGCACTGGTTACTCTATTACTGTCACTGTTTTTTGTTTTTTTAAATGCGGTAATTTTTTGTTTATAGCGCAAACAATAAAAACCCCAGAGATGATCAAATACCACCAAAATAAATCTCTATTTGTGGGAAAAATTACAAAAAATTCTTTGGGTACTGTATCGCAATTGTTAGTTAACCACTTCAGCCCCGGAAGGATTAACCCCCTTCCTGACCTGGCCATTTTTTGCAATACGGCACTGCGTCGTTTTAACTAACAATTGCGCAGTGGTGCGATGTTGTACCCAAACAAAATTGCCGTCCTTTTTTTCCCCCACAATTAGAGCTTTCTTTTGGTGGTATTTTATCACCTCTGCTGTTTTTATTTTCACCGTTTTCGCAATTTTTTTTTCACAGTTTTTATTTTGCGCTATAAACAAAAAAAAAATGTTTAAAACAATTTTTTTTTTTACTTTCTGCTATAATACATATCCAATAACAAAAATGTAAAACAAAAAATATTCATCAGTTTAGGCCGATACGTTTTCTTCTACATATTTTTGGTAAAAAAAAAAAAAACGCAATAAGCGTTTATTGATTGGTTTGCGCAAAAGATATAGCGTTTGCAAAATAGGGGATAGATTTATTGCATTTTTAATTTTTATTTTTATTTTTTTACTAGTAATGGCGACGATCAGTGGTTGTTAGCGGGACTGCGACATTGCGGCGGACATATTGGACACCTAAGTGACATTTTTGACACTGTTTTTGGGAACCAGTGACACTATTACAGTGATCAGTGCTTAAAATATGCACTGGCACTGTACTAATGACACTGGCAGGGAAGGGGTTAAGATCAGGGGGTGATCAAAGGGTTAAATATGTTCCCAGAGGCCGGGTTCACACTGCATGCGGATGCGGCTCACAGCAGGGGGTTCGATGCATGCTGGTTCACTGTTTCAGGCCCGATTTCAGCCCGGCTCAGAATCTCCTCCTATTGCGAATTGGATGCGGGCAAACTCTCTTCCACTTCGCAATAGTATGAACCCGGCCTCACTGTGTGTGTTCTAACTGTATGGGGGATGGGCTCACTGGGGAAACGTAGCATAGCAGAAAGACAGGATCTGTGTGATCTCCCCTGTCAGAACAGAGATCTGCCTTGTTTACACAGGCAGTTCCCCGTTCTGTCACTGCGGGGAACGATCGCGGGTGGCCAGCGGACATAGAGTCCGCTGGACCCGCTCATTGGCTCCCCCTGCTGGTCAATAGGAGCCCCTCCCACAAAAGTGAGTTCCCACGCCGACATGCAGCTACAGCGGGAACGAGCCATCTTGCCGCAGTATAATGACGGTGGCTGGTCGGGAAGCGGTTAAAGTAACGCAATGCCGTATCGTAAAAAAAATGGCCCGGTCATAAGGGGGGGGGTAAACCTTCCGGAGGTCAAGTGGATAAATGTGAGCGGAGTTCCACTTTACTTTTTTTATAAAGCGCAATGAGGGAAATTGTTACTACTGTATGCGGCCGGTATTTAGATTGAACACCCATTACTAAATATATTATTATTTGGGATGTATATAGCACATACAGTTTATATTATATAAATCCTGAATAATAATTATATTATATTTTTTATATATATATATATATATATATATATATATATATATATATATATATATATATTATATATATATATATATATATATATATATATATATATATAATAGTATTATGTATCAATTACTAAATATAATATTATTATTATTATTATTGAGGATGTATGTAGCACAAACTGTTTCTGTTCTATTAATCCTAAATAATTATTATATATATTATATATATAATATATATATATATATATATATATATATATTGTAAAATTCTATTTGCGATAATAATATACTTGGTGATGGATATTGTGTCTTAGGAAGCCCCAATCCTTTCTGAAATAAATGTAATGTGCGAGAAACATCCATTACTAAATATATTATTATTTGGGATGTATATAGCACATACTGTTTATATTATATAAATCCTGAATAATAATTATATAATATATATATATATATCATTATTGTATATTTTTTTTATATTTATGTATATAAATATATATATATCTATCTATATATATATAGATATATATATTCTTTTATTATTATTATTATTATTATATATCAATTACTAAATATATTATTATTATTATTCAGGATGTATGTAGCACAAACTGTTTCTGTTCTTTAAATCCTGAATAATAATTATTATATATATAATATAATATATATTGTAAAATTCTATATATGATAATAATATACTTAGTGATGGATATTGCGTCTCAGGAAGCCCCAATACTTTCTGAAATGAATGAAAATTGCGAGAAACCATTACTAAATATATTATCATTTGGGATGTATATAGCACATACTGTTTCTATTATATAAATCCTGAATTATTATTATTATCATTATTTTATTTATATATATATATTATTTACAAATATATTTATTATATTATTATATATCAATTACGAAATATATTATTATTATTATTATTATTATTATTCAGGATGTATGAAGCACAAACTGTTTCTGTTCTATAAATCCTGAATAATAATTATATATAATATACTTAGTGATGGATATTGCGTCTCAGGAAGCCCCAATCCTTTCTGAAATGAATGGAAATGGCGAGGACCAGAACATGTGACTGTTTTTTTTTTTTTCTTCCATTCGATGTGTTAGAAGAGAATAGATTGCAATGATGGATAATTGAGACGTTGTGGAATAATGATGAGCACGTGTTCCCCTGTGCAGAGGAATCTTCCCCTTCCATATATAGAGGGGGATCTATCTGGGTGTCTGCTGATGGGGAAGCACATCGACTCGTCACTCGGGGGGGGGGGAGAGGAAGGAAGAGGATTCCATATATGGGCCGTTCTCCCGTCCGGATTCCCATCGTCTCTATTACACCCCGTCCTCATCACCACCAACGTCACTCACATCCCAAATCACACCCCTCTCCTGTCACCTGATGTCACACTGACACCGTGCATCATTACAGGACATCAATCTTATCAATTCCCCCCCCCCCCGGTACTCCTCATATACAGGGGTAATTATACATATTATATACAGTATATAGATACAATCTATAGGAAGTACCCCCCCCCCCCACTACTCCTCATATACAGGGGTAATTATATACAGTATATATATATAGATACAATCTATAGGAAGTACCCCCCCCCCCACTACTCCTCATATACAGGGGTAATTATATACAGTATATATATATATAGATACAATCTATAGGAAGTACCCCCCCCCCCCACTACTCCTCATATACAGGGGTAATTATATTCAGTATTCAGTATATAGATACAATCTATAGGAAGTACCCCCCCCCCATACTCCTCATATACAGGGGTAATTATATACAGTATATAGATACAATCTGTAGAAAGTACCCCCCCCCCCACTACTCCTCATATAGAGGTGTAATTATATACAGAATATAGATAGATACAACCTATAGGAAGTACCCCCCCCCCCCAATACTCCTCATATACAGGGGTAATTATATACATTCTATAGATAGATACAATCTCTAGGAAGTACCCCCCACTCCTCATATACCGTGTATAAATAGATACAATCTATAGGAAGTACCCCCCCCCCCCACTACTCCTCATATACAGGGGTAATTATATACTGTATATATATATATATATATATTTGGATACAATCTATAGGAAGTACCCCCCCCCCCCCCCCCTCTGTACTCCTCATATACAGGGGTAATTTTATATATATTATATACAGTATATCGATAGATACAATCCATAACAGGAAGTACCCCCCCACTACTCCTCATATACAGGGGTAATTATATACAGAATATAGATAGATACAATCTATAAAAAGTAACCCCCCCCCTCCTCATATACAGGGGTAATTATATACAGTATATAGATACGATCTATAGGAAGTACCCCCCCCAAATACTCCTCGTATATAGGGGTAATTATATACATTCTATAGATAGATACAATCTCTAGGAAGTCCCCCCCCACACTACTCCTCATATACAGGGGTAATTATATACAGTATATAGATAGATACAATCTGAAGTTTAACTCCCTGGACTGGGGTGCTTCTTCAGAGATGACACAATCCTGTAAATCCAGATGTCTGTGCAGTTCTTGGCTGTGTTCACAAATGTCTGGCACAGATCAGCCCCCTGCTGCTGCACCCTTCTCTCCATAATATAAGTCATTATAGAAATGAAGGAAGAGACGGCTTGTGCCCCGGGAGATCTGTGATCTGTGGGGCTGATTTACTATGAACAATGCGCTGCGCCGGTTCATGCCTTAATTGGCACGCCGGATAAATCATTAATTAAGCGTGTGAACTGGCGCAGCAGACGGGCGCAATGCAATAATAAATATGTAAACGGTAGAAGCCGCGGAACTCCCTTTAGAAGTCTATGGGAGAAATCTAAAGTGCTAATTTTAAAGGCTAATATGCAAGTTCTTGTCCTAAAAAGTGTTTGGGGACCCGGGTCCTGTCCCAGGGGACATGTATCAATGCAAAAAAAAAAGTTTTAAAAACGACCGTTTTTTTTTGGGAGCAGTGATTTTAATAATGCTAAAAGTGAAACAATAAAAGTGAAATATTCCTTTAAATTTCATACCGGGGGGGGGGTGTATAGTATGCGTGTAAAGTAGCGCATGTTTCCCGTGCTTAGAACTGTCTCTGCACAAAGTGTCATTTCTGATGGAAAAAAATCATTTAAAATCACTCGTGGCTATAATGAATTGTCGGGTCCTGGCAATACAGAGAAAAGCCATTCAAAAAAAAAATAGCGTGGGGGTCCCCCTAATTCAATTACCAGGCCCTTCAGGTCTGGTATAAATATTAAGGGGAACCCTGCGTCAAATAAAAAAATAATTACATGGGGTTCCCCCCCAAAAATCCACACCAGAGCCTTTATACGAGCACGCAACCTGGCAGGCCGCAGGAAAAGAGGGGACCCCCAGATCACGCCAACCCCCCCCCCCCCCCCCGTGTGAAATGGTAATGGGGTACCCTTACCATTTCACAAAAAAGTGTCAAAAATTTTGAAAAAAGACAATAGCCGGTTTTTGACAATTCCTTTATCAATGTCTTCCTTCCCGCTTCTTCTCCCATCTTCTTCTTTTCTGCATTCGGGTTTCTCCCTCCATCTTGTTCTTCCTTCAGTCTTCTTGTCTGCAACTTGCACCGGCTTCTTCTTCCCCGATTGGTTCTCCGGACGATCCGCTTCCATTGAAAGTTCCCGCTGTGTGACGATTCATAACTGAGGACGTTTTATAACTGAGGACACGGCGTCACCCGGTGACCCCGCCCCACTCTGACGCCTCGGGGAAAGCCATAAGGAAGCCCCAGTGAAGTCCATGTGCGTCAGAGGGGGGCGGGGTCACCGGGTGACGCCGCGTCCTCAGTTATAAAAGAACTGTCAGCAGAACAGAAGCGTCACATGGCGGCAACTTCCCATGGAAGCGGGTCGTCCGGAGAACCAAGCGGGGAAGAAGAAGCCGGTGCAAGATGCGGACGAGAAGACCGAAGGAAGAACAAGATGGAGGAAGAAACCCAAATGCAAAAAAGAAGAAGATTAGAGAAGAAGCCATTAACCACTTCAATACCGGGCTTTAAAACCCACCTCCTTCCCGCGCCTATTTTGGCACTTCTCTCCTATATGTACAAATCATCCTTCTTTTGCTAGAAAATTACTCAGAACCCCCAAACATTATATATGTTTTTTTTAGCAGACACCCTAGGGGAATAAAATGGCGGTCATTGCAACTTTTTATCTTGCACCGTATTTGCGCAATAATTTTTCAAGCGGCTTTTTTTTCGTAAAAAAAAAGGGTTCATAAATAAAAAAATAACAAAACAGTAAAGTTAGCCCAATTTTTTTGTAAAATATGAAAGACGATGTTACACCGAGTAACTAGATACCTAACATGTCACGCTTTAAAATTGCGCACACTCATGGAATGGCGCCAAACTTTGTTACTTAAAAATCTCCATAGGCGACACTTTAACATTTTTACTGGTTACCAGTTTAGAAATACAGAGGAGGTCTAGTGCTAGAATTGTTGCACATGCTCTAAGGCCTCGTACACACGAGCAGACAGATTTGTTCAAATCTGTCCGTCCGACAGATTTGAACAAATCTGTCTGCTGGGATTTTGGTTTGCTCGCGTGTACACACGGGCAAACCAAAATCCCCGCCAGCAGAGAGCGCGCTGACGTGTCGGTGACGTTGACGCCGCCACGTCACCGCACCAGGAAGTAAAACACTTCCGCGCATGCGCCGAATCCATTCGGCGGCGGTGCGGCGGCGGTGCGGGACGACATGTCTGCTGGTAAGTGTACTAACCAGCAGACATGTCGGGCGGACGGATTCCCACCCGATAGATTTCAAAGCATGCTTTGAAATCTGTCGGGTGGCCAAATCCGTCAGCTCGGCCGTACACACGATCTAATCTGTCTGCTGAAACGGTCCAGCGGACCGTTTCCAGCGGACAGATTTGATCGTGTGTACGAGGCCTAAAGCACGCGGCGACACCTCACATGTGTGGTTTGAATGGTGTTTACATACGTGGGCGGGACTTACGTGCGCGTTCGCTTCTGAGCGCAAGCTACCGGGGACAGGGGCGTTTTTAATTTTTTTATTATTATTATTTATTTTTTATTTTACTTATTTATTAATTTTTTTACACTTTTTTACATTTTTTTTGTCAATCGCTTTTATTCCTATTACAAGGAATGTAAACATCCCTTGTAATAGGAATAGTGTGTGACAGGTCCTCTTTAAGGAGAGATGCGGGGGGGGGGACAATAAGACCTCCCCTCCCCCCACATCTCTACTCCAGGCTGGAAAGAATGAGATTGTGAAAAACAATTCACAGATCTCATTAAAACTAGCCGCAATTGCGGTTTGTTTACTTACGGGACCCGGGTGTGACGTCATCACATCGCGCCCGAGCCTCCGACGGTCATAGAGATGACTGGTGACCATCTGGTCACCAGTCATCTCTATGGCAAACATCCGGCGGACGGCGATCATCTCTCCGGGCCCCCGATGGCACGGGAGAGCCCGGAGAAGCACCGGATGGAGGCGGGAGGGGGGGTGTCCCCTCCTGCCGCCTGTAAGAACGATCTAGCGGCGGAACCGCCGCTATGATCGTTCTTACGGTGCGCAGGACCGCCGCCGCTAAAAAATTATATCTTAATGATGCCTCTGGGTGCAGGCATCATTGAGATATCCCTCCGCATAGCCCAGGACGTCGTATGACGTCCACCCGGGATAACAGGTCCCCGTTTTGGACGTCATATGACGGCGTGCGGGTATTAAGTGGTTAATAAAGGAATTATCAAAAACTGGCTTTTGTCTTTTTTAACATTTTTGACAATTTTCTTGTGAACTGGTACCCCATTACCATATTACCCGGGTGTCGGGATCTGGGGGTCCCCTTTGTTAAAGGGGTCTTCCAGATTCCAAAAAAACCCCCGTCCGCAGACCCCCACAACCTCCGGGAAAGGGTTGTGGGGATGAGGCCCTTGTCCCCATCAACATGGGGACATGGTGCTTTGAGGGGTCATAGACCCCCAAAGCATCCTCCCCATGTTGAGGTCATGTGGCCTGGTACGGTTCCGAGGGGGAGGGGCGCGCGCTCGTCCCCACCCCCATTCCCGACCAGCCAGGCTGCGTGCTCGGAAAAGGGTCTGGTATGGATTTTGGGGGAACCCCCATGCCGTAGGAGTTCCCCCTTAAAATCCATGTGAGACCTCAGGGCCTGGTATGCTCCTGAAGGGGAACCCACGCCGTTTTTTTATTTAAAATTTGGTGTGGAGTTTCCCTTTATGATCAGCGTAACAAAAAAAAGGCAGGTTTACAGGTGCGCCTCTTCAACCCACACAAATGCAGCTACGCCACTTGATGTTTATCAAGATTTTGCTGGGGTAGTGAAGAGGCGCACCTGAATGGCGAAAAATGCCGCTCGCGCATGCGCAGTACACAAATGAAGCTCCTGAAGGTTTAAACATTCTAGCAGGTGCAGTGGCTGGTTTGGAAAGAAGTCACTTTCACTTTCTATTCATATATGTTACACGGACACATGTCACTACACTTCCCCAGATCCCCCCCATAACATTCTCACTTCCAGCTTCTTTTCATTTCAATTTGCAGATGCCGTGCGCCAGGTCCATAGTGGCGCACTGTGCGCCTCCTCCTTCAGCATAATAGTAAATGGGGATTATTGCTGCGCTACAGGCGCATTCGTTTAGTAAATTTCGGAACGGCCATTGCACACGCTGATGCGCCATTAACCACTTAATGACCGCCTCCTGCACATTTACGTGGCGGAATGGTACGGCTGGGCACAAGCACGTACCTGTACGTTGCCTTTAAGAGCCCAGCCTTGGGTCGTGCGTGCGACCCATTCCGATGCTCCGTGACCGCACCCGCGATCGCCGCCGGTGTCCCGCGATCGGTCACAGGAGCTGAAGAACAGGGAGAGGTGAGTGTAAACACACCTTCCCCGTTCTTCACTGTGGCAGTGACACTGATCGTCTGTTCCCTGATATAGGGAAAGACGATCAGTAACGTCACACGTCCAGCCCCGCCCCCCTACAGTAAGAATCACTCCCTTAGGGCACACTAAACCCCTTACCGCCATCTAGTGGTAACCCCTTCACTGCCATTGTAATTTTCACAGTTATCAGTGCATGTTTATAGCACTTTTCGCTGTGAAAATGACAATTGTCCCAAAAATGTGTCAAAAGTGTCCGATGTGTCCGCCGTAATGTCGCAGTACCGAAAAAAATCGCTGATTGCCGCCTTTATTAGTAGTAAAAAAAAAAAAATATTAACAAAAATGCCAAAAAAATATCCCCTATTTTGTAAACGCTATAAATTGTACGCAAAATCGATAAACGCTTATTGCGATTTTTTTTACCAAAAATATGTAGAAGAATACGTATCGGCCTAAACTGAGGAAAAAAACGTTTTTTTATATCTTTTTTGGGGGGATATTTATTATAACAAAAAGTAAAAAATATTGAATTTTTTCAAAATTCTCGCTCTATTTTTGTTTATAGCGCAAAAAATAAAAACCGCAGAGGTGATCAAATACCACCAAAAGAAAGCTCTATTTGTGGGGGAAAAAAAGGCGCCAATTTTGTTCGGAAGCCACGTCGCACGACCGTGCAATTGTCTGTTAAAGCGACGCAGTGCCGAATCGCAAAAAGTGGCCTGGTCCTTTACCTGCATAATGGTCCGGGGGTTAAGTGGTTAAACAAGGTGCAATTGTAAATCCGCCCCTGTGTGTGGGGTCTGTAGATGATATTTTCTGGGTAGATGTAGAGATCTCAGCACAGTGAGAGTGGAGCTGTCCCCGGTACTGATTGCAGCTTCTCTGATATCGCCTATTGGAATGCATCGCTTTTCAGTGTCGTCTGTGTGATTTATTCATTTGCTTTGCACACATCCTTTCCTAATCTGTATCTTTTCATGATTTTAAATTACAATTTATATAATGTAAAATTATATATTTGTATAAATTACTATTAAAAAAAAATTATATTGACCCCCCCCAGTCTACTTCCATACCGAGAAAGTTCTGTCACTTCTCTCCTACATGTAAAAATCATCATTTTTTTTGCTAAAAAATTACTCAGAACACTTTCCGGGATCCACGGGTCGGGTGACGGCACTCCGGGGTGCATCTGTGACGGACCCTCGCGATCGGATGGACTCCATCTAAGGTCCGCCGGAGGACCTGGTCGGGTGACGGCGCCGCAGACACACAGGTGAGGGGCTTGCCGCCTGCTGCTCCCCGAACCCCCCGCCGGCCTCTTCGTTCCTAGTGTTGAGCGGAATATATAGAAGAATATTCGTGAATATTCGCTAATATCGAATATTCGTGATATTTTATCCAGAAAAAAATTTGCAAAATTTCGCTAATGCGAGAATGATTGCGAAATTCTCATAAACGGAGATCATTTCCTGTATTACTAAACTAATATGCACTAAACACTAACGCTACACTAACTCTACTTAAAAGAAAGGAGAATAAGGGGGCAAAAGAAGGGCGGAGAAGATAATCGTGCAATATTCCTATTGCGCGATTATCTGCTCCGCCCTTCTATTGCATCAGAGCCAATCAGAATAACTCGAATATTCGGCAAAAGGAATATCGCGCAATATTCCTTTTGCCGAATATTCGAGTTATTCTGATTGGCTCTGATGCAAAAGAAGGGCGGAGAAGATAATCGCGCAATATTCAGTTTGCCGAATATTCGAGTTATTCTGATTGGCTCTGATGCAAAAGAAGGGCGCATCAGAGCCAATCAGAATAACTTGAATATTCGGCAAAAGGAATATTGCGCGATTATCTTCTCCACCCTTCTTTTGCATCAGAGCCAATCAGAATAACTCAAATATTCGGCAAAAGGAATATCGCGCAATATTCCTTTTGCCGAATATTCGAGTTATTCTGATTGGCTCTGATGCAAAAGAAGGGCCGAGTAGCTGATGCGATTCTTTTATGTTGCCGAAAATTCGCAATGCGAATTTTCGGCAACATAAAAGAATGGCATCAGCTACTCGGCCCAGGGTCTCTCTCTAATCATACCAGCAATGCTTTTAGACGTCGATGGAGATCACTAGGATGTGATCTGTTTTAAAAATAAATTTGAAAAAATACGAATATTCGCCATAGCGAATATTCGCCGCAATATTCGAGTTATTCGCGAATACTCAAATATGCAATATTCGTAGCGAATATTCGCAATGCGAATATTCGTGAGCAACATTATTCGTCCCCTCTGAACCTGACCCGGGCCCTTCAGTTTACCACGGAGGCCCTGCCTGTGGATCCCACGGTCAGACGCACCTCGGCTTCGGCCTAGTCCCGGAAGCCGGTGGCCATCTTGGTGCACCCAAACGTCCAACTCAGGTTTACCCTGGTCGCCTGAATCTCCCCCCAAGTAAATCTGCCTGGCCCCTGGATGCTGTCGCTTGTTCTGGGTCACCATCCCACTAATTGCAGCCGTAGTTCAGGCGGAAGCCAGCCATCTCACTATACCGTGTGCCCACCAGTATCTTCCTCTCCTCTCCTCCCCTGCTGCTCAAACCACAAAACAATAACAACACACCCCTTCATGATAAGGGGTGCCCGGTGTTACCATTATCAGTGTCTGCCTTGCAATACCCCTGTGGAGGAGAGTGGACATTCTGTTACACCCATTGCCCCCTTGAATAAATAGAGAGGCCATTTTGCTGCCTCCACCCACACCGTAGCAGGAGCTGATCAATTACCCACCTTCCACCTGAGACCCCCCTCACTGCTTTTGCTGGAGCTGCAGTGTGTGTCACATTCTAGAGCAACCTTATTGCTACACTCCACTGTCTATTGAACCAACAATTCATATACACCGGATCTCCACCCTATCAATGTCCCGGAACCATCGCTTTGCAAACAGCCCACTTATTGCACCATAGCTATCCTTTTGTCCGAGATAACGGCTCTATAATGTACTGATAGACACTCCTAATAAGTGGGGACGCATGCACGGCGCGATGCAGTTCACCATCAATTAATAAACACCTCATTGACCAAGCGAGGATTTTACTCATACTGTAAGGCCAAAACACCCGAATTAACTTTATCTTTCATATACACCCTTGCAGTTCTCACCTGTGCATGCCGTCGGGAAAGAAGGCGTATAACCGCCGTGCCCATCAGCACTCTCTGGTTACATACTCTTTGCGCAACAAAGAGCAGAAGAAAATGGCCCAGAAAAATAACGGCTCATCGCCGGTTCAGTTTTCACCATCTGCTAACGTCACCTTACAGAATTCTGCTTCCTCACAAAATAAAAATGAGCCCTACGCTCAGATCACAAAAGCTGATTTGGACTCCAGTTTAACAAAGATTTCTGAAAAACTTGTCGAAAAAATACAATGTGAACTTCAAAAAACAACTCACACGCTCACACAAGAAATAGCAACCCTGGGAGGTCGGACCGACGTTTTGGAAACCAAACACGATGAACTATCACTTGCACATAATGACCTCAGGAAGGACTTTGAACTCTTAGCCGAGAATTACTCATACTTACAATCACAAGTGGAAGATTTGGACAACCGAAACCGAAGGAATAACTTAAGGATTCGTGGAATCCCTGAGTCGGTTGCCGATCTGACGCCGGCAATCTCCAAACTGTTCCACAATCTCCTTCCTGATTCACCCCCATCCTCTTTTGTGTGTGACAGAATTCACAGGGCCCTTCGTCCTAAACCGCCCCCGGATAAACCTCCACGAGATATCATCCTATGTTTGAAAGATTACATCACGAAGGAGAACATTTTAAGAGCATCAAGAAATATGCACAACATCGAATTGGATGGCTCCAAAATTCAAATATTCCCAGACATCTCTCAAGCTACCCTGGAAAGGAGACGCAAGATGAAAGAGGTGACTTTGGTTCTTCAATCAGCTCACATTAGGTACCGTTGGGGATTCCCGTTCAAACTTACGGTTCCCCACAATGGTACCACCTACACGGTCTATAACGTCTCAGAGGGCAAAGATCTCCTTATAAAACTGGGCCTTTTAGATCCGAGTGCTGATACAAGACCTCCCTCTACTCCCCATATTTCACCTATCTGGGCCACCCCAGCTACGCGACGTGACCAGAGAAGATGGCGACAACCATTCAGAAACCTAGACGCATGAACAGTCTAACACAAAGCGGTCTTTTTCTTACAGCGAACTATTTTCCCTGTTTTTTGTTGGAAAACTTTTTTATTTTTATTTTTTATTTTTTTTCTCACTCTCCCTCCTTCCCCTCTCCCTTCACATTTTTGCATAACTTAAGCAAAAGTTATAACAAGTTTGAGTTTGATTGACATTTTGATGGACGGAACATCATTCACTGGTTTGCATTTTGATAATAGGTTCAACAAGTCGCTATATGCCTTTACACATACATGCAAGGAATCCCTCCCCTTTTTTTTTTTGCCTTTCACATGATTCAGGGAAAAATATTTACAGTTCCTGATTAGGGATTGGCTAGATTGACTGCTTGAAAATTTAACAATATGTCTGATATGTTACAGCATGCACTCATATTTTTGTTTATAGTATCCTCGCTGAGGCTGTTCTGTTCCACCTCTGCTAGTTTGTTCCCCCACTCACAAAGGACTCCTAAAGCATGATTCATCTAGTGGTAACTTCTCTGCTACTGACCCTACTTTACATGGTCATGACAGCGGAGTTCCCATTTGTGAATAATGGACACCATTGTCCACTTCAATATTTTCCTTGGTCAGGTAGTGCTCCTCACCCTGACCCCCAGATTTCTTACATGTTTTCAGTGAAATATTCTATTTTTACAAAATTTTGAAAGGGTTAAACCATATGTTTCTAACTTACCCAGTGTATCGCGTTAGAATGATGTGGTCTTATACTGAGTGGTTATTTTTTAGTAGTTCATCATCACTTCGATTCTATAGTTCAGGTTCCTCATCCTCCATGTTTCACACGTACGAGTTCTACATAATACCCATTATTGAAAGGGCTACAGGATATTTTCTAGATAATTTTTTGACGAATATATTGTTGTATTGTAAATATGGTTATTCAGAGAATGACATGATCGCCACTTGTTTTTTTCCCAACGCAGGTACTCTTCCATTTAAAATGTCAATGTTGTTTATCGTAACTTTACCACCACTTCCATTTCACTATATGCTAGACCTTAGTCTTTGCGCCCATACGCCAATGTGCCATAACTACCATCGTTCTTTATTACTAATACAATGGGTCTCAGAGTGATCTCCCACAACGTCCAAGGCTTTAACTCACCCCAAAAGAGAAAGAAGGCCTTTCGCCACTACAAAAGGCTGGGCGCAGACTTAATATTGATGCAGGAAACTCACTTTGCGTCGGATAATCACCCCAAATTTTTTGACAAAAATTACAGTCAGTTTTATTGCACCACTTACAACTCTAAGGCCCAGATTCATAGAGCGATTGCGCCTGTCTAACTAGTGTTAGACAGGAGTAATTTCAAATTTCGCGCGCCGTATCACTAGTTTGAATCCTCAAACCATGATACGGCGGCTTCGGGCTTCGATCCGAGAGGCTTACGTCCTCGTAAGCCTTCGGATCTACGTTGCAATATTTTTGCGGCCGCTGGGTGGAGTCCGCGTCGTTTTCACCGTCGGGGTATGCAAATTAATTTTTACGGCGATCCACGAAGGTACGAGTGTCCCTCGCAATTGCCTACGTCATTTTTTGGCTACGTAATGTTAGAGGAGCTTTTTGCTGGTCTAACAGTGCGTAACCCATGTAAAGTATGGCCGTCGTTCCCGCGTCGAATTGAAATTATTATTTTTTTTTTAACGTAACTCGTTCGGGAATAGGAATGTACGTAAACGACGCTACTACGACGTAACGACGCGCAATGCACGGCGGGAAATTTGGGAACGGAGCATGCGCAGTTCGATCGCCGCGGGAACGCGCCTATTTTAAATGCTTCACGCGCCCTACTCGCGCAGATGGATTGCGACGGGAGAAATACACTACGCCGCCGTCGTTTACTGGACAAAATCTACCTGAATTCCACGTAGAGCCAGGTAAAAAACGGCGGCGTAGTGTATTTCTGATACTCTACGAGAATCTAATTCTCTCTGAATCTGGGCCTAAGTCTAGAGGTGTCGCTATATATGTTAGGAACTCTGTCATTTTTGATATTTTTGATATTCAAAATGTCTTTAGGGACCCAGACAGCCGTTATCTGATTCTGAAAGGGACGTTCCATTACTATTGCCTCTGTGTACGCCCCCAACGATGCCCAGTCTAGCTTTTTCAATACATTTTTTGAAACATTAGACAATTATCACTCCACTCATCTTATAGTGGGGGGTGATTTTAATTTAGAGGCTCACTCCGCCCTGGACAGGAGCAGAGTTGTCCCCTCCTCTAAGGCTTTCCCCAAATCATTGAACAGAACACTTTATAACCACCAATTAGTAGACACCTGGAGAGCCCATAACATTGGCATAAAGTCATACACATTCTACTCTCATCCTCACGATAGCTTCGCCCGTCTTGACTACATCTTCTGCACCCCAATCCTGCTGGCCAATTCTTCTAATGCAGATATCCATACATGTCCATGGTCTGATCATAATATAGTCTCCTTTGATACTTTTCACATAGGCCTAGCCAATACAACACACTCTTGGAGAATAAATGATTCTCTACTCACAGACTTATCTAGCAATCAACAAATTCTAACTCACCTTGAGCAATATTTTACGCACAATGTATCACCCGACCTGTCTCCTGCAACTATATGGATGCCACATAAAGCGGTGATGAGAGGTCACTTGATAAAAATTGCCTCTATCAAAAATAAGGCCAAGCTTGCAGATATTAGATCCCGCATGAAAGAGTTAGACCACTTATATCACAGACACTACCAAAATCCTTCCAATGATCTCCTTAAACAGATCCAAGAGAAACGTGCTTCCTTAGACGCTTTATTAACAAATGACACTGAAAAAGCTCTCAGATGGTCAAAGGCCAGATTCCTCCTCAACAGCAATTCTTATTCCACCATGTTTGCTAGAAAGTTAAATCACTCTATGAAACCCGCACACACATACAAACTAAGGAACTCAGCTGGTAACATGGTATCCCATCCCAGAGAGGTCATGAAACTGTTCACAGACTTCTATAAAAATCTTCTTTCATCGCCCCAATCACATCCCAAACAATCCTCCCTGGACTGGCTTAATGACATGTCATTGCCTACTCTTACTAGAGATCAAATTGGCTCCCTTAATGCCCCCTGTACAGATATGGAGGTTAACAGAATCATCGGAACGTTAAGGACATCCACAGCCCCAGGCCCCGATGGCTTTTCCTCTTCCTATAATAAAAAATGTTCCTCTTCCATTGCCCCACACCTTACCAAATCATTTTTTTTTTTTTCTTTTAAAGTGTATTTTGTGCGTGAACTCGAGAGAGAGGAGCCGGACTGCAGGAGTTGGGAGTAGGCAGACCCTCCCCCCGGAGGCAATCGCCATCCTTCTCCATGCCCCCGGTGGCAATGGTGGGTGTGAGGGGGGGCCTCCCACTCACCCCGCCCTACCTGCTCCACTTGGGAGCCCAACTGGGGCCCAACAGGACCCCAACGGGGCAGAGGGACTCCCCCTATGAGGGAGTGAGGGGGCCTAGCCCACCCAGCCAGCCCCGTAGGTCCTTCGCCTCTCTTTAGGAGACCGCATGGCCAAAGTGCGTGCGTATTAAACCAATTTTGTGTGCGTGCACGTGTGGTGGTTTTTGTGGGGGGGTGGGCGTACTAAGCACAGGCGTACCTTGCATAGCACACCCACCGGGAGCCGGGCTGAGACCACCAAACTCAATTCACATGTAGCCGAGACCGGGATCCGAACCCTTGGCTGCAGAGGTGAATGGCTTGTCAGCGCAGTGCCAATCGCGTTGAGCCACCACAGCTCCCTCTTTACCAAATCATTTAATAATATCTTACAGGGTGGCCAATTCCCTCCCGAGATGCTTTTGGCTAACATGTCCTTGTCTCCCAAACCAAATAAAGATCACTCCACCCCCCAAAATTACCGCCCAATATCGGTTATTGACAATGACTTAAAAATATTTGTCCGTATCCTAGCAGACAGATTATCGGCTGTAATCTCCCCATTAGTAGACCCTGACCAAACGGGTTTCATTCCCAACAGACAAATAACAGATAACATACGACTGACCGCTAATATCATCCAGGACTCCAACCTACACTCCAAATCCACCCTTTTGCTCAGTCTGGATATACATAAAGCATTTGACAGTGTCAGCTGGTCATATCTCGACACCTTACTCCCCAAATATGGTATCATGAATGAATTCCTTCATGGATTTAAGGCTCTCTATCATAACCCCCAAACTCGCATCAAACTCCCAGGCAACAACTCTGACTTTTTTCCCCTAACGAAAGGCACTAGACAAGGTTGTCCACTCTCCCCCCTACTCTTTGCCCTCGCAATTGAGCCCCTCGCATGTGCTATCAGAAACAATGCTGACATCAAGGGATATTCTAAAGGTTCCAAAGAATACAAACTGAGTCTTTATGCAGATGATGTTCTCCTGTTCATTACTAACCCTCTTATCTCCCTACCCAATCTGACCAAAACTCTAGACATCTTCCATGACCTGTCAGGCCTGGGCGTAAATCTTTCAAAGTGTTCTGCCTTACCAATCAATATCCCCTCATCCTTAATAGCCTCACTTAAGGATAGATTCCCATTCAATTGGCATGTCGATTCGTTTGGATACTTGGGCATCCAGATTACTCCCCTGTATAACTCTTTATACCAAGCAAACTATCCCCCCTTATTTAATAATATAAAAAATGTACTTAAACTTTGGTCATCATACCAGATTTCATTCTCGGGCAGAATAGTCGATGTCAAGATGATGATATTACCCAAGCTTTTATTCTTTTTTAGAGCTCTCCCTCTTATTTTACCTAAAAAAACACTAGACTCACTTCAAAGAGAGACTAACAGATTTATTTGGCAGAACAAAAAACCTAGATTTAGTTACTCTCTTATGTTTAGACCTCTCTTAAAAGGTGGCCTTAGCATCCCAAACCTGTGGCTTTATTACTTATCTGCCAGATTTACCCAACTAGCCCAATGGTATGCCCCTCCACTCCAGATCCCTTGGCTCCAGTTCGAGGAGGAGTCTATCCTACCTTACAACCTACAAGGACTCCTCTGGTCCAAAACCATCCCACCACAAAAATTAAGAACACTAAACCGTATTGTCACCCACTCGCTCCAATTATGGTTCAGACAGGTCCCAAAGTTTAAGCTATCTTCCGACACTCCCCCCCTGGCATCATTCTTAGGGGACCCGCGTTTTTCCCCCCTAGATAGAGCTCAAAGTCTAAACTTACTAACGGTTTGGAAATCGCAGAACCTAACCCACTTAAAATCGCTCTCTCACCTTAACTCATTTCTCACTTTCCCCAACCTACAAACAAAATATGATCTGTCTCCTGGGGAATTTGAAAATTATACAAAAATCAGAGAGTTCTATCTGAAATACTATTCACTTACACTGCATCCCACTTATACTCAATTTGAACAAATCTGTATCTCCTCCCCCCGTGATAGGGGCTTGATCTCCAGAATTTACAAAAGCTTGAATGAAACAAACATGCCAGAGAAGTCACATCCCATGTTACAATGGGAATCGGATTTAAACACTTCTCTTACTCTGGAGCAATGGGATATCATCTTCGCTAATCTCCATAGATGTACCAAAACAACATCTATCAGAGAATCAGCTATTAAATTACTCTACAGATGGTATCTCACGCCAGCTAAACTTAATACATTTTACCCTTCACTGTCTCCACTTTGCTTCAGGGGATGTCCTGCCCATGGTACGCTATTACATTTATTTTGGGACTGTCCACATTTAAATGACACTTGGCATAAGGTCAGCACTGTGATTGACAAATTTGCTGGCCGTAGTATCCCTCTTACACCCCTAATATGCCTCTTATTCGGCCCCATCCAGGATATTCCAACATCAAGTGCAAGACTGATCCACACATTCCTCTCCTCCATTCATTGGGCCATAGCCTTTAATTGGCGCTCCACTCTGATACCCTGGCCACAGATTCTCAACCGTATGACAAACATCAAACTCTCAGAGAGAATTCACCATACGCTATATGATTCTATGCCCCAGTATCAAAAAAAATGGTCTCTCTGGGACCCCACACTTCTTGTTTAAGTTTAATTAGCACTAACCACAACCATTTCTTTCTGTACGATATTAAATACCAGCGATACCTGTATACATTTCTGTACTATTATTGTTATCCTTTTTTTTTGTGAACCTTGACTTTTTCATCAATAAAATCGTTTGTAAACAAAAACAAAAAAAATTACTCAGAACCCCCAAACATTGGCCCAGATTCACGTACATCTGCGCATTATTGGACCGGCGTAGCGCACCGCCTTTACGTTAGGTTTGCGCAATTTTGTCGCGTAATCACCCTATTCTCGTCGCTTTTGCGCAGAAAATTGCGCATGCGTAACGTTATTTCAGAGGCGTAAGGCGGAGTAATACAAATTGGGAAGGACGTGGGCGTGTTACATTGAAATGAGCCGTGACCCCATGCAAATGAAGGGCCGGCCGGCTCGCCCATGCGCGCTTGAAGGAGACCATGGTCAGCTCCGATGTGCGCATGCTCACAACTCGGAAATGGACTAGGGCAACTTTGTGAACTACGCAAACAGCATAAATAGACAGACACAAACGCACTTCCTTTGCAAAAGTATATCCCTTTGTTTCCCTTCCTATACAGCAAGGTGCTTTTGTTTATTAGCGTTTGTTTGTTTGTTTGTTTGTTTGTGACGTGTCTTTGAGATATTTGGGGACTGTTTTGCAGAGTGATTTTTGTCTTTTATGTGTTTTCTTTGTTGTTATTTTGTTTAAATTATATTTTTGCTCGTCATTTATTTTATTTTTTTGGTTCTGTTTGTGTATGATTTTGGAATGTGGGGGTGATATTCCTGCGGGAAAAGGGGTGTCACCCTCATTTGTGGTGGAGAAGTGATCCCCAGGTCCGTGTGAATGGTGTATGAATGTACAGTGACATAATTGGAGCCGTGGCGTGGCGTTGCAGCTCACAAGTCCTGCACGGTGGACTGGTGCCAATCCAATGTGATGAGGATGTGGGGTGTGTGTGCTAGGGACCACAGTGGTGTGCATGCATGCATTCTCATTGTGCCATGATTAATGTGTGTGTTTAACGTGCAAAGATGCATAATGTGAGCTGGCATGAGATGGGGTCATGAGATGGGGTCCCAGTGCATATGCAGAGTCACCTTGAAGGGAAAAGACAGGAGGATGTTAGTCATGCATGTGCCACTTGTGAGGTGTGCATCACGGGAGGGGATAGTCATGCCTGCCACCCATGTCACTCACCAACCAGCCAGCTGTCCCCATACATGTTCTGTTCGAAACCTGTGGGGATGGGGCTCTGATTGTATATGTAGCTGTCATAGGTGTCATGGGTGGTGTCATGTGTTGGGCTGGTGATGTCCTCCTGCAAGGTTGTGGTAATTCCATGATGGCATGAGGGGTGAATCTGAAGATGCGATACACCTCAGAATCACCCAAGCCATAGATGTCTATGCGTGTGTGATATATCCTCTCCCGTGAAGAGTGAAGAGTGAGGGGCTTGTATCAGATAAGAATATTGTATTAGATTAGATTAAATTGTAAAGTTTATATAAGCAAATAAAAAAAAAAAACAAAAAAAAAAAACATCTCCCGTGCCCTCCTTAGTGCCCTCCTCAGTGCCCTCATCCTTCTTTGTTCATCTAAAGTCAGTAGTATAGCTATGCGCGACGATGCCCCTGGCATGTTGGCACACAGATTGTTGTGCAACACGTGTGACTGCTCAGCTCCTCACTAACAGTGTTGCTTTATCTGACAAGTAGACTTTTTTCTCTTTTTATACCAGCTTTTAGATGCTCTAATTTTAGACAGGACATTTTGCTGTTGCGCACACTGCGTCGCCTGCGCTGCCCCAACGTTCTTTTGTGGATCCCCGTAAGTCCCTCATTAACATATTTGACTAGCAAATCAATGGTCTGTCTAGCGCACTTTTGCGCGGACGGATGCGCCAGTCTAACGAAATTACGCGTGACCAAAAAAAGTAGATTTTTGGCGTATCTCGTTCTGGGGATGCCGTGCATCGAAACGCACGCGCACATTTCGACTTACGCACGCGCATCTCCTGTTGCGCAGGCGTAAGCGCTCTGTGAATCTGGGCCATTATATATATATTTTAGCATAGACCCTAGAGAATAAAATGGTGGTTGTTGCAACTTTTTATGCCACACGATATTTGTGCAACAATTTTTCAAACGCGTTTTTTCTTTGTAATTTTTTTTTTTTTTTTTTTAACCACTTAACCACTTCCCGACGGCCGTACGAATATATGCGGCCGTCGGGCGGTCCTGAATCTCTGACAGGACGCAAATAGGCATCCTGTGCTCTTAATGGCCACTAGAGGGCCCGCTGCATTCCTAAGATACCGATGCGCGTGCCTGGCGGCCGCGATGTCTGCCAGGCACTCGCAATCGGCGGTTACAGGGACAAGGCATGGATCTCTGTGTGTAAACACAGAGATCCACGTCCTGTCAGGGAGAGAGGAGACCGATCTGTGTCTCTTGTACATAGGGACACAGCATCGGTCACCTCCCCCAGTCATCCCCCTCCCCCCACACAGTTAGAACACACCCAGGATACATATTTAAGCCCTTCCTCACCCCCTAGTGTTAACCCCTTCCCTGCCAGTCACATTTATACAGTAATCGGTGCATTTTTACAGCACTGTTCGCAGTATAAAAGTGAATGGCGCCAAAAATGTTTTAAAAGTGTCCGATGTGTCCGCCATAACGTCGCAGTCCCAATACTAGTAATACTAGTAGAAAAAAATAATTATAAAAATTAATAATAATTCTGTCCCCTATTTTGTATGCGCTATAACTTTTGCGCAAACCAGTCGCTTATTGCGATTTTTTTTTTTTTACCAAAAATATGTAGAAAAATACTTATCGGCCTAAACTGAAAAAAAAATATATATATTTTTTTTTTTAAATGGGCTATTTATTATAGTAACAAGTAAAAAATATTGACTTTTTTTCAAAATTGTCGCTCTTTTTTTGTTTATAGCGCAAAAGATAAAAACCGCAGAGATGATCAAATACCACCAAAAGAAAGCTCTATTTGTGGGGAAAAAAGGACGCCAATTTTGTTTGGGAGCCACTTTGCACGACCGCGCAATTGTCATTTAAAACGACGCAGTGCCAGAAGCTGAAATTTCACCTGGTCAGGAAGGGGTATAAGTGCCCAGTAAGGAAGTGGTTAAGGACCGCCTCCTGCACATATACGTCAGCAGAATGGCACGGCTGGGTACATGCACATAAAGGTACGTCCTGTACTACTACCCAGCCGTGGGTCACGGGCGCACGCCCGTGACCCGGTCCGAAGCTCCAGGAACGCAGGACTCGCAGACCCGATCGCCGCTGGAGTGCGGCGATCGGTCCCCGGAGCTGAAGAACGGGGAGAGCCGTGTGTAAACACACCTTCCCTGTCCTTCATTGTGGCCGCGTCATCGATCGCGTGATCCCTTTTAAAGGGATACACAATGGATGACGTCACACCTACAGCCACACCCCCCTACAGTTGTAAACACACTTCAGGTCCCACATAACCCCTACAGTGCCCCCTTGTGGTTAACTCCCAAACTGCAATTGTCATTTCCACAATAAACAATGCAATTTAAATGCATTTTTTGCTGTGAAAATGACAATTGTCCCAAAAATGTGTCAAAATTGTCCGATGTGTCCGCCATAATGTCGCAGTCACGAAAAAAAAACGCTGATCGCTGCCATTAGTATTAAAAAAATAATAATAATAAAAATGCAATAAAACTATCCCCTATTTTGTAAACGTTATACATTTTGCACAAACCAACCGATAAACGCTTATTGCGATTTTTTTAAGTCAAAAATATGTAGAAGAATACGTATCGGCCTAAACTGAGGAAAAAAATATTTTTTATATATATTTGGGGGTATTTATTATAGCAAAAAGTAAAAAATATTGCATTTTTTTCAAAATTGACGCTTTATTTTTGTTTATAGCGCAAAAAATTAAAAACCACAGAGGTGATCAAATACCTCCAAAACAAAGTGTAAGTAACTTACACCGTCGGATCTTAGGCTGCAATCTCCCGCCGGCCGCTAGGTGGCGCTTCCGTTTTTATACGCGACGAATATGCAAACGAGGAGAACCGCCGACTCAGAAACGAACGCCCGGCCGTCGCTTTTTTTTTACGCCATTTGCGTTCGGCTTTTTCCGGCGGATAGTTACCCCTGCTATATGAGGGGTAAGTGCGGCGTATCCTATGTTAAGTATGGGCTGCGTTCCCGCGTCGAGTTTTGAATTTTTTTACGTCGTTTACGTAAGTCGTTCGTGAATACGGCCATACGTAATTTGCGTTAACTTGCAATGTCATTTGGAGCAATGACGCAGAATTTGAATTCCGCCGGGGGATTTACGATCCGCCGGCGCAACTTTAGAGGCAAGTGCTTTCTGAATACAGCACTTGCCTCAAAAACTGGCGCTGGCTATGTGAATCTACCCCACTGTGTTCACTGTGTCCGAGACCAAGGACGAGAGGGTATCTGTGATAGGCGGAACACTGAACACAGTGTCTCCTGGGAAGCTGAGTGTTCCGCCTATCACGGAACAGCAGTAAGAGGAGGCGTGGCTTTTAAATAAATGGACAGCCGCGGTCTGCATGTCAGGGATAAGGTAAGCAGTGCCACACTGAGGCATGTAATTGGCCACAGTGAGGCATGAAGTGGTGCACAGTGAGGCATGTAATTGGGCACAGTGATCCATGTAATTGGGCACAGTGAGGCATTAAGTAGCGCACAGTGAGGCATGTAATTGGGCACAGTGGGGCATGTAATTGGGCACAATGATCCATGTAATTGGGCACAGTGAGGCATTAAGTGGCGCACAGTGAGGCATGTAATTGGGCACAGTAAGGCATGTAATTGGGCACAGTGAGGCATCTAATTTGGCACAGTGAGGCATGTAGTGGCGCACAGTGAGGCATGTAATGGCACAGTGAGGCATGCAATGGTGGCACAGTGAGGCATGCAATGGTGGCACAGTGAGGCATGTAATGGTGGCACAGTCTGGCATGTAATGGTGGCACAGTCTGGCATGTAATGGTGGCACAGTCTGGCATGTAATGGTGGCACAGTGAGGCATGTAATTGGGGAAAGTAAGGCATGTATTGGTGCACAGTGAGGCATGTAATGGTGGCACAGTGAGGCATGTAATGGTGGCACAGTGAGGCATGTAATGGTGCACAGTAAGGCATGTAATGGTGCACAGTGAGGCATGTAATTGGGCACAGTAAGGCATGTAATGTGGCACAGTGAGGCATGCAATAGTGGCACAGTGAGGCATGTAATGGTGGCACAGTGAGGCATGTAATGGTGGCACAGTGAGGCATGTAATGGTGGCACAGTGAGGCATGTAATGGTGCACAGTGAGGCATGTAATTGGGCACAGTAAGGCATGTAATGTGGCACAGTGAGGCATGCAATAGTGGCACAGTGAGGCATGTAATGGTGGCACAGTGAGGCATGCAATAGTGGCACAGTGAGGCATGTAATGGTGGCACAGTAAGGCATGTAATGGTGGCACAGTGAGGTGAGGCGAGGCATGACTAGTAGCAAGGGGGTTGTCTTATACGGTGAGTATATCCCAAAACCAACATTTTAGCTGGAAAATTAGGAGGTCGTCTTATACGCGGGCAAATACGGTAATGAGAAATTCGTTTTTTTTCCCGACGGAATTTGTCTCAAGCCTGCGTACTCACGGTCACACAAAAATTTGGTGAACTTTTGACTGCGAAAAACACGGTGACGTAAAAGACTATGACGAGCCAAGAAAATAAAGTTCTATGCTTCTGAGAATGCGTCAAATTGTTTCCGAGCATGCAAAGGAATTTTGCGCGTTGGGATTTGTACACGCGATTGGAAATTCCGATCCGTTTTTTTCCTGCCGGGGGAAAAAAGAGATCCCGCTCTCTATCTTTTTCCAGCAGTTTTTCCGTTGGAAAAAGTCCCCACACGCTCAGTCCCAACCAAAAGCTCTCATCAGACTTTTTCCAACAGGAAAACTGATCGTGTGTACGGGGCATTGGCTTCATTCCTTTGGCGCTCTGCCCATAAGGATTCCACCTCCTCTCTAGCTCCCTTAGGGATGTCATCTCTCACATTCACAAGTACATTATTCTGGATATACATTGGAACCTCAGATTACGAGTATAATCCCTTCCAGGAGAATGCTCGTAATCCAAAGCACTCGCATATCAAAGCGAGTTTCCCCATAGAAGTCAATGGAAACAAAAATAATCAGTTCCGCATTGACTTCAATGGCATGCATTACCGCATGTGGCCAGAGGTGGGGGGGCGGAGAGCCTCGGAAACAGCCGGAAAGGCCAGAGGACAGCCAATCATGAGATCTGTTGAACCAGGTCTCTAAAATTCCCGCAAAATCAAAATCCTCTTTGTACAACAGTATCTCTAGTTCACCCATCTTGTCCGCCAGCGCCTGGCATTGGTGAACATGCCAAGCAGTTTAGACCGGTCGCATGCGATCTTCTTATTTGGGTTTTCTGAGATTGCAAGGAGGACTTGCTACCTTGGGTTTACAGTATGTGCTTTGCTTACCCTACCACTAATGCCCCCAATACTACCCTTTGGGATATGTTATATCAGGGTTTGCCAAATTTTCTTGGAATCTAGGAGCCAGCTAAAAAAGTTAGGAGACAGAAAACGCACCCCGTCCCGCCGAGCTCGTGCGCAGAAGCCAACACATACGTGAGTAGCGCCCGCATATGTAAAAGGTATTCAAACCACAAATGTGAGGTATCGCCACGATTGGTAGAGCGAGAGCAATAATTCTAGCCCTAGACCTCTTCTGTTACTCAAAACATGTAACCTGTAGAATTTTTATAAATGTATCTCTATGGAGATTTCAAAGGGTAAAAGTTTATACAGAAAAAGGTTAAAAATAATAATAAACGCCTCCAAACTCGGCAGTGTGAATATATTTGGCCTCCCGTTCTGCAGGCAGGACAATGCGGATCCCATGGAGGAAGGAGTGGGTGATGCAAACAATGCGACTTGTTCCTTAGCGGATAAATATAGAATTAATAACAGCTGTGGCGGGAATGTAATAGAGGGAATGGAGGGGCTTCGAACTTCTTCATGTGCCATGAATAGATTTTAAGCAGAGAGAGAACTCCGAGTTCAGAGGAGACCAATCCAGGGCTCTTCTAATAGAGGGACCCGACCTCTCTTCTAATAGAGGGACCCGACTTCTCTTCTAATAGAGGGACCCGACCTCTCTTCTAATAGAGGGACCCAACCTCTCTTCTAATAGAGGGACCCGACCTCTCTTCTAATAGAGGGACCCGACCTCTCTTCTAATAGAGGGACCCGATCTCTCTTCTAATAGAGGGACCCGATCTCTCTTCTAATAGAGGGACCCGATCTCTCTTCTAATAGAGGGACCCCATCTCTCTTCTAATAGAGGGACCCGACCTCTCTTCTAATAGAGGGACCCGACCTCTCTTCTAATAGAGGGACACAATCTCTCTTCTAATAGAGGGACCCGACCTCTCTTCTAATAGAGGGACCCGACCTCTCTTCTAATAGAGGGACCCGACCTCTCTTCTAATAGAGGGACCCGACCTCTCTTCTAATAGAGGGACCCGACCTCTCTTCTAATAGAGGGACCCGACCTCTCTTCTAATAGAGGGACCCAATCTCTCTTCTAATAGAGGGACCCCATCTCTCTTCTAATAGAGGGACCCCATCTCTCTTCTAATAGAGGGACCCCATCTCTCTTCTAATAGAGGGACCCCATCTCTCTTCTAATAGAGGGACCCGACCTCTCTTCTAATAGAGGGACCCCATCTCTCTTCTAATAGAGGGACCCCATCTCGCTTCTAATAGAGGGACCCGACCTCTCTTCTAATAGAGGGACCCCATCTCTCTTCTAATAGAGGGACCCGACCTCTCTTCTAATAGAGGGACCCGATCTCTCTTCTAATAGAGGGACCCCATCTCTCTTCTAATAGAGGGACCCGACCTCTCTTCTAATATAGGGACCCCATCTCTCTTCTAATAGAGGGACCCCATCTCTCTTCTAATAGAGGGACCCGACCTCTCTTCTAATAGAGGGACCCGATCTCTCTTCTAATAGAGGGACCCCATCTCTCTTCTAATAGAGGGACCCGACCTCTCTTCTAATAGAGGGACACAATCTCTCTTCTAATAGAGGGACCCCATCTCTCTTCTAATAGAGGGACCCCATCTCTCTTCTAATAGAGGGACCCCATCTCTCTTCTAATAGAGGGACCCCATCTCTCTTCTAATAGAGGGACCCGACCTCTCTTCTAATAGAGGGACCCCATCTCTCTTCTAATAGAGGGACCCGACCTCTCTTCTAATAGAGGGACCCCATCTCTCTTCTAATAGAGGGACCCCATCTCTCTTCTAATAGAGGGACCCGACCTCTCTTCTAATAGAGGGACCCCATCTCTCTTCTAATAGAGGGACCCCATCTCTCTTCTAATAGAGGGACCCGACCTCTCTTCTAATAGAGGGACCCGATCTCTCTTCTAATAGAGGGACCCCATCTCTCTTCTAATAGAGGGACCCGACCTCTCTTCTAATAGAGGGACCCGACCTCTCTTCTAATAGAGGGACCCCATCTCTCTTCTAATAGAGGGACACGATCTCTCTTCTAATAGAGGGACCCGATCTCTCTTCTAATAGAGGGACCCGATCTCTCTTCTAATAGAGGAACCCCATCTCTCTTCTAATAGAGGGACCCCATCTCTCTTTTAACAGAGGGACACAATCTCTCTTCTCACATTTCGCCTTTGCAGAAGGAGCAGAGGATGAAACATCTTCAGGATGCCTTGCAGAAAGGTTTGTAATGCGTTTCCAGACCCTGGGAGGTTACAATTGCTGGTGTTCTGGTGCTGGACAACGTGTTGTTGAGGCTTCATTCAGTCACAGAAAGAGCGGTGGAGAAGGTGGCCAGCTGACCGATGCCTTCAGACAATTCTTCAGTCCTCAGCGGGTCTGATCTACCAAGTGCCCACCACCTCTCTCTGCCAATCCCTCCACTAGCCTCTACCAAGTGTCCACCACCCCTCTCTGCGAATCCTACACTGGCCTCTACCAAGAGCCCACCACTCCCCTCTGCTAGTCCCTCTACTGGCCTCTACAAAGTGTTCACCACCCCTCTCTGCCAGTCCCTAAACTGGCCTCTATTAAGTGCCCACCCCTCTCTACCAATCCCTCCACTGGCCTCTACCAAGTGCCCACCAACCTCCTCTGCCAATCCCTCCACTGGCCTCTATTAAGTGCCCACCCCTCTCTGCCAATTCCTCCACTGGCCTCTACAAAGTGTCCACCACCCTCCTCTGCCAATCCCTCCCACTGGCCTCTACCAATTGCTCACCAGCCCCTCTGCCAATCCCTCCACTGGCCTCTGCCAATTGCTCACCACCCCACTCTGCCAGTCCCTCCACTGGCCTATCCATCAATGGGCCTCTACCAATTGCTCACCACCCCTCTCTGCCAATCCCTCTACTGGCCTTTACCAAGTGCCCACCACCCCTCTCTGCCAATCCCTCCACTGGCCTCTGCCAATTGCTCACCACCCTGCTCTGCCAGTCCCTCCACTGGCCTCTACCAATTGCTTACCACCCCCTTCTACAAATCCCACAATGGGCCTCTACCAATTGCTCACCACCCCTCTCCGCCAATCCCTCCACTGGCCTCTACCAATTGCTCACCACCCCTCTCTGCTAATCCCTCCACTGGCTTCACATTACTCAACAAATAAAACAACATACAAAGGGGGGGCGTGGCCTGGACGGCATGGTGTGAGGAGTGTGGAACGGGAGCTCCGCTTGCCTAAGATCCTTACTTTACTATCCTGGGGCTGTAATTGACTTTCAACCTACCACTGCTCGTGCGAGTGTACACCCCACTGAGCAGACCTCCAGTGCGGCAGCAAAACTTGCTAAATACCGGCTCACGGAGAAGGAGGCTGGGGGAGAAGATGGCGCCGGCTCCTCGACTCCTGCAGACTCGGCAGCTGAGAACACGGCACGTGTGCTGGAGGCAATCTCAGACTGCAAAAGCTCTCTGACGGGCAAAATTGAGGAGGTAAAGGTGGATGTCTCACTTATTCGCCAGGACTTGCAGAAGCTCAGAGACCGCGTGACCGAGACAGAGACCAGGATTAGCCACGTGGAGGATGATATGCCACCGCTTCAGGTCGTGGTAGAACGTATGCAACACCAACTCACTATGGTCCTGGCGAAGCAGGACGACATGGAGAACCGCTTGAGGAGGTGTAATTTGCGGTTCGTGGGTCTGCCAGAAGGAGCGGAGGGTCAGGACCCCCCCTCATTCCTAGAAAACCTGCTGATTACCACCTTTGGACGCGCTGAATTCTCAGATTCATTTGTGGTGGAGAGGGCCCACAGGTTGGCTGCCAAGCCTCCCCCTCAGGGCGCCCCGCCGCGGACATTTATCGCTAAGCTGCTCAACTTCCGGGACCGGGATGCCGTGCTACGCCTGGCCAGGTTGAAGGGTAACATCCCTTTCCACAATACTGAGGTCAGAGTTTTCCCTGATTTTTCGGCGGATGTCCAAAAGAAGAGAGCCCAGTTCTCAGAAGCTAAACGCCAGCTACGGATTCGCCACTACTCTTACGCCATGCTATTCCCGGCCCGGCTCCGGGTAGCTGGTGAAGGCAGAGCATACTTCTTTGATACGCCAGAGGCGGTCCTCTCCTGGCTCGACAGAGAGGCGCCACCAGACCGGCGACCCGACTGACACCCTGGAATGCGCCGCTGACCGTGTTATGTTTTCTATTGGCTCCTGCTCGCTTGTGGAACTGTGACTTGCTATGACCAGGTACTGTCCTATCTGAGCTGTGGCCCATGTCATCCGTCTTCTTGATTGTCCCACTGCTGAAATCCCCCTTGTTATACCTGAGCCGTGGCTTGGTCCTTCCCCCCCCCCCCACCACTACCCCTTACTCCATGTACATCTATCCATGCCCTCCGCGGTGCTCGGTATGCACTCCTTCGTTTGCTTCCCCCCACCCCTGCACTCCCTGCTCTATGTGATGTACCACGGCCCCATACGATCGTTCACGATGGCGAGTGGCTACCCGTCATGGCACCTGTGACTTGGCCTCATGTTTCCATATCCTGGAACTCCCCCCCTGCATCCCATCCTGGGAACTCTAGCTCGGGTGCCTCACTCCTTGTACTGTTGCTAGCTTTGCAGCAGATAATCGTCCCACTAGCTGCGGGTGTCCCCTTGGACCCTGCTGTATTTTTCAATACCTGCAACGTTGTGTGCTATTATGTCTATGCCTGGTTTCCCTGGCCTGGTCGGGCCTGTGGGGGTGTCTTGGCCGTTTGCCTGGCGTCCTACTGGCCCGGACATTCCGGAGTGTTTGTTCATTATTTCTGTTCGTTTTGTTCTTTTCTGTTGTATGTGGTTAATTGTTGGATTTTTGCTATGATTCAATGTGCTGTGCGGGAGGGACTGTGGTTTTGCTTTATGGGGGATACTGTATGGAGTGGTGATGTAGATGCTAAATTACTATATAATGATATGGGTGTTGGGATCCTGTCCCTGGCGCTCTGCGGTTCGCGGGCGGCGGCTGCGCCCCTCCCTTGTTTGGGGGGTGGTCTGGCTGCTTGCGCGCGGAGCCGGGGCTCCCGGGCCAGTCACTGTCAATACAATTTATCATGCCTAACATAAAGTTGTTGACCTGGAATGTGCGGGGGATAAGAGCTCGCCCGAAACGCAATGCAGTACTGTCCTTTTTAAAAATGCAAAGGGCCGACATCATGGTATTAGTGGAGACTCACTTAACTGGTCAGCTCATGATGACACTAAAGAAACCGTGGGTGGGGTGGGTCTATCAGGCCCCGTATACTGTGAACTCTAGGGGGGTGGCTGTATTGGTAGCCAAAACTGTACAGTTTGTGCTGCTCCTGCTCCAGTCTGATCCCCAGGGCAGGTTCCTATTTTTGCACGCTAGAATTAATGGACTGGAGGTACTGCTCCTGGCCATCTACATACCTCCCCCCTTTCAGTTTGCGGTGATGACGGAGGGCCTGGCATTTATGTCACGGTTTCCCAGTGTGCCTGCGATCTGGTTGGGGGACTTTAATAATATTACACATAGATATCTGGATAGGACGTCCACGACACCCCCACCGGACGCTGCACACGCACAGACCCGTTTTGGCAAACTCCTACTCGACCTTGACCTGGTAGATACGTGGCGCCACCGCCACCCGACTGATAGGACGTTTTCGTGTTTCTCAACGTCACACAACTCTATGTCACGTATCGACCTGATACTGACATCCCGGACCATTCTACCCTATTTGGACAATGTGGGATTCAATCCCCGCGTCTTATCAGATCATGCCTCTTATTGGATCGAACTCCGCATCGCCTCCCCACCCCCGACTTACCAGTGGAGACTTAACCCCTTCTGGCTCTCGGTTGTGCCTGATCTGGCGGAGGCCGAGACCGAATGGGATCACTTCTTCCAGACTAATAGGGGCTCTGCGTCGTTCGGGGCGGTGTGGGACTCCTTTAAAGCACATGCTCGGTTGTACCTGTCCCAAACTATCGCCAGGTACCGCAAAAACTCGAACGTGGTGGTTGCGCAGGCAGAACGCTCCCTTGTGGAGGTGGAAAGGGCATTTGTCTCGGACCCCTCCTCTGACACGGCCGATGCTCTGAAGCTTCAAACCCGTGTCGTAAATGGCCTTCTCTTTGAAAAGGCTGAAAGGAAAATATTTTACAGCAAACAGAGGGTGTACGAGTGCGGCGAACGAGCAGGTAGGCTCCTGGCCTACTTAGCCCATCTGGACCACAGGCCTCCCACAGTGGTCTCACTTCGGGACTCTGCGGGAGTCTTGATCTCTGGTCCGGACGAGGTAGCTGGAGAATTTCGCTCCTTCTTTGCCTCGCTATATTCCTCTGATGCTAACAACCCTAGGGGGGAGCTGGTGGACCTCCTGGCTGGGATTGACCTACCCACACTGTCGGACTCTCAGGTGGAGACTCTCGAGTCCCCTATCACCATAGATGAAATAACGCTTGCACTCTCCACGCTAAAACCCTCTAAGGCGCCTGGCTCAGATGGTCTCCCCTTGGAGTTCTACACTGCCTATGGTGAGTCCCTGATCCCAAGACTCCAGGAGCTATTTCTGTTCATCTTTGAATCGGGCTCCCTGCCCGCCTCTCTACGAGAGGCGTACATAGTATTGATCCCTAAACCCGACAAAGACTTAGAACTCCCTGAATCCTACCGCCCAATATCCCTGCTACAGCTTGACATTAAGATCCTTGCCAAGGTCCTGGCGCTGCGGCTTAATAGTGTGATCCTTAAGCTAATCCACCCTGATCAGACCGGATTCATGCCCGCTAAAAACACAGCACACAATCTGAGAAGGTTGCATATGAATTTGCAAGCGCGGCATGATCGGGTGGGGTCCCGGGTGGTGGTGTCTCTCGACGCCGCTAAGGCATTCGATTCTGTCGAGTGGGACTACCTCTGGGAATGCCTTGCACGATTTGGCTTTGGGCCCAAATTTATTAAGTGGATCCGTCTTCTGTATCAGGAGCCATGTGCCAGGATCTTGGTGAACGGTCGAGTATCGGCCCCCTTCCCCTTGCAAAGGGGAACCAGACAGGGGTGCCCTTTGTCCCCACTTCTATACGCCCTGGCGGTGGAGCCCTTGGCGTCCTCCCTTAGAAGGCATCCGGGCATTAATGGCCTCTGTTGCGGTGGGCTGGAGGAGACGATCAGCCTTTATGCTGATGATATGCTCCTCTACTTGGCAGATGCTGGCCCATCCCTACAGACCGCTCTTGATGTTATCCGGACCTTTGGTCGATATTCCGGGCTTCGTAGCAATTGGGACAAATCCCAGATTCTCCCTATAGATGTCAGCGTCCCCACAGAACTCCAGGCCTCTTTTCCTCTCCATAGGGTTAGTTCATTAAAGTACTTGGGGGTTCGGATCTCTAGATCTCCTGAAGATTACGTTGCTCTCAACCTTGAGCCGCTGGTGCGATTTTTGAAGGCCAGGACGCAGACATGGGCCAAGCTACCACTGGGGGTGATGGGCCGAATAAATCTCATCAAAATGATCCTACTCCCTAAGTTTTTATACGTACTCTGGCATGCCCCTGCCTATCTCCCCCTTAGAGTTTTCAAGTCCATTGAAGCAATCCTTAATTCCTTTGTATGGGGCTCGGCTCGCCACAAACTATCCTGGCAGGCGCTGAAAAACCCCGCTGACCTCGGGGGGGCAGCTCTACCCGACTTTACCTTATACTACCTGGCGGCGCAGTTATCCCATTTCTTCTACATTGACAAGACTGACAGGGACCGTTACCTATCACTTGTGTGCCCCCCCTCTGCTCCTGGGGTCACTCACCCCTTTCAGGTTCTCTTTAGAGACCTGGGGGGTGCTTGGTCCCCGGGGTCTAACAAGGGCCTGCTCTACCATCACTGCAAAATTTGGGAGGTGGTGAGGCGCAGGCTCAAAGTCTTGCCCACCCACTCTCTTACCCCCCTGTGGGACAACCCTGGTCTACGCGAACTGTTGACTGTCCCGGATCAGGTCCTGTGGCTTCGGTGGGGGGTGCGATACCTTTCTGATATTTATCATGGCCCCGTCCTCAAATCATTCCAGCAACTTAAAGATGGGTTCGGCCTCCCCAATTCTATGCATTTTCGCTATCTCCAGCTCCGCCACGCTCTTCGGGCGCAATTTGGCGAAGCATCTCCCAGTGTAGACAGACTAGATATTGTACGCACCAGGGCTTTTTTTCTGGGGGAACTTGGTGGAACTCAGTTCCACCACCTTTGGCTCAGACCCTTTGGTGCCTGCTCACCACAATCACTTGTGAACACAGAAGTCTGGTTTCTGTGTTTACAAGTGACTGCTTTGTAACCCCCTGAACTCTGCACACTGTATGTAATGCAATTCTGGTATTTAATGCCCCTTTAAGACCCTTCTACTGTTTGTGAAATCTGAACGGTTCGTGGTTGAGTTCCTGCACCTATTTTCGGAGAAAAAAAGCTCTGGTACGCACCATACAGGGGATGGACTCCCGGAAACTTATCTCTGAGTTTTATGCAACGCTCCTTCGGCCCACGGCTGTTACTTTGGCCTACAGCCTCAAGGACCGTTGGGAAGTAGATGTGGGGGAGCTGGAGGAGGACGAATGGGAGGACGCTCTGGAGACCAACAAGAAAGTGAAGCCCGGAGTGACAAGGACAGAGAGGAAAATAACGGAGGGCTGGCCATGACTGAGTGGAATCAGGAGCAACAAAGGGTTAAGGTAGGGAGGTGCATTCAGGGGAGTGGCTGTAGGATCATTTCCAGAGGAGGGGAGTGACCATATATATACAGGGGGCGGGGCCTGCCGCGTGCACACGGCAGGAAGTTTTAGACACAGGGAGGCAGGTTTTCTTCTCTGCTCCCTGTTACAAGGCCTAGCAAGCATAGAGGTGGATTTAGTCTTGGCAAGATTGAGGGCTGCGGCAGCCAGCAAGGAGCCAGGATGGCTCGAAGCACAGGTGGGGGATCTTTTAGTGGACGAGGCGGGGGGGTCACAGGACGGATCGCGGGGGTCCCCACGCGCTCGGCGGTCGCGACCACCGGAGCGTTATTCGCCTACCCCCACCAGCAGGCCTAGTAGGAGCCCCAGGGAGGACGCGGGCCCCCCTCCGGCCAAGCGACAGCATGCTGGGGCCGGAGGTAAGGGTAGACATGTGGCGGCGGCGGAGCGGGACGCAGTGGGCGGGGCTTCGGGCCAAAATGGCGCCCGGAGCGCAGACACGCGGCGGAGCAGTGTGGAACGATCGGTCCCCCCATCTACTGGGTCGGCGGCTCGGGGGGGATCGCGGCGAGGCAAGGGCGGAGGAACAGCCGGGGGGTCGTCCAGGATCACGACCACCGGTTCTGGAGCAGGGGGGAGGCCGGAGTCCCCGGATCGTAGGTCCACCGGGGGTAGCAGCAGAGGAGTGACGTCCACGGCCGGGTCCAGTGGGAGAGGACGATCCGCCGTAAGGCTGGGATCTGCGGCCTCCAGGCCTCCTGCGCCTGGGAGGCAGACATCGCCGAGGATGCCGGCCTCGGAAGATCGTTCGGAGGGGGAGGCGTCTGGATCAGAGGAAGATGTTCTAGTGGAAGGATCGCCTGCGGTGGAGGTGCCGGTGTCGGCTGTGGGGGACATTCCCGGCCAGCCTGGTAAGTCCACTAATGTTTCTTCAGGGGATTTTGCTGCCATGTTATGTACATTGTTGGGGGTTGGGGGTGGGGGTCCTCCTGTTATTGGGGGGGCTAATTGTTTGCCGCAAACCGGGGCCCCCGGGGTGGCGGGCGTTTCACCTGCTGCCCAGGGTTCCCCTGGGGGCTTGCAGGATTTGTTGGGCGGTTTGAGGGACTTGATGCAGCGTTTTACCGGAGGGGGGGGGCCTAGCACGCCGCCCCTGGCTGCTCCTTGGCTTGGAGGATCAGACAAGGGGGGAGTTCTTATGACGGATGGGGCAACTGCACCGGCGGTGGGGGGTACTGGGGTGCTACAGGAGGTCAGTCTCAGTAGTGATGCTGGGGGTGAGAAAACCGGGGGGGTCAGGACGGACGTAGTGCGGTTGGCAGATTCGGCAAGAGGTGAAGTATATGTATGCTTTGATGGACCGCTGGGGTCTCATTTGAAGCAGGAGGTTAGGGAAAAAATCGAAAAAGGTGAGTATGTGGAGATATTTTCCCTATTGCCATTAGAGAAGTTCAATTTAGATAGGGTGAAGCCGGACAGTTCAAAAAAGGAGGACGAGGAGAAGAGACGTTACAGGTTGATTCCACGCACATTCAGTAATTGGTGGCAAGCATTTGCTATAATGGCCAGTGTCATAGGGCAGAAGAGCCCAGAACATTGTTCTGCGCTTTTTGGGTATATGGACGCTATAGGTGAAGCATATCGGGTATATGGAGGGACGGGGTGGTTGAGATATGACGAGCAATTTCGCCAGCGGCGGGCCATACGCCCTACGCTGCGATGGGACCACAAGGATATTGTTCTGTGGATGCGGATGATGTCCGCGCCCAGGACGAATACTCCGTTTTTTCAGGGCGGGGCCGGGGGTACCACCACCTCTGGATCGCCGGCCGGAAAAAAATGGGGGGTCTGTTGGCAGTATAACGAGGGTTCCTGCAAGTTTGGGGGAACCTGTCGTTTTAAGCACGAGTGCTCTGGATGCGGGGGTAATCACCCCCTGTCGCGGTGCTTCAAAAAAGGAAAGCGGGCGGGGGATGCTGCTAACAAAGGGGGCAACGCCAGTGAGGGAGGAAAGGATGAGACCTTTTCTAAATAGGTACCCGGACAGGGCGGCGGCGCGGCTGCTCGCGGCGGGGTTTTCCGAGGGTTTTGTCATTCCCTGTGCTTTGTCGAAGGTGCCTCCCTTGGCGAAGAATCTGCGGTCTGCCTTGGAGAACCCGGCTGTGGTAGCAGCAAAATTAGAAAAGGAGGTAGAGTTGGGTAGGATGGCGGGACCATTTACGGAGGCGCCATTGCCAGATTTGGTGGTGTCGCCTTTGGGGGTGGTGCCCAAGAAGAAGCCAAACAAGTTTCGCCTCATTCACCACCTGTCCTTTCCAAAGGGGGGGTCAGTGAATGATGCTATAGACCCTGGGGCATGCACGGTGTCGTACACGTCTTTTGACGCGGCGGTGCGGTGGGTGCGGCGTTACGGAAAGGGGGCCCTGATGGCGAAATCAGACATCGAGTCGGCGTTCCGCTTGCTGCCGGTACACCCGGACAGTTTCCGGCTGTTGGGTTGCCGGTGGCGGGAGGAGTTTTACGTGGATCGATGCTTGCCAATGGGCTGCTCGATCTCCTGCGCGTTGTTCGAAACGTTTAGTTCCTTCCTGGAGTGGGTGGTCAGGGATGTAGCAGGCTTGGACTCGGTCATTCATTATCTGGATGACTTCCTGTGCGTGGGCCCTCCGTCGGCTAATGTGTGCGCGATCCTGTTGGGAACGTTGCAGCACGTGGCGGACAGGTTTGGAGTGCCGTTGGCGTCCGACAAGACGGAGGGCCCGACCACAGCGTTGAGTTTTCTGGGTATAATGATTGATTCCGAGGCGATGGAGTGTAGGCTTCCGGAAGACAAAGTGGTGAATCTCCGGCTGGAGATTCGGGGGATGCTGGGGCGGGACAAGGTTCAGTTGCGGGCTTTGCAGTCCCTGCTGGGCAAGTTGAATTTTGCTTGTCGCATCATCCCTATGGGAAGAGTCTTCTGCCGACGGCTGTCGGCAGCAACGGCGGGCGTAAAGGTGCCCACACATTACATCCGCCTAACGGGGGAACTGAAGGCTGATTTGCAGGTATGGCACACATTTCTGGAGACGTACAATGGAAGGGCGATTTGGATGTCTGGGCCCGTCAGCAACTTTGATTTGGACTTAGTTACTGACGCGGCCGGGTCCACGGGCTATGGGGCCTTTTTCAAGGGGCGATGGAGCGCGGAGGCGTGGCCGGAGTCTTGGCTGGCGGCGGGTTTCGTGAAAAACCTGGTGCTGCTGGAGCTGTTCCCGGTGGTGGTGGCGATCGAACTATGGGGTGCAGAATGCAGGGATTTAAAAATCAGGTTGAACTGCGACAACATGGGTGTGGTTCAAGTAATTAATCGGATTTCCGGTTCATCATTACCGGTGGTTCGGTTACTGCGCCATCTCGTGTTGCGCTGTTTGCAATGGAACATATTTCTGTATGCAGTGCACATCCCGGGAGTGGACAACAGACTCGCTGATGCTTTGTCTCGGTTTCAGTGGGACAGGTTCAGGGAGCTGGCACCGGGGGCACATGCGGACGGGGTCCCTTGCCCGGGGTGGATGTGGGGACTTGCATTGGAGTAGCGGCAGAGTGGATCAAGAGGTCGGTGAGTGGGCAGACGTGGACCGCGTACTCAAAGGTATGGGAGGAATGGGCAGGTTTGAGACGGCTGGCGGAAGCAGAGCTGAAAACGGAACAAATGGGTTGGTTGGTGATGTACTTTGTGTCGAGGCACATGGAGAAGGGCGGGTCTGTGTCTTCCTTGGAAAAAAAATTAGCGGCCTTGGCATTTTTATTCAAACTGGAAGGTCGGGAGGATTTCACAAAAAATTTTTGGGTGAAGCAGGCAGTTAAGGGTTACAGGAAGGGGCATCAGAGTCGGGATACAAGGAGGCCGGTGTCCTTTCTAATTTTGCACAGGATTTTTGGTGTTTTGGGGGATGTTTGTGCGTCGGATTACGAAGTACGGCTGTTTCGTGCGGTTTTTTCGGTAGCATTTTTTGGGGCGTTTCGGGTGGGGGAGATAGTCAGTCCCTCTAAACGGGTTGCCGGCGGGTTCTTGATGGAAGATATACAGGCGTCGGAAGACAGGTTGGTTCTCCGGCTGAGACGATCAAAGACGGATCAGAAGGGGAAAGGGGTGGATGTATTCTTGTATCCGCTACCGGGTTCAGATATGTGTCCGGTAAGGGCGGTGAGGGAATTTTTTCAAGGGCGCCCCGGGGGTGGGGGGCCGTGCTGGATGCATGAAGATGGTTCGTTTTTGTCGCGCTTCCAATTTATAGCGATTTTTAAAAAATGTTTGAAGAAAGCGGGGTTGGACGAGCGATTGTTTGCCTCGCACTCCTTCCGCATCGGGGCGGCGACCGAGGCGGCCCGGTGTGGGTTGGATGAGGCAGCAGTAAAAAAGATTGGGAGGTGGGAATCAAGGCGATTCCGTTCTTACGTACGCCCGCATCTGGTGCTCGGTGAGTAAGGGGGGGGGGACGGCGGTCGAATGCTTAAAAAATGCCTGGATGGGGATTGTGGGGATTTTTTGTTCATTAATGGTTATGGCTATGTTTTGTTTTTCAGATGGAAGGCAAGCATGCCTCGTGTGGATCATGGGGCATTCTTATGTTTGTAGGGGGGCCAGGAGGGCAGATAGTAAGCCGGGAGGAAGGCAATTGGGAATTTCCAGGAGGGAGGCTACGGTTAGGTGGTTAGGTTTCCCCGGGATGGGTTGGGGCAGGGTGCTGCCAGAAGTACAGCGCTTTACTCAGCTCGACCGACCCCCGGATGTGTTGTTTTTACACGTCGGGGGGAACGACCTGGGAATTCGGCCGATAGGGGATTTGATGTCAGCGGTTAAGGCGGACGTCTTGACTTTGCGGGCATCCTTCCCAAAAATGTTGATCATCTGGTCGGACATTGTTGCGCGAACCACGTGGCGCATGGCAAGGTCCGTAGATCGGGTCAATAAGGCGAGAATTAAAGTGAATAAGGTTCTTGGGAGGTTTGTGGCTCAGCACGGGGGGTTAGTGGTCCGGCACAGGGAGTTGGAGTTGAATGTGGGTCTGTACCTGCTCAGGGATGGTGTTCACCTAACTGACGTGGGTACGGATTTGTGGATGTTAGGTGTACAGGAGGGTATTCAGAGGGCCCTGCGGGTGTGGAGGGGCCCGTAAGGAAAAGGGGGGTTTTCATTACGGGCTGTGGCGGTGTCCTTGGTCTTTGATGGTGACAGTTAACTGATGGAATGGAAATGGTTCGGGGGGCTCATCGGTGGGATGGGCCCCGTATGGGGTTTATTGCAGTGGAACGGTGTCTGCTGCAATACGGTGACGGTGCACCGTGGGTTAAAAGGGGTGTCTCCGGGCTGGAGTCGGCTGGGGGCCTTGGTATGGTAAATAGTACCGCAGTGCGGTGGTAAAAAGGAAAGGGTTAATGGGAGTTACCGTCAAAGACCAATAGGGGCTGGTGTTAATAATAAAAGTGTTTTGGTAAAGAGTTTGTTAATAAAGTTTGGAATTGTTGGAAATTCCTATTATCTAAGATTTGGTAATATATATATATTTATTTGGTTATAAAAATAAATGGCTGTTGTGGCCAATTTTACTCCAATATACTGTGTCGGTCTTGTTACTGGGAAGGAAGAAAATGGGGGAGGGAAGAAGGGTGGTTGGTTAAAAGGGGAAGGGTAATATGGGAGGGGTACGGGCAAGGTTGCACATTGAAACTACAATAGTCAAGTGAAGCCCGGAGTGACAAGGACAGAGAGGAAAATAACGGAGGGCTGGCCATGACTGAGTGGAATCAGGAGCAACAAAGGGTTAAGGTAGGGAGGTGCATTCAGGGGAGTGGCTGTAGGATCATTTCCAGAGGAGGGGAGTGACCATATATATACAGGGGGCGGGGCCTGCCGCGTGCACACGGCAGGAAGTTTTAGACACAGGGAGGCAGGTTTTCCCACCCACCCTCCCTTGTGTTGTTTTATGTGGTGTTGTGCGTTTGTTTTCTTATTTTGCAGGTTGGAAAAGGTGCGTCACGACAGCGGAAGCGGTGTCCTTGGTCTTTGATGGTGACAGTTAACTGATGGAATGGAAATGGTTCGGGGGGCTCATCGGTGGGATGGGCCCCGTATGGGGTTTATTGCAGTGGAACGGTGTCTGCTGCAATACGGTGACGGTGCACCGTGGGTTAAAAGGGGTGTCTCCGGGCTGGAGTCGGCTGGGGGCCTTGGTATGGTAAATAGTACCGCAGTGCGGTGGTAAAAAGGAAAGGGTTAATGGGAGTTACCGTCAAAGACCAATAGGGGCTGGTGTTAATAATAAAAGTGTTTTGGTAAAGAGTTTGTTAATAAAGTTTGGAATTGTTGGAAATTCCTATTATCTAAGATTTGGTAATATATATATATTTATTTGGTTATAAAAATAAATGGCTGTTGTGGCCAATTTTACTCCAATATACTGTGTCGGTCTTGTTACTGGGAAGGAAGAAAATGGGGGAGGGAAGAAGGGTGGTTGGTTAAAAGGGGAAGGGTAATATGGGAGGGGTACGGGCAAGGTTGCACATTGAAACTACAATAGTCAAGTCTCAGCCAAGCTTTCTGACCGCCTTACACACCTCTATATGTTGCACAGGACATATCTGACCCCCGCTCGCCTGGCCAAATACAAACCTGATCAAAACCCATTGTGCCCTAGATGTGATAGCCCCACCAGCACTTTTTTCCACCTCCTCTGGTCCTGCCCAGTCATACAGGACTACTGGATGCACATAATACAGTTTATACATGATGAGATGGGGTCCCCTCTGACGCTATGCCCTAAGCAGTGTCTGCTGGGAATATTTCCGGACCCTGACTCGGATAAATACCACAAGATCTTTCTTCAGGAGTCGTTGTTCATTGCCAGGCTTCTCGTGGCGCGGAAGTGGCTCCGGGTTGAGCCGCCTTCTCTCCGGGAGTGGATCTCTGCGGTGAATGGCGTATTGCCATACAAGAAAGAAATATACGCTCATAGGGGTTGCCCTGCTAAGTATGGGAAGATATGGGATGCATGGCTGGGTACCGCTAATACTTGCGATGACACCCCTGCTTGAGTTGGCTCCCCTCTGGTTTCACCTCCCCTCCTCTGCAGCTGCTGTTGTGCTCTGGTCATGACTCTGTGTGACCTCCCAGGCGTCCCTGGACGATAAATTGGTCACCTGTCATTCCGGGAATATACCTATGTGGCAATTGCATATACTAGACCCTGTTTACCAGTGTTCCCCACCCCCTTTGAAATGTAGATATACTCTGTTTTTCGTATGACCATTCATTGTCTCTGTACCACATTTTTGATCTGGATCTCTTTTTGTACATCCTGTATATTTGCTCTCTGCACAATAAAGCACTATTTTGTAAAAAAAAAAAACATACAAAACCATTTACAACTCGGCCCCGAGCGACATCACCAATCTTATGTCCAAATATGACCCAACCCCTCTGCACCTCTCAAGACCCCCTGCTCTCTAGCTCCCTTGTCTCCTCCTCCCATGCTCATCTCTAGGACTTCTCCAAAGCCTCCTCCATCCTCTGGAACTCACTACTCCAGTCTGTTCAGCTATTGCCTGCTCTGTCCACTTTTAGCCTATCCTGCCTTCAGCTAATAACCACATCTTCTATTTATTCCATCAGTTAATCCCTCAGTTATTACCTTTTCTTCTCCCACCCCCTCCCTATTAGATTGTAAGCTCCCATGAGCGGGGCCCTCCTAACCCCTGTGTATTGAATTGTATTGTTGCTGTATTGTTTCCCTTTTATTGTAAAGTGCTGCTCATACTGTTGGCGCTATATAAATCTCTATACATCCTGGACTTCAAGTGGTTAGAACAAGCTGATGACTACAGAAGCAGCTGAAGGGATCACTTTTCCTGCAGTGTGAAGACGCCGCCCCTAGCCATTCCCCTATCTCTATCGCCACTGCCTTTGGAGGGGTTACTGGGCGCTGGCATTCTTCCAAAAAGCTTTGGACTGCAGTAAACGCTTTTAGGATGGCGAGAAACGTTTTGGATACGGTAGTTTCACACACATGCAATTTTCAGCTTGACGTGTTTGGTATCTATTTTCTCGACTCGGCTTCTTTTAGACCTTAGCAAAAATTGGTGGATATATATCGCAGGGCTCGACAAAGCCTGGTCGCCATGGCGACTAGAAATAGCGTCCTGGGTAGTGGGGTCTTGGCTTGGAAGGTGGACATGGGCAAAAAAAAAAATGTTTTTGTTCCATAGGACCGGCGCTCCGAGGACTAGGTTGAAGCCTCGGCCTCACCTAAAACATTCTGCCCGCAGCTCGCCGCGATCCTGGGAGAAAGCCGGGAGTGGCATCTGACGCTCCTGGCCTTTTCCCAGGATCGTTGCGGGCAGGATGTTTTAGACGGGGCCGCGACCTTTTCCCCAGGATCGCGGTGGACTAGGCCGAAGCCGCGGCCTTGCCTAAAAACTTAGAACTGGCGCTCTACGGACTAGGCCAAAGCCGCGGCCTCTACTAAAACATCCTGCCCTCAGCTCGCTGCGAACCTGGGAAAAGGCTGCGAGTGGCATCAGGCCGGATGCTGCTCGCGGCCAAGCTGCGGGCAGGATGTTTTAGGCGAGGCCGCGGCTTCGGCCTAGTCCGCAGAGCGCCGGTCCTATGGGATGGAATGTACAATTAAGAAAAAAAAATTGGTAGCGCCAAGTGTTAATGCAAAGGCTTTCGCAACCCTACTTAGCAGTGCATGCATAAAAATATCACCACCCCAGTACCAGAATTAGACATTTAATGTAAATATATAATAAAAAGTCTTTGAACAGTATTAATTCCAAGGGTGCCTTCTACAATCCTCCTCTGTCAGAATTAAAATGCATTTATATATACTACAGTCTCAAAGTTCCTTTTTCTTATGCTGCGTACACACGATCACTTTTTGTGATGAAAAAAAATGTCATTTTATCTCACGAAACAAAACAACGTTTTTCAAACTTCATTTTCCAAAACGACGTTGCCTACACACCATCGTTTTTCTACAAAGCTCTAGCAAAGCGTGGTGACATACACCACGTTCGACGGCACTCTGTTCCATTGAAGCTCCGTCTCATAACTTGCTTCTGAGCATGCGCGGGTTTAAAAACGTTGTTTTCAACATCGTTTTGCCCACCCACCATCACTTTTTATGACACAAAAAACGACGTTTTGAAAAACGACACAAAAAATTCAAGCATGTTCGAATTTTTTTTTGGTCGTTTTTTTTCAAGACATAAAACTACGTTTTGCCCACACACGGTGATTTTAAATGACGTTTTTGAAAACGTCGTTTTTTTTCATCACAAAAAGTGATTGTGTGTACGCGGAATTAGTTGTACTGCAATGTCTTCTTCCCTGGCACAGCATGCATGCTCCCTGTTAACCATCCTCTGACATTTAAGAGTTCTACCCGGCGACAAACGTTTACCCTTTAAAATCTCCATAGGCGACGTTTAAAAAATTCTACAGGTTGCACGTTTTGAGTTACAGAGGAGGTCTGGGGCTAGAATTATTGCTCTCGCTCTACCAATCGCAGCGATACCTCACATGTGTGGTTTGAATACCGTTTACATATGCGGGCGCTGCTCACGTATGCGTTGGCTTCTGCGCACAAGCTCGGCGGGACGTGGTGCGTTTTCTGGCTCTTTACTTTTTTATCTGGCTCCTAGATTCCAAGCAAATTTGTCAAACCCTGATATATCGTGTTTCTGTTCACTAAAATTAATGTTTGTGTATTTTTTTTTTTTTTACCTGAAAATATGTGTTTCATAAACAGTTGCAACATTAAAAAAAAACTGCAACTGTTGCCATTTTATTCTCCACTGCCTCAGCTTTCAGAAAATATCGAATTGTTTGGAAGTTTAAGTTATTTTCTAGGAAAGAAATGCAGATTTTTATACACTTTTTTTTTTTTTAATTGCCCTGGGCATGAAGTAGTTTAATCACAAGCGTTGCTCAGGAGATATACAATAATCTGGGGAGGTAGGTTTGTGTATATATATATATATATATATATATATATATATATATATATATATATATAAATACATTTTATGGTCCGGGTTCCAACTTAATCCAGAAGGCAGATTGCGATATCATGAAGAGCGGCGGATCTCTCGGGGAAATGAAATAACAAAACAATTAATTATGGAAATCTGACCCGGAGCCATCTCAGGATATGTTCTTTCATGACGTCTTCAATTCATTCTGAATCGATCTTCTCGCCAGAGACTGAGAGGGCGGGACAGATGGCGGCCCCTCCAACGGACAGCATTGTGTCACTGAACCGCCAACTTTTGTTCCTAATGAGCTGGAAAATTTTCATATATTTCAGCACTTTAAAAAAAAAAATATGTTCCATGTAAAAAAAAAAAAGATATATCCATCCATTGGTTGGGGATGTATCATAAATGACACAGGTGTGTGCGTTCATAGTAACCAATCAGAAATCGGCTTTCAGCAAAACTGATAATCCGACTTTCCTGAATTTTTTTATTTTTTTTAACCACTTCAGCCCCGTACCATTTGGCTGCCTAATGACCGGGCCACTTTTTGCGATTCAACACTGCGTTGCTTTAACCGCTTAAGGACCGCCCACGCCATAAATACGTTGGCAGGATGGCACGGACAGGCATTATCACGTACCTGTATGTGGCCCTTTAAATGTCTGCCATGGTGTTGCAAGCGCGCCGCAGGCGGCGCAGTCACGACCCTGCCACCTTCCTCGTGAGTCGGACCGCGGGTCCCGTGGACACGATCGCCACGGGGATCCCCGCCATCGTGTCACGGAGGTATAGAGCGCTCTGACTAGTGAGAATGACACTGATCTCGGCTCTGAGTTCAGTGTCATGTGACATAGAGCTCACACCCCCCCTTACAGTAAGAAACACTATGGGCCAGATTCAGGTAGAGTTACTCTGGAGTATCAGTGATTCGCCAGCATAACTCTCACTTTGAGCCGGCGTTTCTGTTTTCTGTAAGCAGAAAACAAGAAACACCGGGTTGGAGTTCCTATACGAGTGGCGTAATTGTATTTCGCCGTCGTATCGGAACTGCAATTTTAAAGATGGCGCCGGGGGCGTTCCCGCTGATTAACGCCGAAAATATGTTAATCAGCGAGAATCGGCAATTCACGATCGTATTCGGGCCCGACGCAGTGACTTTCCGACGTTTCCGTAAGCGATACGCGGCGTAAAGAAAAACCAGCCCCCTAGTGGAGTATCCTATGTTAAGTATGGCCGTCGTCATCGCGTTGAATTTAAAAATGTTCGCGTCGTTTGCGTAAAACGTCCGTGAATGGGGATTGATGTCATTGACGTTCACTGACAGAATTTGGAGCATGCGCACTGACAGTCGACGCATGCGCAGTACGTTCGCCGCGGGATCGCACCTAGTTATAATAATACACGCCCCCTACCCGCCCAATTTGAATTCTGCCGGCTCATTTTCGCTACGCCGCCGCAACTTTAGGAGCAAGTGCTTTGTGAATAACAGTACTTGCTCCTAAAGTTTCGGCGGAGTAACGTAAATGAGAAACGTTACTCCAGAATAAAGATCCGCTATCCTACCTGAATCTGGCCCTATGCAGGGAACACTTAACCCCTACAGCGCCACCCAGTGGTTAACCCCTTAACTGCCACTGTCATTTTCACATTAATCGGTGCATTTTTTTTAGCACTGATCACTGTGAAAACGACAATGGTCCCAAAAAAGTGTCCGTCATAATGTCGCAGTCACAAAAAAAAAATCGCTGATCGCCGCCATTACCAGTAAAAAAAAAAAAAATCCTAAAAATGCCATAAAACTATCCCCTATTTTGTAAACGCTAGGGGCCAGATTCAAAGAATCAGATACGGAGGGATTGAGCTAAGATACGACCGACGTAAGTTTTTTACGGCTTTGTATCTTAGTTGCTTATTTACGCTGACCGCTAGGTGGCGCTTCCATAGATTTATGCGTTGAATATGCAAATTAGGTAGACATGCTGATTCACAAACGTAGGTGCGGCCGGCGTATCTATTTGCGTCGTTTACGTAAGGCGGCGGACCAGCGCAAAGTTACCCCTGCTATATGAGGCGCAGGCAATGTTAAGTATGGACGTCGGGACAGCGTCGTATTGTACGTCGTTTACGTAAGCCGATTCAGAATGGGGCTGGGCGCAAGTTACGTTCACGTTGTTTTCAATGACTATTTGCAACGTGATTTAGAGCATGCGCACTGGGATACGTTCACGGCCGGCGCATGCGCAATTCGTTCGGCGCATCATTTACGTGGGGTCAGGGTTAATTCAAATACAACACGCCCCCTACCTGCCCAATTTGAATTACGTGCGTATACGCCAGCCCATTTACGCTACGCCGGAGCAAGTGCTTTGTGAATACAGCACTTGCCTGTATAAGTTGCGGAGGCGTAGCGTAAATAGGATACGCTACGCCTGCACAAAGATACACGGCGATACGTGAATCTTGCCCTATAACTTTTGCGCAAACCAATCAATAAACGCTTATTGCGATGATTTTTTTTACCAAAAATATGTAGAAGAATACGTATCGGCCAAAAATGAGGAAAAAATCTTTTTTTATATATATATTTTTTAAAGATATTTAATATAGCAAAAAGTAAAAAATATAGATTTTTTTTTAAAATTGACGTTCTTTTTTACTGTTTATAGCGGAAAAAAAGAGGTGATCATATACCACCATCGATCTTTAGAGCGAGAGCAATAATTCTTGACCTCCGATGTTAACTCAAAACTGGTATTTGATCACCTCTGCGGTTTTTATTTGTTGCTCTATAAACGTAAATAAAGTATATAAAGAAAAGTACTATAAAGTAAAAAAGAGCGACAATTTTGAAAAAAATTTAATGGGCCAGATTCAGGTAGGAGAGCGGATCTTGATTTTAGAGTAACGTTTCTCATTTACGTTACTCCGCCGAAACTTTCGGAGCAAGTACTGTTATTCACATAGCACTTGCTCCTAAAGTTGCGGCGGCGTAGCGAAAATGAGCGGGCGGGTAGGGGCGTGTATTATTTAAACGAGGTGCGATCCCGCGGCGAACGTACTGCGCATGCGTCGACTGTCAGTGCGCATGCTCCAAATTCTGTCAGTGAACGTCAATGACGTCAATCCCCATTCACGGACGTTTTACGCAAACGACGCTAAACTTTTTAAATTCGACGCGATGACGACGGCTATACTTAACATAGGATACTCCACCTAGGGGGCATGTTTTTCTTTACGCCGCGTATCGCTTACGGAAACGTCGGAAAGTCACTGCGTCGGGCCCGCGTACGATCGTGAATTTCCGTCTCTCGCTGATTTACATATTCTTGGCGTAAATCAGCGGGAACGCCCCGAGCGCCCATTTTAAAATTGCAGTTCCGATACGACGCCGAAATACGCCGCTCGTATCTGAACTCAATCCCGGCGTATCTTGTTTTCTGCTTACAGAAAACAGAAACGCCGGCTCAAAGTGAGAGTTAGGCTGGAGTATCACTGATACTCCAGAGTAACTCTACCTGAATCTGGCCCAATATTTTTTTCTTTTTGCTATAATAAATATCCTTGAAAAATACATTAGATAAAATATTTTTTTCCTCAGTATACGTAATCACAATAAGCGTTTATTGATTGGTTTGCGCATAAGTTATAGCGTCTACAAAATAGGGGATAGTTTTATGGCATTTTTTAAAATATTTTTTCTTACTAGTAATGGCGGCGATCTGCGATTTTTATCATGACTGCGACATTATGGCGCACTTTTGACATCATTTTGAGACCATTGTAATTTTTGCAGCGATCAGTGCTATAAAATTGCACTGATTACTGTAAAAATGACACTGGCAAGGAAAGGGGTTAACCTGTAGGGGGCGCTGAAGGGGTTAAGTGTGTCCTAGGGAGTGATTCTAACTGCTAAGGGGCGCGGCTACGAGTGACACCTCACTGATCACTGCTCCCGATTTCGAGGGAGCATTCGATCAGTGTCCTGTAACTAGTAAGAAAGGGGAGCTGTTGTGACACGATCGCAGATCAAGTCCCGTGGGCACGGTGACGGAGCTCGCGACAGGGTCGGCGTACGATGGTCCGGAAGTGGTTAATAAATGGGTGGTCTGCTTTAAAATGAAAGTGATAATAATCGGATTCGCTGCAAGATCCCTTATTTTGGCGGCAGGAGAGATGTCCCTCCCACCAGTCACCCGGTGGTCTCCACCGCTTACCGGAGCCGTTGGTATCGCTCTCGTGTCCTGCTGCTACGTCCGTTGACACAGACAGGAGGACTCTGTCCCGCCCCCAGCTCCTGCGTCATTGGATATGATTGACCGCAGCAGGAGCCAATGACTGCGCTGCAAACTATCTATTCAAACAGGACCCGAGACACTGGCTGGAGCTGGTGTGCTCATCCCCGTCGCTGGAAAAAACGCTTCAAACCAAGAACTTCATCAAGAACTCAGCTCCAAACCAAGAGCTTCATAAGGAGCTTGGCTCCAAACCAAGAACTTCATCAAGAACTCGGCTCCAAACCAAGACCTTCATAAAGAACTCAGCTCCAAACCAAGAACTTCATCAAGAACTCGGCTCCAAACCAAGACCTTCATAAAGAACTCGGCTCCAAACCAAGACCTTCATAAGGAACTCAGCTCCAAACCAAGAGGTTCATAAGGAGCTTGGCTCCAAACCAAGAACTTTATTTAAGAACTCGGCTCCAAACCAAGACCTTCATAAAGAACTCTGCTCCAAACCAAGACCTTCACAAAGAACTCGGCTCCAAACCAAGACCTTCATAAAGAACTCGGCTCCAAACCAAGACCTTCATAAAGAACTCGGCTCCAAACCAAGACCTTCATAAAGAACTCGGCTCCAAACCAAGAACTTCATAAAGAACTCGGCTCCAAACCAAGAACTTCATAAAGAACTCAGCTCCAAAAACCAAGAACTTCATAAAGAACTCGGCTCCAAACCAAGAACTTTATGAAGAACTCGGCTCCAAACCAAGAACTTCATGAAGAACTCGGCTCCAAACCAAGAACTTCATAAAGAACTCATCTCCAAACCAAGAACTTCATCAAGTACTCAGCTCCAAACCAAGAACTTCATAAAGAACTCGGCTCCAAACCAAGAACTTCATCAAGAACTCGGCTTCAAACCAAGAACTTCATAAAGAGCCCTCGCTCCAAACCAAGACCTTCATAAAGAACTCAGCTCCAAACCAAGAACTTCATCAAGAACTCAGCTCCAAACCAGGAACTTCATCAAGAACTTGGCTCCAAACCAAGAACTTCATAAAGAACACGGCTCCAAACCAAAAACGTCATAAAGAACTCGGCTCCAAACCAAAAACGTCATAAAGAACTCCGCTCTAAACCAAGAACTTCATAGAGAACTCGGCTCCAAACCAAGACCTTCATAAAGAACTCGGCTCCAAACCAAGAACTTCATCAAGAACTCGGCTCCAAACCAAGACCTTCATAAAGAACTTCGCTCAAACCAAGAACTTCATAAAGAGCCCTCGCTCTAAACCAAGAACTTCATAGAGAACTCGGCTCCAAATCAAGAACTTCATAAAGAACTCCGCTCCAAACCAAGAACTTCATAAAGAACTCCGCTCCAAACCAAGAACTTCATAGAGAACTCGGCTCCAAACCAAGACCTTCATAGAGAACTCGGCTCCAAACCAAAAACGTCATAAAGAGCTCCGCTCCAAACCAAGACCTTCACAGAGAACTCCGCTCCAAACCAAGACCTTCATACAGAACTCGGCTCCAACCAAAGTACTTCATAGAGAACTCTAATTAGACCCCTGATACCCCTGATATCGCACACATTCAGAGATCTGAAAAAGTGATCAGGTGTTACTTTTACCTTCAGCAGCAGCCTTGGGCTGGCTTTAACCCGGGGCTCTTATAAATGTATCTTGGTAGACAGGGGGTTAAGACCTACGGCACACGATGCCCACTTGGGTGAACCAAACCAGCTCCACTAGTCTACACCTCCATCTTCTTTCTCCAAACAACACATTACTTCACCATTAGAATCCCCCCACCCTATTGTCAGAAGCGTCTAACGCTCCTGCTCCTGATTCCGGCATCCTGGTTTTGGCTGTGGCATTCGCCTTGTCTGTCTGTCCACCTGCATGGTGATTAATGTGGTCAGTCTCTGGCTGGAGACCTGATTTAAGCCAGCCAAGCCTGCAGTCTCATGCTTGTGATAGCATGTGTAATATCTGACCTGGATTACCTCATTGATGACCTCGGATTGGATATAGACTATTCTCTGAACTCTGCCTGCCTTTTGACATTCGGACATTACCCATGACTATTCTGAGCCTTGCTGTCTGTAAACCGCAAGTATCTGTTTGCTTCGCTCAGTTCTCACATGCCCCCTGGCATGGAAGCCAGGCACTATGACATTGTGTATACGTTCTGGGGGGCAACCGAGTACCTGTAGGCCTGCCTGCCTTATAGGAAAGGGGGCTGCTATAGGTGAAGAACACACTTGCTAGCTGTAGTATCTGACCACCTGCATTAGAGCAAAGCATGACACCTCAATACCAGGACGTTTATAAACACATCTTGGTAGAAGAGGGGGTTAGGGCCTATCTTAGGGGAAGCCCATTTGGGTGAACCAAAACACAGTTCCACTAGTCTAAACATCCATCTTCTTTCTATGAAGTACACCTCGTTCCACCCCTAAGAGTCCCCCCATCCCCAGAAGTGGATTTGCCAGAGGGCAGGTTGCTTCATTTTAGGAGGGGCCCAATCTGAGGGTCCACATGCTAGTGGACTGTTGTCACCTAGGGACAGGAGTAGGAGCTAGGCCTTTAGGAGCCGGACTGCAGGAGTTGGGAGTAGGCAGACCCTCCCCCCGGAGGCAATCGCCATCCTTCTCCATGCCCCTGGTGGCAATGGCGGGTGTGAGGGGGTGCCTCCCACTCACCCCGCCCTACCTGCTCCACTTGGGAGCCCAACTGGGGCCCAACGGGACAGAGGGACTCCCCCTATGAGGGAGTGAGGGGGTCTAGCCAGCCCCGTAGGTCCTTCGCCTCTCTTTATTTTAGGAGACCGCATGGCCAAAGTGCGTCCGTGTTAAACCAATTTTGTGTGCGTGCAAGGCGTACCTTGCATAGCACACCCACCGGGAGCCGGGCTGAGACCACCAAACTCAATTTACATGTAGCCGAGACCGGGATCCAAACCCTTGGCTGCAGAGGTGAACGGCTTGTCAGCGCAGTGCCAATCGCGTTGAGCCGCCACAGCTCCGCTAGGCCTTTTTTAAAAGCAGTAAGTAGAGGTGGAACGACTTATGAGAACACAGACCTTTGTCTGACCAAAATCACATCGCAATTCCATCGGAGTAAAAGAGAAGATGTTCTCTATCTAAACTCTGATGGACCCCAAACTTGGCACACATATAACCCCTCTTCCTCTACAAGTGTGCAAAGTTTATTGTATGGGGGACCTACGGCTGGGGAGCACTGATTTTTCAAATTTGGGCACCCCTTCCATAGACTCCCATGTTAAACTTAAGTCTAGGCATGGACACAGTGAGGCACAATAAGGCATGGGCACAGTGAGACAAGGGCACAGTGAGGCATGGGCACGGTGAGGCATGGGCACGGTGAGGCATGCACATGGGCACAGTGAGGAATGGGCACAGTGAGGCATGGACACAGTGAGGCATGGACACAGTGAGGCATGGACACAGTGAGGCATGGACACAGTGAGGCACATGGACACAGTGAGGCATGGACACAGTGAGGCATGGGCACAGTGAGGCATGGACACAGTGAGGCATGGACACAGTGAGGCATGCAGATGGACACCTTAGGCTTATACTCAAGTCGATACCTTTTCCCATTTTTTTGTGGTAAAATTAGGTGCCTCTGCTTATATTCGGGTCAGCTTATACTCGAGTATATGCGGTAATCCGATGGGGCATACACATGGTCGGAATTTCCGATGGAAAAAGTCTGTCAGAAATTCCGATCGTGTGTATGTTTAATAAGATGACATCAAGGTAGGCAACAGGTTTACTGCATTTAAAAAAAAAATAGCATTTACATTTACTTTAAGAAGGAAAACTAATGCAGCCATCACATCTAAGAATTCGTAATCTGCAATACATGATATTTTGTTCAACTTTGTAATAAGTCTGAAGGCGAGGAAACTTCTTCGCTCATAACAAAATGTATTTTTTTTCCCTCATCTTCCTGGATCTCATCTTTAAGGTGATGCTCGTTCTAATTATATCACCGGAGTTTCTTCCACGGGGTGCCTTCTGCTCCAGTTGGTTCGAGTTGATAATCTGTTCTCTCCAGAAGCAAAGCTTATTCCAATTAAATTGTGCACGACACTTATAAAAATAACACGTGTTCTCCGCCTCTCACAAATGCCAAGTAAATAATCTTGTCTTGGGCGTCTCTCCCATTTACCGTGCCAATGAATGCGCTTCGTTCCCTTTCTTTTCCATGACTAATTACGAAATAAAAAGATAACATGTAATTATTTCCCCCCCGACAGAGCATGGATAGAGCCGTGATTTGCCGCCTAATATTAGGAGGACCAGTCCTGGAAAATGATCGGCTATTTTTTGCTCTAATTGCCTGCTTGAGCCACATCGTGACTGTCAAACTGTGCTGGAAATGGTGACTGGAAAGCAAAGAATATGCCCATGGAAATGGCAGCCAACTAACGACCCAACAAAAGTGCCATTAATTGTTGGCCAACCAACAACAGTGCCATTAACTGGCGGCCAACCAACAAGCCAACAACAGTGCCATTACCTGGCAGCCAACCAACAACAGTGCCATTAATCGTTGGCCAACCAACAACCCAACAACAGTGCCATTAACTGACGGCCAACCAACAACAGTGCCATTAACTGGCAGCTAGCCAACAACAGTGCCATTAACTGGCAGTCAACCAACAACAGTGCCATTAACTGGTGGCCAACCAACAACAATGCCATCAACTGGTGGTCAACCAACAACAGCGCCATTAATTGTTGGCCAACCAACAACAGTGCCATCAACTGGTGGTCAACCAACAACAGCGCCATTAATTGTTGGCCAACCAACAACAGTGCCATTAACTGACGGCCAACCAACAATGGTGCCATTAACTGGCGGCTAACCAACAACAGTGCCATCAACTGGTGGTCAACCAACAACAGCGCCATTAATTGTTGGCCAACCAACAACAGTGCCATTAACTGACGGCCAACCAACAATGGTGCCATTAACTGGCGGATAACCAACAACAGTGCCATTAACTAGTGGCCAACCAACAACCCAACAACAGTGCCATTAACTGGCGGCCAACCAAAAACCCAACAATAGTGCCATTAAATGGCAGCTTACCAACAACCAAGCAACAGTGCCATTAACTAGCAGCCAACCAACAACAGTGCCATTAGCTGGCAGCCAACCAACAACCCAACAACAGTGCTATCAACTGGCGGCCAACCAAAACTCTGTCCATGGTTATCCAGTCTGCATGTGATGGAGGGCTGTTTCAGTCAACCATGAAGCTTTTTGGCACCAAATGGCTCAGTAAGACTTTGCTTCCCAAGTTTGTACACTGTAAGCTGGGGATAGGTAGCGGGTACCAAAAGCTCCCTGGGATGAGCAGGCACAGATACCAAAGTCCATAGGATAAGTGAACAACAGTGGGATTTTTATTGGTGCTATACAAAGTCTATTTACAGGTGCTGTACAGTGTGCAGAAAACAAAACAAACAAAAGTAGTTTAAACAAACACCTAGCCGTGTCTCGGCTCTAACTACACGATATGTAGGCCCTAACTACTAAGCTAAACAAGCCTACCGCTTGTTAGCTCAAAATACAAACTGCTCACCAGTCTTTTAACAACCTCCTTGCTCCTACAGATCCACACTATCTGTTTCCCAGGACAGAGCAATGGCTGTTAGCTCAGGTGAGCTTAAATTGGCCTGGGGGAGAGGGCCAACACCTGACCTGGATCAGGGATCAGAGATCTCTGAACGTGTAAGAGAGGAGCCTGGGAGAGGTATAAACCCCGAACTGGACTTTCCCAGGCTCTCTCTGGGACGCTCTGCTACACACCCTCCCCTCTTGTTTCAACCCCAGGGTTGGAACACCTGTAGCCCAACAGGAGTGAACACGGGACAGGGCATCTACATTACCCATCTCAACCCCTGGCCTGTGTTTTACCGAAAAGGAATAATCCTGGAGGGCCAAAAACCACCGGTTCACCCGCCTATTAGTCTCCTTCTTTTGGGCCATCCATTTCAGGGGAGCATGGTCAGTTATTAACTCAAACTGGCGCCCTAACAGGTAGTACCTGAGCGCGTCCACGGCCCACTTTATGGCTAAACATTCCTTTTCAATGACTGCATATTTTTTCTCATGATCATTGAGCTTTCTGCTTAGGTAGACCACAGGGTGTTCTTCCCCATTGTATACCTGTGATAGTACTGCCCCGATACCTACATCAGAGGCATCTGTCTGAACCAAAAAATCTTTGGAGAAATCGGGGGAGTATAGCACTGGCTGTGCACAAAGAGCCTTCTTCAGGACTTGGAAAGATTCTTCTGCTACTGGGGACCATTTGATCATTACGGAGTCTTTCCCTTTCGTCAGGTCTGTCAGTGGGGCAGCTATAGTGGCAAAATTTGGAATAAACCTTCTATAATATCCCGCAATGCCAAGAAAGGCCCTGACCTGCTTCTTGTTTGCAGGACGTGGCCACTCCTGGATGGCTTCTACTTTATTCACTTGGGGTTTAATAACTCCACGGCCAATAGTATAGCCCAAATACTTGGCTTCCTCCAAACCAATGGCACATTTTTTGGGATTTGCCGTAAAACCTTCCTTGAAGAGGGAATCAAGGACAGCTTGGACACGGGGCAAGTGAGACTCCCAGTCAGTGCTATGCACCACTATGTCATCTAAATAAGCTGCAGCATACTGCTGGTGCGGTCTTAGGGTCCTGTCCATGGCCCTCTGAAAGGTTGCAGGGGCATTTTGCAACCCAAAAGGCATTTTCTTATACTGGAATGATCCCTCCGGGGTCACAAACGCAGTCTTTTCTTTGGCACTATTAGTCAGGGGTATTTGCCAATATCCTTTGGTCAAGTCCAAAGTGGTCAGATAACGGGCCTTGCCCAGTCGGTCTATAAGTTCATCTACCCTGGGCATCGGGTACGTGTCAAACTTTGTTACTGCATTGAGCTTTCTGAAGTCGTTACAAAACCTCCAAGTGCCATCCGGTTTTGGGACCAACACGATGGGGCTAGACCAGTCACTATTGGATTCCTCAATGACATCTAGTTCCAACATCCTTCTAACTTCATCACTGATGTCCTTTCTCCTCGCTTCAGGAATTCGGTATGGTTTGAGCTTGACACGGACCCCAGGTTCAGTAACAATATCATGCTGAACCGCTGAAGTCGTGCCAGGCAACTCTGAAAATTTCTCTCTATTCCTTATTAGGAACTCTCTAGCTTCCTGTTTTTGGGAATATGACAGGGTGTCTGGAATCGTGACCTCAGGGATCAGAGGGGATTCAGTACCCTTAGGCGTTACCGGTAGGGACCTCGCAGTTAACGCCAGTCTATCCTTCCAGGGCTTTAACAGGTTCACGTGGTAAATCTGTTCCGGCTTCCTTTTACCTGGTTGATACACCTTGTAATTGACTTCCCCAACTCTTTCAATTACTTCAAAGGGGCCCTGCCACTTAGCCAGGAACTTGCTCTCAACAGTGGGAACTAAAACGAGGACCCTGTCACCCGGTGAGAAAACACGGAGTTGGGCCCCCCGGTTGTATATTCTCTGTTGGGCTGCTTGAGCCTGTAGTAAATGTTCTTTCACCACTGGTATTACGGCTGCAATCCTGTCCTGCATTTGAGCGATATGCTCAATTACACTTTTGTGGGTGTCTGTTCCCCCTCCCAAGTTTCCTTGGCTATGTCCAAGAGTCCCCGAGGGTGTCTCCCATAAAGCAACTCAAATGGAGAGTACCCTGTAGAGGACTGGGGAACCTCCCTGATAGCAAACATCAGGTACGGTATCAGGAAGTCCCAGTCTTTCCCATCTTTGTCAACAACCTTTTTTAACATGCCCTTTAACGTCTTATTGAAACGTTCCACCAAGCCATCCGTTTGCGGATGATACACAGAGGTTCGCAACTGCGTCACCTTAAATAACTTGCACAGCTCCCTAGTTATCCGTGACATAAATGGGGTACCCTGGTCTGTCAGGATTTCTTTAGGGATGCCCACCCGACTGAACACCATAAACAGCTCTTTGGCAATATTTTTAGCAGATGCGGCGCGTAAGGGAACGGCCTCAGGGTAACGGGTAGCGTAATCCATAATCACGAGGATATGCTGATGACCACGGGCGGATTTGGGGAGGGGACCCACAAGGTCCATGGCAATCCTCTCGAAGGGCACTTCAATAATGGGCAAGGGCACTAAAGGACTTCGGAAGTGGGGCTGGGGGGCTGACATCTGACACACAGGACAGGATTGACAATAATTCTCAATATTTTTCTGTATCCCAGGCCAGTAAAACCTGCGCAACACTCTTTCAGTGGTTTTCTCAACCCCTAAATGGCCTCCTAGCAAGTGCCCATGGGCAAGTTCCAACACCACCCTTCTGTAAGGCTTGGGGACCACCAACTGTTCAGTAACTTCATCATTCTTTTTACATACACGATACAGTAAATCATCATTGCTGCTGAAATAAGGAAAACAGGGCCTATCCCCTGGTTCAACAGGTACATCATTAATCACCATTACATTTTCCCAGGCCCTGGCAAGGGTAGGGTCTTTTCTCTGCTCAGTACCAAAATTTTCCTTGTGCACATTAAGGTCAGTAAACTCCAACATAGGCTCCGAGTCGGCAGACGGCTGTCCGGCTCTACTGGTTGTGGGGACTTCCTCAGGCTCCTCCAGCTCTCCTGCCATAACCGAGAAAGGAAAACTCGGAGAGCCCTGAGATGAGTCCCCTGAACCCACAATATCGGGAGTAGTCAGGAGCTCTGGCTCTGCGACTGAGTCAGGTACTGCGACCGGGTCGGGACGATCCCACAGTTCCCAAAACTTAGGGAAGTCCCTACCAATGATGGCCTCGTGCACCAAGTGGGGCACAAGTCCGACCGCATGGGACACCGTACCTAAGCCAGTTTTAAACTGAACTGTGGCTATAGGATACTCCCGGGTATCCCCATGTACACAGATCACAGCAACTTTTTTAGCATGAAAATTCACAGTTTGAACCATCTCAGCTGTAACCAAAGTAACCAGACTTCCAGAGTCCAGTAAGGCCGTAATAGGCTTATCATTAACAGTCATGTGACACATGTGTTTCCCCACATTTGGCGCTGCAGCGCATGAAACAGCAGCAAACATGGACTGCCTTCTAATAGACAGATCACACTGCATTGGTTCATCAGTCAATGGACAGTTTGCTGCAACATGTCCCAGCTCTTGGCAACGAAAACACCTGATGTTTCCCCAAGTTGGTTTGCTGACAGGCAGTGGTTTCCCTTGCTTGGGACGCCAAACTTCAGTCCTGGCACCAAAAATCCTCCCCCCTATTTCCTTGCCATGCTTACCACCCACTTCCCCTGGAACAGTCTTACCGGTTGCCTGGGGAGACCGTGGCTTTGGGTGGAAAGTCCGTGCGGTTGTTGGGGTGGTGACCAGGTTCTCTGCAGCAAAGTACCTTTCGACGAGTTCCACCAGGTTATCTGCCGACTTGGGGTCCCCTTGACTCACCCACTTCTGCAGGGGAATTGGGAGTGACCTCAGGAATTGGTCCATGACCACACGCTCCACTATTTGTGGCGCAGACAGGGACTCAGGCTGTAGCCATTTTCGCACCAGGTGGATTAGGTCGAACATCTGCGATCTTGGGGGCCTCTCGATTTTGAAGAACCAGCTGTGGACCCGTTGGGCTCGAACGGCCAAGGTGACGCCGAGTCGCGCCAGAATTTCCTGCTTGACCTTTTCGTAGTCTTCTGCTTCTGCTGACTCCAGATCATAGTAGGCCTTCTGCGATTCACCACCAGAAAGTAAGGGGGCAATCAGTCCTGCCCACTTGGTTTTAGGCCAACATTCCCGCTCAGCGGTCCGTTCAAACGTTAAAAGGAAGGCCTCTGGTTCATCATCCGTAGTCATTTTAGACAGAAAGCGAGCCACATGGATGGCTGAAGGCTTGTCTCCCATATCCTTAATTTCCGCAGGTGCCCACTGTGCTAGCGTCTCTGCAACCTTAGTCAGGGTTTTCCTATCCACTTCTGCAGCAGTGGCAAGCTGTTCAAACAGCCTCTGCGATTGCTCCTGTACAGCACTAATCTGCCTCTGCGATTGCTCCTGTGCAGCACCAATCTGTTTGTACAGCGCCTTGGTTTGCTCCTGTGCGATAGCATTGGCTTGCTGCAATGCAGCGTTAGTTTGCTGTTGTGCAGCATTGGATAACATCATTTGTTTGAGGATTTCCTCCATGTTGTCACTTTAGGTACTGGCCTTTTAAAATAGTAACTTACTACTGCTGCCCGCATTCTCCACCATATGTAAGCTGGGGATAGGTAGCGGGTACCAAAAGCTCCCTGGGATGAGCAGGCACAGATACCAAAGTCCATAGGATAAGTGAACAACAGTGGGATTTTTATTGGTGCTATACAAAGTCTATTTACAGGTGCTGTACAGTGTGCAGAAAACAAAACAAACAAAAGTAGTTTAAACAAACACCTAGCCGTGTCTCGGCTCTAACTACACGATATGTAGGCCCTAACTACTAAGCTAAACAAGCCTACCGCTTGTTAGCTCAAAATACAAACTGCTCACCAGTCTTTTAACAACCTCCTTGCTCCTACAGATCCACACTATCTGTTTCCCAGGACAGAGCAATGGCTGTTAGCTCAGGTGAGCTTAAATTGGCCTGGGGGAGAGGGCCAACACCTGACCTGGATCAGGGATCAGAGATCTCTGAACGTGTAAGAGAGGAGCCTGGGAGAGGTATAAACCCCGAACTGGACTTTCCCAGGCTCTCTCTGGGACGCTCTGCTACAACACCAAGGAGTGAAACGCCTCTTCCCTGTCCTCCTGTGGACAGAGCTAGCCAGGGTGGTTGAGAAGGCAGTACAAAAATTCAGGACTTGCTTACAGGAAAATGCTTGAGGTTTGTTTCTTTAAGCGTGTACCCCTAAGGTGGTTTCACCAGGTGCTGCCCGACCTGGCGCAGGGTTTCTCCAGATTACAAAGCTGTAAAGGATTATGGAGACCTTCCTTGGACAGAGGGCTGGCTCCAGAATCTATGAGTGTTCCTATGCTGTCTTTAAATGACAGGAACGTATCCCTACTGCTAGGCTTTCCTCATAGGCAGGTCTAAGAGTGGCGCCCATTAGTCTTGAAAGGTGAACACACAGTGTTTAAATTTTATTTAGCGTTTTCGACAAGGCACTCGCACACATCAGCGTGGCTATGTATAAAACTGACAAATATGCTACATGTGATATTGCCCCACACACTGGAGTGTGAGCAACAATTTTAGGGGCAATATTCACATTCTTTCTAAAACTAACAAGAATATTATACTTGTTTTGCACAGAGCAGCCCGACCCTCCTCCTCTTCCTGGGGCTGGGGTCTCAAACTGGTGGCCCTCCAGCTGTTGAGAAACTACAAGTCCCATGAGGCATTGCAAGGCTGACAGTTACAAGCATGACTCCCACAGGCTGAGGCATGATGGGACTTGTAGTTCCGCTACAGCTGGAGGGCTGCCAGTTTGAGAACCCTGCCCTAGAGCAAGCAGCTTGCAATGGGGGCGCCCAAGAAGGCTTGCTCCAGAGCCACTGCTCTACTTGTCCATTCACACACAGAGAGCCATGGCTCGGTCCCAACCCCTCTCTCTCTCAATGGTTCACTGGCTGTGATTGACTATCTCAGCCAATTTGGAGGGGGAGTCCCCGGAGAGGCTCTCGTGCACATCGCTGGATCCTGATGGGGCTCAGGTAAGTATTAGGGGTAAGGGATACAGGAATAAAACCTGAATCCTTTACAACCACTTTAATATGAACCGTTAGCCTTTAAATTGTCATCTATGGAAAATACAGGGTACCAAAATTCATTGCCGTTTATGTCCCATGATGTGTCAGTTTCGGCAACCATAAACCAGGCCTAGACAAAAAGTGCAGTTAAAATCAAATTTTTATTGAAATGGCAAGAATAACACCGTTCAGGAACGTAGTAAAAAAACAGAAGCCAGGGTTTGGATGCCAGAGTGGGTAATCAGACGAGTCGGGGTCAGAAAACCAGAAGTCGGCGTAGTCAGGAGCAAGAATTAGGAACAGGAATTAAATTGAAGTCAGCCAGGCTAATTAATGCACAAACAGAGGAAGGAAGCACTTAGAGATCATAGACCACACAAGGGCAAGGAGGAATTGAGCTAAGCACCTTAACCACTTCAGTACCTTGGGTGTTTTTCAGATTTGGTGTTTACAAGACTAAAACTGTTTTTTTGATAGAAAATTACTTAAAACCCCCAAACATTATATATATATTTTTTTTTCTAACACCCTAGAGAATAAAATGGCGATCATTGCAATACTTTTTGTCACACCATATTCGCGCAGCGGTCTTACAAGCATACTTTTTTGGGAAAAAGTTCACTTTTTTAATTAAAAAATAAGACAGCAATAAATTTGGGCCAATTTTTTTATATATTGTAAAAGATAATGTTACGTCGAGTAAAATGATACCCAACATGTCACGCTTAAAAATTGCACCCGCTTGTGGAATGGCGTCAAACTTTTACCCTTAAAAATTTCGATAGGCGACGTTTAAAAAATTCTATAGGTTGCATTTTGAGCTACAGAGGAGGTCTAGGGCTATAATTATTGATTTCGCTCTAACGATCGCGGCGATACCACACTTGTGTGGGTTGAAAACACCGTTTTCATATGCGGGCGCTACTCACATATGCGTTCGCTTCTGTGCGCGAGCTCGTCGGGACAGGGCGCTTTAAAAAAATATTTATTTTTTATTTTTTTTATTTGTAAACATCCCTTGTAATAGAAAAAATCATGACAGGTCCTCTTATATATGAGATCTGGGGTCAAAAAGACCTCACATCTCATATTTAGACTAAAATGCAAAAAATAAATAAAAAATGGAAATTTTGTCATTTGAAAAAATCACAACAAAGAAATGTGCCTTTAAGACGCATGGGCGGGACTGACGTTTTGACATCACTTCCGCCCTGCTAGGCTATGGGAACGGGTGGGGGTCATCTTGCCCTCACTCGCATCCCCACACAGCAGGTTGAAGGACCTGATCCAAACCCTGTGATCCTCCAAACCTTGTGATCACAGAACGCATCTCCGCGGCTCAGCAGTAGGTGCGATCAAGGGATGCCATTATATTATGGCGTCCCAGAACAAGCCGGCCAAGCTGCAGACATCATTCGGCTATAGCAATGGATCGGCAAGTGGTTAGCTGGCCTCCTTAGACCAGGAGACCTCCAGACCGCCATACGACTATAGACGTTGGCACTTTAAAGATGGATATCTCGGTAACGGCAGCAGCTGCCACAACCGATGTATCCATCTTTAGTGTGAGCGGTCCTGTAAAAGATAACAGTGGTCTCTGCGGCGGATTCGCCGCGATATCACCATTATCGGCGGCGCGAGAGAGGCCCCCCTCCCGCCGCTCTCCCGCGCCAGCTGCCACTTACCGGAGCCGTCGGTTGCGGCGGAGGTGATCGGGTCCTTCAGCCTGCTGTGTGGGGATGCGAGTGAGGGCAAGATGGCCCCCACCCGTCCCCATAGCCTAGCAGGGCGGAAGTGACGTCAAAACGTCAGTCCCGCCCATGCGTCTTAAAGGCACATTTCTTTGTTGTGATTTTTTAAAATGACAAAATTTCCTTTTTTTTTTTTTTGCATTTCAGCCTAAATATGAGATGTGAGGTCTTTTTGACCCCAGATCTCATATATAAGAGGACCTGTCATGCTTTTTTCTATTACAAGGGATGTTTACATTCCTTGTAATAGGAATAAAAGTGATCCATTTTTTTTTCAGTATAAAAATAATAAAATAAAATAAAAAAAGAAGAATTTTTTTTTTTTTTTTAAATCGCCCTGTCCCGACGAGCTCGCGCACAAAAGCGAACGCATACGTGAGTAGCGCCCGCATATGCAAAACGGTGTTCAAACCACACAAGTGAGGTATCGCCTCGATCGTTAGAGCGAGAGCAATAATTATAGCCCTGGACCTCCTCTGTATCTCAAAAAAATGCAACCTATAGAATTTTTAAAACGTCGCCTATGGAGATTTTTAAGGGTAAAAGTTTGACGCCATTCCACGAGCGGGCGCAATTTTTAAGCGTGACATGTTGGGTATAATTTTACTCGGCGTAACATTATCTTATACAATATATAAAAAAATTTGGCCAAATTTATTGCTGTCTTATTTTTTAATTAAAAAAGTGATTTTTTTTCCCAAAAAAGTATGCTTGTAAGACCGCTGCGCAAATACGGTGTGACAAAAAGTATTGCCATGATCGCCATTTTATTCTCTAGGTGTTAGAAAAAAAATATATATAATGTTTGGGGTTCTAAGTAATTTTCTAGCAAAAAAAATAAGTTTTAAACTTGTAAACACCGAGTCTGAAAAACAGGCAAGTTCCTTAACCACTTAAGGACCGCCTCCTGCACATATACGCTGCCAGAATGGCACGGCTGGGCACATGCACGTACAGGTAAGTCCTCTTTAAGGCTGCATTCACACCTAGGCGTTTTTTACGCCCTACGCCCCCGACTGGAGTCCTGCGATCGGTCCCCGGAGCTGAAAAACGGGGAGAGCTGTGTGTAAACACAGCTTCCCTGTTCTTCACTGTGGCGCCGTGATTGGTCATGTGTTCACTTTTGTAGGGAAACACAATCAATGACGTCACACCTACAGCCACACCCCCCTACAGTTAGAAACACAAATGAGGTCACACTTAACCCCTTCAGCGCCCCCTAGTGTATAACTCCCAAACTGCAATTGGCTTTTTCACAGTGATCAGTGCATTTTTAATGCATTTTTTGCTGTGAAAATGACAAAGATCCCAAAAATGTTTCAAAATTGTCCGAAGTGTCCGCCATAATGTCGCAGTCACGAAAAAAAAATTGCTGATCGCCGCCATTAGTAGTAAAAAAAATAAAATAAAAAAATGCAATAAAACTTTCCCCTATTTTGTAAACGCTATAAATTTTGCGTAAACCAATCGATAAACGCTTATTGCAATTTTTTTTAACCAAAAATATGTAGAAGAATACGTATCGGCCTAAACTGAGGAAACAAATGTTTTTTATATCTTTTGGGGGGATATTTATTATAGCAAAAAGTAAAAAATATTGCATTTTTTTTCAAAATTGTCGCTCTATTTTTGTTTATAGCGCAAAAAATAAAACCCGCAGAGGTGATCAAATTCCACCAAAAGAAAGCTCTATTTGTGGGGGGAAAGGGACGCCAATTTTGTTTGGGAGCCACGTCGCATGACCGCGCAATTATCAGTTAAAGCGACGCAGTGCCGAATCGCAAAAAGTGGCCCGGTCATTGACCAGCAATATGGTCCGGGGGTTAAGTGGTTAAACATGTACAAAAATTTCAGTTAATTTCAGTTAAAAGGGTTGAAAGCTATTTTTTTAAGTGACGTTATCCCGTAAGTGTTCCCGGCTCATTTTGTAAAAAGAGTGGTCCGCTCTCTTCTCTCATCCCTCTAAGTGATAGAACTCGGTGAATAGAGGGACTCTGAAGCTGTTAATGAGCGATTCCTGATGTGAACGATCTGCCTCGTAATTCAGTCTGGGGAGAGAATTCGCAATATGTGATTTTCTAAAGCGACGTCAATATCCCGCTGGCAGGACGCAAAAAAAAGAGAAGCGCTCTTGTTTTTTTTTCTTTTATACATCAATAGGGAAGAGCTAAGTGTTCTGCCGATCATTAAAAAATAACTGCAGGCTTTTGTTGAGTCGGTGAATAGAGGTGAGGAGAGGTAACGATGCGATGTGAGAGCGGCGGGGCATTTCAAAGCTCGCCCCCCCCAGCGTGGTGCGCATCCATTTACTGGTGTACTATTTGTACACGAAGAGCGCCGGGGCCCGAGGTGACACTGACGAGGCATTTAAAATAGAAACAAGTTTTATTCGTGTCCCAGATTCACCGACAACAGGAACCTTCTATTTATGGAATTTCCAGGAACAGGAGAGAGATTCAGAGAGTCAATGAAAGAAGATTCACCCACTGAGTCATTATAAAATAACCCGATGTATCTGGCATGTGACACACTCTGCTAATAAATAAGGCTCTTTTTTCTTTTTGATTGGGCAGGATTAACTTAAATTTAGTACGGTTGGGTGGATGGCGGGTTTCAGACACAAAACCATTCACTAAGATGCCCTTTTCATTAACCCTCCCTGTAATCCCAACACTAACCCTCCCTGTAATCCCAACACTAACCCTCCCTGTAGCCCCAACACTAACCCTCTCTGTAACCCCAACACTAACCCTCCCTGTAACCCCAAAACTAACCCTCCCTGTAACCCCAACACTAACCCTCCCTGTAATCCCAACACTAACCCTCCCTGTAATCCCAACACTAACCCCCCTGTAACCCCAACACTAACCCTCCCTGTAACCCCGACACTAACCCTCCCTGTAACCCTGACACTAACCCTCCCTGTAACCCCGACACTAACCCTCCCTGTAACCCTGACACTAACCCTCCCTGTAACCTGAACACTAATCCTCCCTGTAACCCCAACACTAACCTTCCCTGTAACCCCAACACTAACCCTTCCTGTAACCTCAACACTAACCCTCCCTGTAACCCAAACCCTACCCCTCCCTGTAACCCCAACACTAACCCTCCCTGTAACCCCAACACTAACCCTCCCTGTAACCCAAACACAAACCTTCCCTGTAACCCCAACACTAACTCTCCCTGTAACCCCAACACTACCCCTCCCTGTAACCCCAAAACTAATCCTCCCTGTAACCCCAACACTAACCCTCCCTGTAACCCCAACACTAATCCTCTCTGTAACCCCAACACTAACCCTCCCTGTAACCCAAATACTAACCTTCCCTGTAACCCCAACACTAACCCTCCCTGTAACCCCAACACTAATCCTCCCTGTAACCCCAACACTAACCCCCCTGTAACCCCAACACTAACCCTCCCTGTAATCCCAACACTAACCTTCCCTGTAACCCCAACACTAACCCTCCCTGTAACCCCAACACTAATCCTCCCTGTAACCCCAACACTAACCCTCCCTGTAATCCCAACACTAACCCTCCCTGTAACCCCAACACTACCCCTCCCTGTAACCCCAACACTAACCCTCCCTGCTCGGGACAAGTGACACCTGCAATGCAGAAAGTAGACTGCACCTGTCTACAGTACAGGTGATTTATGCTATGTGATAGTATGCGGAGCATTAGTGTTGGGGTTACAGGGTGGTAATTTTTTTTTAGGGGGGGAGAGGGCAGCAAACAGTACCACACACATGCACTCCCACTCCCCTTGGTCAGTTTGTCAGTCGGGTGGGGCTGGTGCACTTACCTCATCTGGGGGGCAGCACTTCTCCTGGGCTTCACCGGTGGCTTCTGTTTCCTCCCTCCTCTTTGGTGGCCAACTGGGACGCTTATCTTTTCAGCCAATCGGAAAACGGATCCCAGACCTCTTTCTGATTGCCCGGATTAAAGATCAGTGTTTCAATAGCGAATATTAATTTGCTGTTGTAATACCTGGGGCGGGCTCGTGGTGCAATGCTCTGCACCACGAGTCCACCCCAATTTGAAGCCGATTAGAACCTCTGTCTCTAATCAGGTGCTTCAAAAAAACACCACGCTGCTGTAATTTAAGTGCTGAAAGGAGCCGGGCGCATGAATAGGGGGTGGCGGCGGTGACCTGTCAAATTAGCGGCCGTGGATAGAGCATGGGGGTCGCAGCTGTAGATAGAGCATGGGGGTGGTGGCCGTGGATAGAGCATGGGGGTGGCGGCTGTGGGTAGAGCATGGGGGTGGTGGCGGTGGATAGAGCATGGGGGTGGCGGCGGTGGATAGAGTATGAGGGTGGCGGCTGTGGATAGAGCATGGGGGTGGCGGCCGTGGATAGAATATGGGGGTGGCGGCTGTTGATAGATCATGGGGGTGGAGGCCACGGATAGAGCATGGGGGTGGTGGCCATTGATAGAGCATGGGGGTGGCAGCCGTGGATAGTGCATGGCGGTGGTGGCCATGGATAGAGCATGGGGGTGGCGGCTGTAGATAGAGCATGGGGGAGGTGGCCGTGGATAGAGCATGGGGGTGGCAGCCGTAGATAGAGCATGGGGGTGGTGGCCATGGATAGAGCATGGGGGTGGCGGCCATGGATAGAACATGGGGGTGGCGGCCATGGATAGAGTATGGGGGTGGTGGCTGTGGATAGAGCATGGGGGTGGCGGCCGTGGATAGAGCATGGGGGTCGCGGCTGTAGATAGAGCATGGGGGTGGCGGCCGTGGATAGAGCATGGGGGTGGCAGCCGTAGATAGAGCATGGGGGTGGGGGCCATGGATAGAGCATGGGGGTTGCGGCCATGGATAGAGCATGGGGGTGGCGGCCATAGATAGAGCATGGGGGAGGCGGCCGTGGATAGAGCATGGCGGTGGCGGCCGTAGATAGAGCATGGGGGTGGCGGCCGTAGATAGAGCATGGGGGTGGCGGCCGTGGATAGAGCATGGCGGTGGCGGCCGTAGATAGAGCATGGGGGTGGCGGCCGTAGATAGAGCATGGGGTGGCGGCCGTAGATAGAGCATGGGGGTGGCGGCCGTGGATAGAGCATGGGGGAGTGGCGGCCGCGGATAGGGCATGGGGGTGGCGGCCGTGGATAGAGCATGGGGGTGGAGGCCGTGGATAGAGCATGGGGGTGGAGGCCGTGGATAGAGTATGGGGGTGGTGGCCGTGGATAGAGCATGGGAGTGGCGGCTGTGGATAGAGTATGGGGTGGCAGCCGTAGATAGAGCATGGGGGTGGCGGCCGTAGATAGAGCATGGGGGTGGCGGCCATAGATAGAGCATGGGAGTGGCAGCTGTGGATAGAGTATGGGGTGGAGGCCGTAGATAGAGCATGGGGGTGGCGGCCGTAGATAGAGCATGGGGGTGGCGGCCATAGATAGAGCATGGGGTGGCGGCCGCTGCACTTGGACTGAGTGTGTTCTTCCTGCCGCTGCACCGTGCCGCCCCCCACCTACACACTGCGTCCCCCAGAGAGGGTACAGCCGGGGCTTATTCAATACCTTCCTTGCAATCGAAGAGTTAATTGCATGCTGCTCATCTCCAGAAAATCATTTTTTTATTTTCTCTAAATTAGGATATTCAGCAAACAGACGTCTTAAATATTGCACAGCCAGTTTGTGTTATTAATTAGATGATTAAAATATTTTAGCATGAAACAAATCTCTCGAGGAGCGCTAATGATGAAAAAAGGGGGAAAAGAAAAAAAAGAAAGAGGAAGAAAGCGAAACTCACACTGTGATGATTGAAACCAATTAAAATTGTTGATAATTATTCCTGACTACGAGATCTGTTCATAATGTTTGTGTTCCCTCTCTGTGCCTCCTCCGGAGAACACTTTACAAGAACCCAATTAGGAATATTTGCCCTGATCGGTGCGGTGCAGCCACCGCAACGTTCCACCGAGATCTCGGCATGGGGGGGGGGGTGGGTTGTGCTGCGCCGCCTCCACCGCCGAGATTGATTAACCGTATTTATCATCATAAAAGATGAACTCTCTGGATGAGGACCCAGCGTGGTGGTAATGTTGTGTTTACTTTTTTCCAAGACGTGGCGAGTTCATAAGACGTTCCTTATGTCTTCAATTATAACACGCCTCCACAGCTTCACTTTACCCGATCAAGCCCATGCTTTTCAACATTTACCTCCGCCCACTCCTAAAAAATTATTAGTAATCAAGACCTTCTCTATCACTCCTACGTGGACGACACGCAACTTTATTTTCGTATCAGCGACAAAAAGAACCAATAACCCCGTATTAGAACAATGCCTTACCCAGATAGACAACTGGATGACGGAGAGTCGCCTCAAACTCAATGGAGCAAAAACAGAACTCCTTCAACTCCATACAAACCAAAGAAAACTGGTCAGGACTACCTGGACACCACCACCCATCCTGGGACAAACCATCACCCCCAGCACCAAGATCAAAAGTCTTGAAGTCATTTTTGACTCGGACATGACAATGGATGCACAAATAGGATCAGTAATTAGCGGATCCCACCATCTTCTACGTCTCCTACGAAGAGTTGTTCCCTTCATCCCAAAAGAAGATACAGCAGTAGTGGTAGGGTCAATAATTAACTCCAGGTCAGGACCGATCCTAGGGTCACAGGCGCCTGGGTGCAGAAATATTTCTGGCGCCCCCACGTGGGCGTCGTCATTTTAATAACGCCTCCCCTTTACAAATGTTTCTATGGTAATGACTCAACCACAGAGATGCTCCCCACTAAGGGCCAGATTCAGGTAGATGGGCGCTTCTTTACTTTGGAGTAACGTTTCTCATTTACGTTACTCCGCCGACACTTTCGGCTCAAGTACTGTTATTCACATAGCAGTTGCGCGTAAACTTGCGCCAGAGTAACGATAATGCGCTGGCGTAACCCGACGCAAGTGGAAGTGGGTGTGATCATATGTAAATGATGGGCGGAGCCCAGCGCAGAGGCTTACGTTCAGCGCATCATCCACGGAGCATGCGCAGTAAGTGAGGATTCACTCGGCCCCCTGTGCGCATGCTCACAACTTCCGTCGGCACCACTTCACGGGAAACGCCAGCGCAATGTGTTCCGTTGCGCGTATAAAAGCGCCAGCGGAAGCGCCATTCCGGCGCAAAAGTATTTCCGTTTCCCCCCACCCCAGGGAATTTACTTTTGCTCTGTTATGGCTGCTCTCGCTACCCCCAAAGAGAGGAGGAACCTCAATTTTAATGCCCAGGAGGTCTCTGTGGTCATCTCTGGTATGGAGACTTACAATGATTTCCTGCATGGGAAGAAAAGTAGGAAGACCACCCGGGAGAGGAAGCAGGCCATCCTGGACACTATTGCTGGCAGGGTGAATGTCTTGGGATACTCCACCCGGATTGCTGGGGATATACAAAAAAAAATCAATGACCTGCGGCGCAAGGTCCGTGGCAAGGTGGCCACTATTCGGAGCCATGAGCAGGGCACAGGTGGTGGACCCCCATGTCCGGTCAGCCTGACCACAGTGGAGGAGGTGGTCGCCCGCTGCCTGGAGAGGGAGCAATTAGAGGGGGTACCAGGCTATGATTCTGTGGAGGAAGGCTCCAGGACAGGTAAGTGTTTTTTTATCCCCTATTTGGTGTGTTGCATGTGGGGGGGGGAGGGTACATGTGCCAAGTGTGTGGGACCACCAACATGTGTCTGCTTTGTGTCATCCACAGATGACGGAGCTGGGCCATCATCTGTCGGCGGCCAGTCCACCCCATCCCCCCAACGGCACCCAGTGCCTGTGCCCCTGGGTGGTGAAGACACCGAGGTGGAGGAGGAGAGTGCCCACACCTCACCTGCAGAGGTCGTTGTGGAGGAGCCTGTTGGGGCAGAGCAGGACTTTATTTTATTGTTGGAGGAGTCCTCCTCTTTTGCGGGACCCTCTCAGATCCCCTCTCCCATTATAGGAAGCCCCTCAAGGGTGACTCCATCCCCCGGGGACAAACATCTACTGGCCCCAGGAAGGCCACCCATAAGACCAGGGGGGTGTCTGATCTGGTCCAGGACCAGGTGGCGAGGGATCACGCCAGGCAGACCCAGCAAATGGGGGACATAGTTGGGCACCTGGACAGAGTGGCTGACAGCCTGTGCTCCGTGGCCCAGATTTCTTCAGCAGTGCAGGATGTGAGCTGCAACTGCGCTGCAGTGGTGACCAGTCTGGGGGAGGTGCAGGGTGACATAAGGGACCTCACTGCAGCGGTCCAGGCAAACACTGCTGCCATCCAGGCAAACAGTGCTGCCATCCGGGACCAGGGGAGGCTGAGTCGGCGGGCCCAGCATTATCAGGTCACCCGGCAGCTTAGGATGCAGGCCCAGCAGCTCAGGGTGCAGGCCCAGACCAATTCGTACCTCGGCCGAATTGCCGTGGCCTTGGAGGGCAGGCAGGCCACACCTGCCAGGAGTGGCCCACCCGGGGATCAGCCACCTCCAGATGCCCCCCCACCCCCACCCACTCCATCCAGGCAGCTGAGGAGCCAGAGAGGGGCCGCCGGGATATGAAAGTGGGGTAGAGAAGATGTGTATTAGGAGGGGACATTTTAGGCAGAGGATTTGTGCTAGGTGGAGTTTTTTTTTTTTTTTGGGGGGGGGGTGCATTTGAGCTGTAGGGGAATTTTTGCTTAGGGGGTAAGCATGCATATTAATGCCTAGTGTTTTTGTGGGGGATTTTTGCTGACACATAATGCGCGTACATCTTTGGGGGGCAGTTTGGCATGTTCGCTCTGGGTTCTAGATGACCTTGTCCAGGCACTGCTGACCACGAAAGCCACTGGAGCCTTTCTTGCCAAGGGATGGGGCAAGTAATACACCTTATTCCTGCACGCCTAAACTAAACAAGCATAGAAGCTAGGGTGCCCACGTGTCCCGGATTGCCTGGGACTGTCCCGTAATTGACATGTCTGTCCCCGGGTGGGCACCTTCATTCTGGGACAATACAGTGTCCTGGCATGAAATAGAGGACACAGCCACCCCCTTCTAACTAATAAATACATTTCCGGAACTGGTTACTAGGGCCAACGCTGCCTGGCATCTTGCAACCGGTGACAATTTACTCTCAGACAGTGAGGCCGGGAGCGAGGCCTGCGCCTAGAGCAGCACTGCTGTCCCCACCCACCTCGGAATCCCCTCCTTCTCCGGCACTCAGCGGCAGGCAGCAGGGACTGGTGTGATCTTCACTCTCCACTCCACTCCTTTGTTTCTATGTACGCGGCTCATGCAGAGGGATTGACATCGGCACTGCATCTGGTGGCAGGCTATCGGTGGCAAGCGGCGCTGCATCTGGTGGCAGGCTATCGATGGCAAGCACACTGCATCTGGTGACAGGCTATGGGTGGCAAGCGCACTGCATCTGGTGGCAAGTGGCACATTCACCTGACAAATAACCCGCCAAAAAATTCCCCATCAACCCTGAGACTACATTTCCCCCTGCCCACCTCTCATCTTTTTTGAGGGGAAGGTGAGAGAGGGGGTGTGTCCCTGAATGGCACTTTGGAAATGTGGCCACCCTAATAGAAGCTTTATTGTTAGGGACCCCCTGCAAGGGCAGATTTTGCCCCCCAGAGCTTAGCTTTAGACCCTGCCCAGCTTAATTCCTACATAGCACCACCTTCCAGGGCCGATCCTAGGCAGGGTGCATGGGGTGCTCCGCACCCAGGCGCCGCAGGGGTGGGGGCGCCGAAGCTCCAAAGTGCTCCCCTCCCTCCTCCTTGTCTATGTCCAGAGCTGCTGCCAATCATCCCGTACACTCCCAGAAATGCTCTCCGAGTGCCACCCTCCAAGTAACCAAAGATGCCACATATGCCCCGCCCCCTGTAATGTGCTTCTGCTCCCAGAGCGTCCAAGCTACAAGGATCTATTGAACAAGTACTGATCTATGGGGACACCTGCTGTGGGGGCTCTGATGGGGACACCTGCTGTGGGGTGGCTCTGATGGACGACACCTGCTGTGGGGTGGCTGTGATGGACGACACCTGCTGGGGGGGCTCTGATGGGGGACACCTGCTGTGGGGGACTCTGCTGGGGGGGACTCTGATGGGGGACACTAATGAAGACTTCTTAAGGGAGCATCTCTGTGTCTGAGTTGTAGCCATAGAAACATTTGTAAAGGGGAGGAGTTAGTAAGATGACCACGCCCATGTGTGGGCGCCAGAAATATTTCTGCACCCAGGCGCCTCTGACCCTAGGATCGGCCCTGCCACCTTCTATGTTATGGAGAAAAGGAGAGATGTTCTGTAGTCCTGTCCTAGGGCGACAACGCTGCACCTCTGTCGAAACAGTACAATAAGTGTTGTCACCCTAGGACAGAAAAAAAAAAAAAGTGAAGATAATGAATGTGGCCACCACATCTAAGGACGGTTAGGTTGTAATATTCAACATTTTTGTTCTTGGGTTCGGATAGACTTTAATTACTATTTAGAACAGCTGGAATGGAATGTCCCCGATTCTCCGGCGCAGTAAATCTTGAGGCTGTTGCTTTAATTTAGCGCAATTACATTTGTCTAGATGAAAATTAACGATACGAGAGAAGTGAGGCACGGCCATAGACATATTTAATCTTCCCTGTATTTGCTTTTTATTACAAAACAATATTCACTCAATTAACCTTGACCAGCAGCTGCTCCATTCATATGTGTGTTCCAGAGAGTGTTTATCGGTGATTAGTTACGCCTATTCTTATAATGGGATTTTTAGCTGACTCCTGGCTGTTTCTGTAATAAATAAACATAATCCTTTAAGACGGCGCTACATTATTTTTTCACCATCCCGGAGCGCCAAGTTGGCTTCACTTGGCTGCGGTGAGATTGTTCGAAGTCCTAGGTTCAGATTATTATCTGATATCTGTGCGGAGGGGGGAGAACACTCAGGCCCGGATTCACGTAGCTTTACGCCGGCGTATATCCAGATACGCCGTCGTAAGTACAAATGTGCGAGGTCGTATTTGTACACCGATTGGCGAAGCTAGATACGCGGTAAAACAAGGCTTCAGCCGCCCGACGTAACTTGCCTACGCCAGCGTATCTTGGGCTCATAGTTACGCTAAACGCATTCGGCGTACCCATGCTAAATATGAAAATGAGTAAGATACACCGATTCTCGAACGTAGATGCGCCAGGCGGAAAAGATATGCGGTTTGCGTAAGGGTTACGTCCGGCGTAAAGTTATTCCACCATATAGGTGGCGCAAACCCATTCAAAGGTATGGACGTCGTATGGTACGTCGTTTACGTAATACTGCGTGAATAGGGCTGTGCGTAGGTTACGTTCACGTCGTAGGCAGTGTATTGACGTATCTTAGGCAGCTATTTTGACGTAACAGCAAGCATGCGCACTGGGATGCGTCCAAGAGACGACCTTCAGTTTTTGAAGCTCAGCCCATCATTTGCATGGGTCACGCTTCATTTAAATGTTAGACGCCTACTTCCACCTACTTTGACTTACGTTGGCTTACGCCGACAACTATACGCTACGCCGGCGCAATGTTGAGCGCATATTCTTTGTGAATAGCATGCTTGCCGCTCACCGGTGCGCCGGCGTAGCATAAAGAAGATACGCTACGCCGGAACAAAGATGCGCTGATCTACATGAATCCGGGCCTCACTTTTTAACCAACTCCTGCCTGGATATTGGGGGGTTTTCCTGATCTAAGGGGGCCCTTTTCCATGGATGAACATGGGGCCCCCAGGCAGTGCCGATCCTGACCTCCCTGGGGCCCTAAGCAAAAGCAAATGTCACGTTAAAGTTGAGAAGCGGAGGGGCTGCTAAAAATTACTTGTCACATTAAATTTGAGAAGCGCAGGGGGGGTGCGCTGCCGACAGTGACATGTCGTTGAAGATTAAAGTTGAGAAGCGGGGGGTGCTGACTGACTTCTTACCTCTTCTCCCATTCAGCCAGCGAGTTGAGCAGGGTAAGGGGTCGAAAAAGAGTTCTCACCAGGCGGGGGCCTCTAGTAATTTGGGGGGCCCTCCGCAGCTTTGCGGGGCCCTAAGCGGCTTGCATAGTGAGCCTATAGGGTGGATCGGCCCTGCCCCCAGGATTCCAGCACTGGTGACTTTAGGGCAACTTTCCGCTCGTACCTGTTCCAGACTTAACTGGCAATGGACCCCTCTGTGATCCAAATGTATAGGGCCTTTCCCAGAAGACATTCCAATCAGGGGCATATTTGGCATTTGCCTTGGGCAGCATTTTTCTAGGGGGGCGGCGCTGGCCCCAGGCAGAAAGGCAGAGGGGGCTCCTCACCCTGATCATTCATCTCAACATTCCCCTACCTCCTCCAGCCAATAAGCAGATCGTCTAAATCAGTGATCCTCACGTACCCCCAACAGTAAGGTGACCAGATTTTTAAAATGAAATCCGGGGACATATTTTTTTCTTTACTAGTAATGGCGGCAAACAGCGACTCTCTGCCCGTCGCCGCCCGCCTCACAGCCTCTCAAGTCTTACTTTTCAGACCTCGGATACTACTGGGTGGGGAGCGGAGGAAGATCACTCCGCCAGGGAAGGCAAGGAGATAAGCAGGTGGCTGGCCAGGATTTGAGCCAAGGCAGAAGAACATGCGAGCAAAGCTGAAGAAATATTCCCTCCGCTCCGACCAGCACATGATCGTCAGAAAGGGGCACAGATAATGGAAAAAATACACCCCCCCCCCCCCCCCATGCTAGTAGGCACGGCGGAGCGGGGGTGTGTAATTCTAATTTTTTTAATTTTAATTCTGCACTGATTGTCTTTGAAATTGCCCCTGCCCCTATTGAATCCAATCTGGGGACAAAACCAGGGACAGACTTGGTCTGGGGACAGTGTCCTCAATTAGGGGACTGTCCCCTGAAACTGGGGATGTCTGGTCACCCTACCCAACAGGCCATGGTTTGGGAATTTCTCAGATAAAATAGCTGTCCAAAATACCAATCCATTGACTGTGATTTAAATCACCTGTACACGATAAAGGAAAACCTGCAAATATGGCCTGTTGGGTGTACTTGAGGACAGGGTTGAGAACTGGTCTAAACAACCGAGACACTGGGGGGACACAGCTCACCTCCCCACCTACCCCCTCTTCTCCAGCTGCCTGCATGTATTTACAGTCTAGCAGCTCCTACTCGGCCCCCAACCAGTCCCAGTGGACAGGCAGTCATTCCTTCTTACCTCCTGCAGATGATGAATTGCTGCAGTCTATGCTGGATATACAATACACACACAGGATAAAGAAGCAGTGTGTATAGCGGGGCCAGCACCGTCCTCTGCCCCACTGACCCTATCCTCTGCACCATTGACCAAATGCTTATCCCAACTGACCCCTGTCTTATACCCCACTGACCCCATTCTATGTCCCGCTGACCCCTTTCCTACATCCCGCTGATTTCATCCTACATCCTGCTGACCCCATCTTTGCCCCATCTACCACATGCTCTGCCCTACTGACTCCTGTACTATACCCCACTGACCCTGATCTACACCCCGCTGACCCTGTCCTACGTCCCGCTGACCCAATCCTATGTCCCGCTGACCTTGTCCTCTGCCCCATTGACCACATGGTCTGCCCTACTGACCCCTGTCCCTATACCCTGTTGACCCCATCCTATTTCCCGCTGACCCTGTCCTACGTCCTGCTGACCTCATTCTTTTTCCCGCTGACCCTGTCCTACGTCCTGCTGACCTCATCCTTTTTCCCGCTGACCCTGTCCTACGTCCTGCTGACCCCATCCTATTTTCCGCTGACCCTGTCCTACGTCCTGCTGACCCTGTCCTACGTCCTGCTGACCTCGTCCTTTTTCCCGCTGACCCTGTCCTACGTCCTGCTGACCCGGTCCTACGTCATGCTGACCCCATCCTACATCCTGCTGACCCCATCCTCTGCCCCATTGACCATATGCTCTGCCCTACTGACCCCTGTCCTATACCCCACTGACCCTGATCTACGTCCTACGTCCCGCTGACCCCATCCTACGTCCCGCTGACCCCGTCCTCTGCCCCATTGACCACATGCTCTGCCCTACTGTCCCTGTCCCAAGTCCCGTTGACCCCATCCTACATCCTGCTGACCCCATCCTCTGCCCCATTGACCACATGGTCTGCCCTACTGACCCCTGTCCTATACCCCACTGACCCCGTCCTATGTCCCGCTGACCTCATCCTATGTCCCGTTGACCCTGTCCTCTGCCCCATTGACCACATACTCTGCCCTGCTGACCCCTGTCCTATACCCTGTTAACCCCCTCCTATGTTCCACTGACCCCTTCTAATGCCCCATTGATCACATATGTGGCACTTGGACGAATCATGCTTCAGGGTCTGATAAGGAAGCCTCATCAGACCCTGACACAAGAACGATATACCGTGGCTGGGGTGGGACACATTTAGAAGGGGAGGGGTGTCGATTTTATTCTTGCCTAGGGCAGCAGAAAACAAAAATACACCCCTGATCCCCATATAGCTTAGAGGAAGGAGCAGTCCACACAAGAGGACTCTTTTTTATTAAGGGTGTGCCACAGTCCAAATACTGTATATTCAAGCCTACAGTATAGCGGGACTTCGGCCCTGATCGCAGGAATTACCGCGAATCGGGGGACAGTCCCGCGAAATCTGGGACGGTTGGGAGGTATGCCCGCACCCCTTTATTCAGTTGTTGAGCAGGGGGGGGGTGCCGGGGATCGAAGTTGTTTAGCGGGGGGTGCCGCGGATCAGAGTTGTTGAGGTGGGTGCCGCGGATAGCGGGACTTCGGCCCTGATCGCAGGAATTACCGCGAATCGCGGGACAGTCCCGCAAAATCCGGGACGGTTGGGAGGTATGCCCGTACCCCTTTATTCCACACACAGACCTTTCCATTCAGCACAGACGGACCCCCCTCCCCCATCCCATTCAGTACCTCAGATCAGCCATCAGCGCGGCACAGGCACAGCAGGTTCCCACCCCCTGTGTACACATAAACACCGGAGGGGGAGGCGGCTTCACTCTGTGCTCGCTGTGCCTGTGTGACATCCGGGCCGAGGCCGCTATACTCTTCAACACATTCTCGATTTTTCAGGGGGGGTCAATTTCCCCCCCTTGCCCTTATGAAGTGGATGCCCATGCCGAGATGTGCAACTTTTAGGTGCCACCCCCATTGTTCTCTGAAACCTCACAGATGCCAGGACAGGTTCCATCCCCTGCGGGCACTCTAGTAGCGGCTACGGAAGCATTGATTACATACCCCTTACCACCGAGCCTGAGCGGCACACATTTCGCGGGTCACAGTCAATACTTTATCAGTTTTTGTAGCTGTTTGGTTTTTTGGATACTGTAGCAGAAAGTATGTGATTTTTCCCCCCGAGCTCCCAAAGGAAGTTATACAACCACTCGACCCCATTATTCAGCACCGCGGAGTCATCTGAATGTAAGTCACAGCCGTTTACTACACAAAAGAAGTTCCCGGCGCAGAACTCGGCAAAGACGGAACACAATCACAGAAGATTAGGCTTCTCTCCGAGAGCTGGAAACGGTGCGAATACAATGGAGCCTGTGCTGGTTCTATTCTTTGTGGGTCAAGGGGAGAAATAAGTGAAAGGAATAATCAACGTTTAGGTCTACTTTTATAGGACAGTTTTATAACGGAGAAACGTCTAGGACTGATAAAGCCGGGATTATCAGAAACAAAAACAAACATGCTGCAGGAGGTTCTACTTGACCTAGAAAACCTGGAATACGGAGTGTGAAATACGCAACACTATTCAATATTAGCAATGTGTAGGTAGACATGCATGAAAAGGAAGCAGCGCACACATAACATTCCAAACTTTTGAGTAGATCCTTCTAAATCTACACAATGGGCCCGATTCAGATGCCTTTTGCGTATCTGTCCGGCGGCGTAGCGTATGGTGTTTACACTACGCCGCCGCAAATATTATGGGCAAGTGCCTTATTCAGAAAGCACTTGCTCCATACTATGCGGCGGCGTAGTGTAAACTGCACGGTGTAAGGCCGCGCAATTCAAATGAATGGAGTGGGGGCGTGATTCATGTAAATTAATCATGACCCTATGTCATTCACGTTTTCTTTGGACGGCGCATGCGCCCTCCGTGGACGTTCCCAGTGCGCATGCGCAAAATCACGTCGATTTTTATCAATGTAAATGACGTGAACGTCGAGCCCCATTCCCGAACAAGTTACGCAAACGACGTAGCCGACGGCAAATTCGACGCGGTCCCGACGTCCATACTTAAAGAGGAGTTTCACCTAAAAAAATGAAGTTTCCCTTAATCCACTCCTCACCCCCATACATGCCACATTTGGCATGTAATTTTTTTGGGGGGGGGAGTGGGGGCTTCAGGAGGAGTGGGACTTCCTGTCCCACTTCCTGCTTCCGCCGAGGGGCTGGTTAGGCGATTAAGCCTTAATCGCCTACACCAGCCCCTCCCTGTAGGCGATCGCATGGGACACATGACAGGTCCCATGCGATCGCCTGTCCAATCAGCGACGAGCCGCGCCACGCGCGCATGCGCAGTGCGGCTCGCGCATGCGCAGTGGGTGCCCGGCCGTGAAGCCGAAGGCTGATCACGGCTGGGTGCCCATAGTCGGGATGGAGATGCCGGCCGGGGAGGGGGGAGGGGGGAGAGGAGCGGAGCCCCGGTCAGCGCGTCGCTTGAACGCAGGAGCAGGTAAGTGTATGTTTATTTAAAGCCCCCAGATACACTTTTTGTAGCTGCTGACTTTTAATAAACACCATTTTTGGCTGGAACGGGCCTTAGTCCGTAGGGTTCAATATTGAATTGGCTCCGCCCTTTGCAGCTATAACAGCTTCAACTCTTCTGGGAAGGCCGTCCACAAGGTTTAGGAGTGTGTCTATGGGAATGTTTGACCATTCTTCCACAAGGCTCGCAGTCTCCACTATAATTCATTTTAAAGGTGTTCTATCTGGTTGAGGTCAGACCAGTCAAGTTCCTCCACCATAAACTCGCTCATCCGTGTTTTTATGGACCTTGCTTTGTGCACTGGTCCAAATCATTTGGTGGAGGGGGGATTATGGTGTGGGGGTTGTTTTTCAGGGGTTGGGCTTGGCCCCTTAGTTCCAGTGAAGGGAACTCTTAAGGCGTCGGCATACCAAGACATTTTGGACAATTTCATGCTCCCAACTTTGTGGGAGGAGTTTGGGGCCGGCCCCTTTATGTTCCAATATGACTGCACACCAGTGCACAAAACAAGGTCCATAAAGACTGAGATGAGCGAGTTTGGGGTGGAGGAATTTGACTGACCTCAACCCGATAGAACACCCTTGGGTTGAATTAGAGTAGAGACTGCGAGCCAGGCCTTCTCGTCCAACATCAGTGCCTGACCTCACAAATGCACTACTGGAAGAATGGTCCAACAGTCAAGTTCCTCCACCCCAAACTCGCTCATCCATGTCTTTATGGACCTTGCTTTGTGCAATGATGTGCAGTCATGTTGGAACAGGTAGGGGTCGTCTCCAAACTGTTCCCACAAGGTGGAAGCATGAAATAGTCCAACATGTCTTGGTATGCTGACACCTTAAGCGTTCCCTTCACCGGAACAACGAGACCAAGCCCAACCCCTAAAAAACACCCCCACCCCATAATCCCCCCTCCACTGAATGAATTGGACCAGTGCACAAAGGCCCATAAAGACATGGATGGGCGAGTTTGGGGGCGGAGGAACTTGACTGGCCTGCACAGAGTCCTGACCTCAACACTGATAGAACACTTTAGGCATGAATTAGAACAGAGACTGTGAGCCAGGCCTTCTCGTCCAACATCAGTGACTGACCTCACAAATGCTCTTCTGGAAGAGTGGTCAAACCTTCACATAGACACCCCTAAACCTTGTGGACGGCCTTCCCAGAAGAGTTGAAGTTGTTGTAGCTGCAAAGGGCGGGGGGCCAACTCAATATTGAACCCTCCGGACTAAGACTGGGATGCCAATAAAGTTCATGTGTGTGTGAAGGCCGGCGTCCCAATACTTTTGGTAATATCGTGTATATGTGTGCCCCCATTGGGTCACAATCGTAGCTCAACCTGAACCCCCCACACACACAACCTGCTAGTACATGTGGATGGTAGGGATTAGTGGTAGTGGGGAGCAGGGCAGGCATCAGAAATTTTGGGGCCCCTCACACAGCTTCAGGCAAGGGCCCCCTGGAGCAGAGAGCCGGGGGGGGGGTGTGCTGCTGTAATTTAAGAAGGGGGGTGCTGCCGCAAATTGTGAACCAAGGGGGCTACCGCGAGAACGGGGGGGTTGTTACCGCAAATTGAGAATGGGGGGGGGGGGGGCTGACGCGAATTGAGAACAGGGTGGGGTGGGCTGGCCGCGAATTGAGAACCGTCAGGGTTGCTACGCAAATTGAGAACCGGGAGGGGGGGGGGTTGCTACTGCAAATTGAGAACTGGGGGGGGGGGGGGGGGGGCTGGCAGCAAATTGAGAACCGGGGGGGGGGGGGGGTCATCTCACTCACCTCTTCCTCCTGCCACGAATTGAAAGTGTTTTCTCTCCTCTCTTTCCTTCCCTTTAATTCCCCGGCACACGGCATCAGCGCTCGTCTCGACATCCATCATCTTATAAAAAGAGCCAACTCTTCTATTACGGCACCAATATACCCGCCATTCACTTCGCCAACTTCAATGGCTTCTTCTGAGTCTCGGGCCTCGTCGTCGCGATGGATGTGATATTAGCGGAAGAGCCGCGAGCTCGTAGAATTACCTTCCAATGTATCCTGTTATAACCGATACGGCTGTCATTTCCGCCTATTAAAACACTTTGCCGGAGTATTTAAAATGTGATCTGGGGGATGTCAGCAATCAGAATATTGCCTACTAGGTAAAAAAAGAGATAACATTACTGCCCAGCGGTCCGTGGAGAACGCTGCTGCCGCCGCCGCGTGATAAAACCCAGCGATACGGCTCTGAAGAGTTCTATCAGAAAGTAACATTATCTTTTCCATTAAAACAACTGTCAGACATTCTAAAATGTTTCCTGGCTGTTTGGACCGGTGGCGATACGGCGGCGGGCCGCGGTGATGCGAATTTTGTGAGGATATTAGGTGTCTCTGTTCTTCTTATGTGTTTAAAGCTGAACTCCAGGCGTAATATCCAGATCTGGAATTCTTTGACATGTTGCCCCCTACGTAACACATAAGGGGCAAAAGGGGTGGGCTTTTACTCCCGCATACAGCAAATATGCGTCACTGGGCGGCAAATGTTTCTGAGTTGTGAATGCGCAGTAAGTGCATTCTCAGCTCGCAGTCTGGACTAAAAGTTAGTAGTCAGCAGGACAGGGACAGCCAATCACAGTGGTCACACTATCGTTAATCCTTACCACCCCCTGGGCGATCAAAACGTTTTCTTTTCCAATATTTTATTACATTTTCAAGATTATAACAAGCCATGGTTTGCCCACGCAGGGGCAACATAGAACAAAAAACAAGAAATAGCGCATTAGCACATAATAAACACCAAGACAAATTATAACCCAGGCCATGGAGGACCAGGTTGAAAATTAGGCCTGTGTCATAGGCACAAATGTCCTTCTGTACCCAGAAGTACAACAGCTTACACTGTAGGCAGGGCCGCCATCAGGAATGATGGGGCCCCTTACACAGCTTCAGATATGGGTCCCTGGAAAACCGGGGGGGGGGGGGGTGCTGCCGCCTGAATTGAGAACCGGGGGGGGGGGGGGCTGCTGCGAATTGAGAAGCGGGGGGCCTTTACAAAAAAAAGAAATAAAGAAAAATATATATAAAAAAAGGGGGTAGCCATCCGCGGCCCTGGGGACCTCTGGGCCCTTTAATAAAAAGAGAGAAAAAATGTATATATATATTTTTTTTTTTAAAAGGGTGGATAATATCTGGGGCCCTGGGACCTCTGGCCCTTTAAAAAATAAAATTAAAATATATTAAAAAAATATATATTTTTATAAAAAAATAAATAAAAAAAGAGGGGGTTGCAATCTGGGGCCCTGGGGGCCTCCGAGCCCTTGTGGACCTCCGAACCTCTAAAAAAAAAAAAAAAAAAAAAAATTGTCCCTTTAATAAAAAATAAAAGAAAAATATATTAAAAAATATATTTTTTTATAAAAAATAAAAGAAAAAAAGAGGGGGTTGCCATCTGGGGCCCTGGGGGCCTCCGGACCCCTAAAAAATAATAAAAGAAAAAAATTGGCCCTTTAATAAAAAAGAAAAGAAAAACATATTAAAAAATATAGATTTTTATAAATAAAAAAAAATAAAAAAAGAGGGGGTTGCAATCTGGGGCCCTGGGGGCCTCCGGGCTCTTGTGGACCTCCGAACCTCTAAAAAAAAAAAAAAAAAAAAAAAAAAAATTGTCCCTTTAATAAAAAATAAAATAAAAATATATTAAAAAAATATATATTTTTATAAAAAAAAATAAAAAAAAAAAGAGGGGGTTGCAATCTGGGGCCCTGGGGGCCTCCGGGCACTTGTGGACCTCCGAACCTCTAAAAAAAAAAAAGAAAAGAAAAAAAATTGTCCCTTTAATAAAAATAAAAGAAAAATATATTAAAACATTTTTTTTTTTATAAAAAATAAAGAAAAAAAGAGGGGGTTGCCATCTGGGGCCCTGGGGGCCTCCGGACCCCTAAAAAATAATAAAGAAAAAAAAATTGTCCCTTTATTAAAAAAGAAAAGAAAAAAATATTAAAAAATATAGATTTTTATAAATAAAAAAAAATAAAAAAAGAGGGGGTTGCCATCTGGTCTGGGGGCCCTGGGGACCTCTGCACCCTAAAAAATTATAAAAGAAAAAAAAATTGGCCCTTTAACCACTTCCATACCAGGCACTTACGCACCTTCCCGCCCAAGCCAATTTTCAGCCTTTAGCACTGTCGCAATTTGAATGACAATTGCGCGGTCATGCTACACTGCACCCAAACAAAATTGGCGTCCTTTTTTCCCCACAAATAGAGCTTTCTTTGGTGGTATTTGATCACCTCTGCGTTTTTTTTTTTTTGCGCAACAACTAAAAATAGAGCGAAGATTTTGAAAAAAAAAAAAGTTTTTATTTTTTTCTGTTAATTTTTTTGTAAATGAGTATGTTTTCTCTTTCAATTACGGGCACTGATATGGTGGCACTGATGGGCACCCCGATGAGGTGGCACTGATGGGCACCGATGAGGTAGTTCTGATGGGCACCGATTAGGTAGCACTGATGGGCACTGATAGGCGGCGCTGGTATGGGGCACTCATGGGCGGCACTGATGGGCACTCATGGGCGGCACTGATGGGCACTCATAGGCAGCACTGGGCACTCATAGGCAGCACAGATGGCCACTCATAGGCGGCACAGGGCAGCCTGTGGGCACTCATAGGCGGCACAGGTGGGCACTGATAGGCGGCACAGGTGGGCACTGATAGGCGGCACAGGTGGGCACTGATAGGCGGCACAGGTGGGCACTGATAGGTGGGCACTGGGCATGGATTGGCACTGTGGGGTGGCACTGACAGACACTGGGGTGGCACTGATGATTACTGAGGGGTGGCACTGATGGATCAATGTTGCCAATCAGTGCCCATGTGTGGGCACTGATTGGCATTTTTTTTTTTTTTACTGCCCCCTTTTTTTTTTTTTTTGCTGACTTATTTTTTTTTTTTTTTTTTTTTTTTTTTTTTTTTTGCCCTTTTTTTTGTATTTTTTTAGTTCCCTGGTGGTCTAGTGTGGCGATCCGAGGGGGGGCTGCGCTGATAAACAATCAGCGCGAACCCCCCCTGTCAGGAGAGCCGCTGATCGGCTCTCCTCTACACGCGTCTGTCAGACGCGAGTGAGGAAGAGCCGTCGGCGGCTCTTCCTGTTTACATCGTGATCAGCCGTGATTGGACACGGCTGATCACGTGGTAACGAGGCTCCGCCCGGAGACTCGTTACCGAGATCGGAGGTGCAGGGTGTCAGACTGACACCCCGCATCACCGATCGCTGCGCGCCCGCACGGGCGCGTGCGGCATGAAATCGTGCAGGCCGTTTGAGAACGGCCTGTCACGATTTCATAACCACTTCCCGGCCTTTAAATCGGCTATTGGCCGGGGGGGGGAAGTGGTTAATAAAAAATAAAAAAAATATATATTAAACAATATATATTTTTATAAAAAATAAATAAAAAAGAGGGGGTTGCCATTTGGGGCCCTGGGGGCCTCCGGGCCCCTGGAGACCTCCGGATCCCTTACAGGTGTAATGCCTGTACCCCCCTGATAGCGGCCTTTTTCTGTAGGCCTTCATATCAAAAATAAATGACAGGGAAAGCAAACAGGAAAAAAAGAGAAAGAGTAAGAAAAAGAGGAGAAGTATCACAGACACGGGACCCGCCAAAGCAAGATTTCTTAAAGCTGACCATAACTGGTCGGGGGTAGGGATGGAAAAGAATAACTTATCCATGGATTCCAGACTTTCAAAAATTTTGCATGCGAATCCTTCAATATACTGGACATCTGCTCATCAATCATCATAGCCGTCATTCTGGATCTCACCCCCTGGAATACAACAGACAGAGCCTTCCAGGCCTGGGCAATGGTCCTCTTAGCAGAAATAAAAAGATACGTGGCCAATTTCTGTTGGGGCGCAAACAGGCCCGGATCCCTATGGATCGTCACATGAAATAATGTCTGTAATAAGCCAAAGACCCTTGACCAAAAGCCGATCAATCGTGGGCACGACCACCATATATTATGTAAAATGTCCCCACGTTGACCACAATTCCGAAAGCATCTATCACTGCTGCCAGGATAAGCGTGGGCTAGTCTAGCTGGGACCCAGTACCACCGCAGGAGTACTTTATAAGCGGCCTCTAGGGTGGAAGTGTTAAATGAACATTTCGCAATTGACGTCCAAGCTTTGCTCCCTCAATACTAAAACCAAGATCTCGCTCCCATTGTGTCACATAGGAAAGGGTTGACAAAGATGACCCACTATTAAGAGCTACATAAAGCGATGAAATAAGACCAGAGGACCCCGGAAAATGTAAACAAGTGTGTTTAAAAGAAGTCGTTCAAAAAGGAACAGTAGAAGTACGACGAAGAGATAAAATCCAATTACGCAATTGCAAATAATGAAAATGCTCTTGTCTGGGAATCTCGTGTGTCTCCCGAAGGGCCTACATGATGGGAACGAACGCGTGGATAAAAAGTGTTTCACTCTGGAGAAGCCATGAGTGGTCCACCAAGAGAAAGAACGGGGCTGTTCCTGAAATATTACAAGTTGTTCCTTATGAACAGGTCAATAGACTGTTGAGGTGTCAATTGAGTCAGGCTCCTAAGATATTTCATTGTCCATTGTGTGATGCTAATACTGTTTTGTGTCTATTGTACTAATTAAGGGCCAGATTCTCAAAAGAGATACAACGGTGTATCGCAGGAAACACCGTCGTATCTCTGTTTTTTTGCCCGGGTATCTATGCGTCTGATTCCTAGAATCACTTACGCATAGATACGGCGTAGATCCGACAGGTGTAAGACACTTACACCGTCGGATCTTAGATGTAATTCCTTCGATGGCCACTAGGTGGCCTTTACGTTGATTTCTCATTTGCCTATGCAAATAAGCCTAATACGCCGATTCCCGAAAGTTTTTACGCCGCATCGTCGTCGTTTACGTAAGTGTAAACCTACCCCTGCTATATGAGGGGTAGGCTTACGAAGTTCCGTCGTTGCCATGTTAAGTATGGCGTCGGGTCAGTGTCGTCTTTTTCCGTTGTTTTACTAAGTCGTTTTGACGTCGTTTTGACGTCGGTTTTAACGACGCTTTCCGACGTGAGCTGGAGCATGCGCACTGGGCTTTTTCCCCAACCGGCGCATGCGCAGTTCGATCGACGCGGGGGCGCGCTTAATTTAAATACAAGCCGCCGCCTTTCATTTACGCTGGGATACGCCGGGCCATTTACACTACGCCGCCGCAACTTACGGAGCAAGTGCTTTGAGAATACGGCACTTGCTCCAGTAAGTTGCGGCGGCGTAGTGTAAATAGCTTACGTGACGCCGCCGCAGAAGGTACGTGAATCTGGCCCTCAGTCTGTAAAGATCAGATGTCTAACTTTGAGGTGTTAATTGAGTCTAGCTTCTGAAAGACCTTTCAGTGTGGATGCTAATGACACTGTATTGTGTGAAAATACTATTGATGATAATATGTGATGTGAAAAGCAGGTGAGAGTCATAACATCTGACTTCTCAGGTGTAGTAATTAGGTCATGTTAATTATGTCAGACCGGTGCCGAAAAGTCTGTGGGATATGTATTGGAGACTCGTTAGCCCCCCCATTGTGTGACGTTGTGGGTGGAGTGTGTCTTTGTCCCGTTGATTACTGCAGCATGCTTTTTGGTGTATAAAAGACTGAGTTTTACCATTAAAAGGATTCATTCATTTTGGAACCAGAGAACAGAGCTGTGCGTGTCTCGTTTATTATGGAAAATGGAATGGGTCGTGTCTGCCGGATTGTGGAGTGTCGGATAAGCTGTCTTGGGTCGGTGGAATGGAAATCGTAAACGGTGGTGACCGTTACAATGATGATGAAGAGAACCCAGACAACAGAATCTAACAAACGTTCTATTCCTTCCAAACTCCACCCACAGCCAGAAAGGGGGAGGCGTGGTAAGAACCTTGTTGGGGTAATGAATGCAGTCTGTGTCCTCGTGGGGTAGAACTACCTTCATTTCCTGTCCGGGTGACTACCAGAGCATTGCCGGGATCTTAACATTTCCCATGCAGACTCCATTAGCGGCGCCGTCTCTAGTCCCCCTTTATAAATACATTTTATTGTTCAGTGAAGTTTTATTTTTCCACCGCCTCCTGCAACCTACAATTAGCAGTCAAAAGATCCGATTATGAACTTGCATATGTTCTATTTAAAGCCGCTTTGGGGTGCTCATTATCCTGGCAGAAGGCGTTATCACTTTTATACGATTATAGAAATTCTTGCACGTGTCCCCGAAGCCCAGAGAACACCCTGACACCCCCTGCCAAATCCCGAAACAATATGGTCAGTCGGGAGAGAAGGGAGGCGACCCCGAGCCATAAATATCAGCGCGTGTGTGGGGGCGTCTGAACAATTTCTCTGAACGTTCAGTTCATAAAACATTTGTACAGCCTTCCCCCAGCTACACATCTATTTTTAATATGAGAATAAAAGAGAAAATCTCACCAGGTCATTGACAGCAGCAAAAAAATAAATAAATGAAATGGTTCCCGATATGAACAATAAATGGCAAATGAAAGAAATAATAATCATAAAAAAGGCGCTCGTTGTTCATGTGAAGAGTGGAGGCAAAATGAAAATCTGAAATTATTCTCAGATCGATACAAAGAAAACCGAACTCCCATCTCCACTTCTGTGTCCTAGATATCCTGGTCAGAAAGGTTATATGAACTCAACCACACAAATATACAGTGAGAGGGAAAAAGTATTCGTCCCCCTGCTGATTTTGTACGTTTGCCCCACCGACAAAGAAACGATCAGTCTATAATTTTAATGGTCGGTTTATTATAACAGTGAGGCCGCGTACACACAACCGAGAAATTCGTTGGGTGAAACACATCGTTCTGCCCGTCGAGTTCCTAGTTCGGCAGTCAAAAAGCTTGTTGAGCCAAATTTTCCCATTGAACAACGAGGTGGAAACAATCAGGAAATTGATGGGCAGCTCATTTGGTGAAAGGAAACAGGGGAACACGGGAACAGTCCACATGCCTGTATTCCGGGGATGTACACAGACAGTGACCACCATGGAGAAGCAGGAAAAAAGCCTGCCAGTGCTGTAGTTGTTGCGGGTTGGCTGGAAGAATCAGCCTAAAGTGCAGTGCCCGACGGTGTGTGACCTCACTGGGGTGAAAGGAAGAATCCACAACGCGTTTCAGAGCGTGCATGAGGCAGGTACAGAGCATGCGTGCTCCTTTCTCAAGTGGTCACCTATGGGCTCTGCGCTTCAAGCTGGTTCTTCCAGCCAATCCAGAACAACTACAGCATTGCCCACCTTCTTCCTGCTTCTCTGCGGTGGTCGCGGTTTGTGTAAATCCTCGGAATAGAGGCGTGTGGACTCCATGTGCTTCCTTCCACCAGATGAGCTGACCATCAATTTCCTGATGTGTGTTCATATATCCTTGCCATTTGTAAAATAAATATTGCACTTAGAGGCATGGGCATCCGCTGAAATGTTTTCAGAGGGGGGCGCTTCGGCAGCGGCGATACACAGTCGCATTTTACCCTTTCTTGACCGCCAGCGGGGGTTAAATGGCCCCCCCCCCACATTAAAATGTAAAAAAACCCCACTGTGTCCCCTGCATCTTTCAATATCTTTTTGTCATACTGTGTATCCCCTCTCCACAACTGCACCTTGGACCCCTTTACATTACACAGCACCCTGCAACTCTGGACCCCTTTACATTACACAGCACCCTGCATCACTGGACCCCTTTATATTACACAGCACCCTGCACCTCTGGACCCCCTTTACATTACACAGCACCCCACAGCTCTGGACCCCTTTACATTACACTGCACCCTGCATCACTGGACCCCTTTACATTACACAGCACTGGACCCCTTTACATTACACGGCACCCCTTTCCCTTGACTGAAACACTACACTATATTGACAGTATATATTTTTTCAGGTCAAAAGAGGAACCTTTCGGAATGAGGGACAAATGGTTTTGATTCCAGAAGAGGGACAGGCACTCTTAATAAGGGACAACTAGAGGGAGGGGAGCTCTGCAGTCACCGCTTAAATTGTCCCAGGGCCAGTTCAGCCCTGGCTCTCCTCGGCAATTTCAGGGGGGTGCAAAGACCCTCCCTTGCCCTATGGAGCGGACGCCCATGCTTAGAGGGCGCTCCTCTGTCTTTTTTCTATGTAGCAATATCCCAGTCCTCCTTACAGATTGGGTTACAAGGCATAGTGGGTGTAATACAAGGTAGATTCATGGGCGCTAGACACTTCTTACATGCAAAGATATTTTATTCCTCTTGAACAGAAGATTGGGGAGAGAGGTTTAGGGCAAGGACACCCTTAGGTAGTTGTCAGACTCCGAGACTTCTACAAGTAGACAGCCATGCAGGGAAAGGCGTCCAACAATACACCACATCTGTGTGTGTAGGAATGCTGTATCCTATGGCAACAGTCTTAGGACAGTTCCTAACACAAGTCGTAACGAATTCCTTTACTTTTCTACAATCACTTTTTGTAGGTTCTCAACCCACTAAGCTCCCCGTCTTTCTCTCTAGACTAGACACTGGCACTAAATCCCTAGAGCTCTTCCAATCTTCTCAGTGGTATCTTGCTCAAGCTTCAACCCCGCTTTTTTGCTGGGTTCCTGATTTGGCACTCCAGATACTTATAAAGCTTCATCCCACTGGCCTGCTCAGTCGCTGGCTTGACACACAAGGCTGCTCTACAAGTGTCACGTTCGGTGGCTGGGTCCTTGGCTTGACATTTGCTGAAGTTTACCAATTTTTTACCGTCCCCGGTTGGTGAGAATGCTGCTCCTGTACTTGCTTCAGCTACTCACTGTGGTCCCTGGTAATAAGGCGGATGGTCCCTTAGTGGCGACAGCTTCCCCTCTAACTCCGACCACAACAGGTTCTCCAGCCGGCAGAACAGTCACTTCTGGTTGGACTGCAAGCCGCAGTCCCAACCCTACGCTGCTCTCTTGCTTTTGGATAGGCCCTCAGACAGCCTAGCAGCCAGATGTCCCCAGGATAGGCCCGAACTCCAGCCTGGCAGTACAACACACGTCCACCAAGACAGCCATTCAGGTGGCACAGAACACCGATCACCTGACTCCACCCAAATATATAGGTTCTCCAAGCAGGACAAGAGATTTAAGAAAACCCCTGCCCATTGGCTGAGATACACTCCTAATCTGTCCTTGCTTTGCCTTTGTCTTATCTAATGCCACCAGATACCCGGCCACCTAGCGGCAGAAGAGAGAAGATGTGCAGCAGTTCCAGACTTAGGGTGAACTCAATTGATCTCTAACAATGAGCCAAGGTAAATTTAGGAGAAACCCTGCCTAAACATCAGGGTTCTACATCTATATTGTACCTCAGAGTTGGCTTCACTCCAGAGAAGAGCTTTTTGCCTGGTCCTCTATTCAGAGATCATGATCGAGAAGATCAAGATCATCATGAAGTTCAAGATCATCGAGAAGATCATCATCAAGATCATTGAGAAGATCATCATCATCAATATCATCGAGAAGATCATGATCAAGATCATCGAGAAGATCATCATCATGATCAAGATCATCGAGAAGATCATGATCAAGATCATCGAGAAGATCATCATCATGATCAAGATCATCGAGAAGATCATGATCAAGATCATCGAGAAGATCATCATCATGATCAAGATCATCGAGAAGATCATCATCAAGATCATCGAGAAGATCATCATCATGATCAAGATCATTGAGTAGATTATCATTGAGAAGATCATCATCGACACAAAGACTCTGCTATTGACTTTTTATTCCCCATATTCCCTGCTATGGACTTTTTGTAATTCACTTTCCATTTAGTGTGTGGTTGATACACAACAATCCTGTGCCTTAGCATTCCTCCCCCCCGTTAAAATCGAATAATAGGGCCTTGAATCTTACCAGAAGGTCCAATGTGGAAGATGTTTCCTTACCCGGTAATACGGCCAAAGCAGCAAAAACACGGGAACTGCAACATTTAATAAAAGTAATAACAACTCTTTTGGCAGCAGACCACAGAACAGAATCCTGGCGGTGTTCACACCGCCACCTCACTGTACGGAAATCTTAGCTCTCAAATCCACGTCTATTTTAAGACGTGTATCAGACCAGTAATTGAAGAGTTGAACTTGGTGTTCTTTAGATTAAGGAACACTTTCAAAAAAAGAAAAAAACAGCCTGTTTTCTGGTTTGTTCCTCCGACGCACAAGGCAGACGCTTTGTTAGCCGCCTGCCAGACGAAGCTCTGAAACTGCTTTTAGCTTTTAGTGAAATTAAACAGCTAAACTGCCTGAAAAGACCAATTAACGGTTCTGAAGTGAAAGCCGACAATATGCAAAATATGAAGAGTCAGAGTGCGAGAAAAGCGAAGGCTCGACTTATTAGTGCCGAAAACAAGTCGTGATTTTGCTGGTCTGCTCCTTCAACAGACGGAGGGGGAGGACTGAATCCACCCGAATTTCTTGGAAATGAAAAAGTACAAAGGTTTACAGGTATACATTTTAGACCTGATTGAAGATCAGCTGGGGGACACCTCACATAATTGGCCTGTGTGGGGTGACAGCTTCCTGGCAGGTTGGTACACGTGGGTTCGGATCCTAGTCAGAACATGCCTGAGCTCATCACTATTCAAGACGCTTTAGATCCATATTTTTGAGGTCCAATGGTGCTTCCAAGTGAATTCTTTAGGAAGGTCGGTAGTTTATTGATCAGAGGAACAGGTTAAAGTACACCATCAACGCGTTTACAGTGCTTTGAAAAAGTATTCACACCCCTTCAAATTTTCCACATTTTGTCATGTTACAACCAAAAACATAAATGTATTTCATTGGGATTTTATGTCAGAGACCAACACAAAGTGCCACATAATTGTGAAGTGGAAGGAAAATTATACAAATAAATATGTGAAAAGTGTGGGGGGGGGGGGGGGGCATTTGTATTCAGCCTCCTTTACTCTGATACCCCAGATTGGAACTCTTCTCGTACACAATAACATTTGGCAAGGCTGTTCCTAGCTTCTGTGTAATTAATCCTAATGGCTCTGGGTTAAAGGATACATCTCTATACAAGCATTGATATTATGGGGGAACTCTAGCAAGCCTTACAATGCATTGATATTATGGGGGAACTCTAGCAAGCCTTACAATGCATTGATATTATGGGGGAAATCTAGCAAGCCTTGGATCTCAACCATTCTTCTTCCCATTAACCCTTCTTTACTTCATTGCCAGAGCGGACTTGACCTCGGCTCGGATCAAGGCTTGCACGGTGCTCTGCACCCCTGGCACCCGTGCCACTCGGTGTCCACCAAGTCTCTTTCTCCATCTCCAGAGGCTTCAAGGACCAGAGGTGCAAGGGGAGGAGGCCTCCCCACTACTTCGGTCTCACCTCAGGTACGTGGCCCTCGTGACACTCTCTATGCTGGGGCTGCCTCTGATTTCAATAC